>OW964832.1:19734153-20334153 GCA_943142095.1 Ophonus ardosiacus | reverse complement strand
AAAATTAATCAAAATTAAATAAATCATTCATATTTGATATTTACTGTACTGTACTTATATTGTATAAGAACTTATTTAATTCAATCTTAAATATAGGACAAGATTTTTTTCTTACATCAGTGGTAATTTTCCTTTTTTTTAAACAATGTTTCCTTTTTACATGTTACACTTTACAGGAATTACACTTTCTAGTATATTCTGGTCAGCTCAGATGTAATAGTATGTATAAACTTCGCATATTTATATAATAATTATTTATGTATGAAGGTGTTGAAGTTCTACTTTTTATCATGAATGTGGAATTTAGTTGTCGAGGCCGTAGGGCCGAGGAAAATGAATCACATGAGTATAAAAAAGAACTTCTGTACCGAGGTGCATATTAAATTTTATTTAAACTGAAAATTTGTGAGAACAAACAAACTTATGTGCATGTCTCACTTCATTGGAATTATTTAATTTACTATTGTATATCGTACACTTATTCAAATTATCTTAAACCGTGAGTTTCAGCTAAGATGCAATATTTACTATTCTGTTATTAATGTATTATGGATACCAGTTACACATACTGCATCGTTCCAGATAAAATGCAACATAGTATGTTGTCAAAGTTGTCAGTATCCAATGTAATAAGAACAATTATCTTAACTCTTGATGATTTGGAAAATGAATAATAAGAATGAAATTTGTGGTCTTTTAAAAGTTTTGGCAAATCAATTTAATATTAGCAAAACTTTTGTAGGCAGATGATTTTCTTCTTTTATTGCACGTAGTAAATTATTTTTATTTTCTTCAGTTCGCGCAGATTTTGTTCTTGTCTTTTTCTTATAATTCTTAGCTAACATCCACCACTTTTAAATTTTGAAAATATTTTTGAAACTGTTGAAGGGTTTGGCCGTTCAGGCGATAAATTAGCAAAGATATAAATATTTCTCAAAAACTAGTATTATATCAAGTAACCATTCGATTTTTTTATTTTTTAGTTAAATATCTTTAAAGCGTAATGTCAAGTTCATATGACATTTGACACTGACAACTTTGACAATCTATGTTGCATTTTATCTGGAACGGTGTATAATATGTATGTATAATTAATATTCATTGTAATATATTAATGACAGAATAGTAAATATTGCATCTTAGCTGAAACTCACGGTATGTACAATTATTATAAGGTTGGCAACACTACATTGGGCATGATATAGTCCAACGACGAAATATAACTACACAAAACATCGTTTCATTTGTTTTGATTTCGGCTGGGCAGACAGAGATAGAGATATGTTTTATCTAGTTCGAGCATTTCTCACTAGAGGTGCATTATCATTGACATTTTAGAATAGAAAGTTTTTTTAGAATATACGTCAAGTTATACATATATTTCGATTATAGGTCAAATCTGCAAGTCTTATAGATCTGTAAAAAACTTACAAAAACGCATCCATTTTGCACATGAGGCGCGGGCTTTGACATTTGCTTGTTTGACCCACCGCAACAAGGTTGCCAAGAATACAGCTTGGCAAGGTGCCTGTGTTGCCAAATGAATTTAAGCGTAAAATTAATTTATAATAATATCCAATATGATCTGTTTATTTAATTATTTATAAGCTTTGGTATTAAATAAAAATCAACGTTTCACTCAAAAACAAAACCGCAAATGTCAAATTACACTGATATATTCAAGTGGCCTCTAGTGAGAAATTCACGAACTAGATAAAACATATCTCTGTCTCTTTCTGGCCAGCCGAAATCAAAACATTCAGTGAAGAGGGATAGGGAATGTTTTGTCTAGTTATATTTCGTCGTTGATATAGTCGCACATTAAGGGTGGGATCCAAGACTACACTATGATAGCGTAGTCTTGAGATCCCACCCTAGGTTACTGTAGTGCCGATTTCTGAACTTTTAATGACGATTTTTATGCACTTTAGCACGATTTTAAATAAAATGTTTTTTTTTTTTAAATTTAGTTTACTTACCTCAGATCGAACACGACTGTCTCCCATTTTTTTCACTAAAATCATAGCCATTTTTTCTAATTTTTGTAAATATTTCTTGTAGTATTGTAATAAATTTGTTTCGTATTTTTGTAACAGCAATGTTTCTTTTTTCACTGTAAAAATTAATCAGTATAATACCTATAAATGGCTATAAATTTTACTTACATTTAACTTCGCTATTAAGTTCCGCATGAATTTGATAACTTGGTAATAAATCTTTAAAAATTTCCAATAGCGACACTGTAGCTAATTTTTTAACTGTTATATAAACTTCGGTACTTCCTTCCTCCATAATTTGAAGCAGAGTTTTAAAATTTGTAATTTTTTCTTCTGGGCTTTCCAACAGTCCAGAACTTAAAGTTCCAATGTGGATTTTTCTAAGTCTTAGGGCATCTTGTCTTACTGCTAACAGTTCTGCAGTAGTTACCGGGTTTTTAGTGTCTATTTCTTCTTTAGGTAGATTCAGAACTTCATCATGGTTTGAGGATTCATCTTCGGAGAGTTCTTGTTCTTCAGGTGATTCTTCATTAGATTCGGCTATAAAAATTATCACATTTGCAGGAATGTGAAATTTGTTACAAATAACATGTTTGCTTGATATTTTACCTTTGTCATCAACGATAGTTCTTCGAATAATTCCAGTTTTTGTTTTAATTGGTAGTAAGGGTTTTGTTTTAACATCTTGTTGAAAATTATCAAATTTTTCTTCTATTTCATTAGATTCGTCCAGTTTTCTTTTTTTACCCTTCTTTTTATTACGTTCTTGTGTAGTACTGTTTAAAATTATATGATAATTGTTGGAAATAATATAAATAGGTACGATTACCTGCCAAGTCTAACACTTCTAAGTAAATTATACGAGTTATTAGTAACAGCTTGCTTTAAGAATGTCAAGTCATCTTTATCAACCATATCCAACATATCTTCTCCATAATCACTGTCTTCGTCATCTGGACTACTTTTCTTTTGAATTTTAGGCACATTATTCTGAACTTTTAACTTTTTAGAGCTTTTAATTATGCCTTTTTTCACTAACTTATTTCTCTTTTGATTGTTTCGTTTTGTTTTTGCAAGTTTATTTTTCTACAAACAAAACAATATTGTAATTTTGTGTCAAATACGTAAAATATTAAATTTACCACCCCCATTTTGATGTATTTTATTTATTAGCACTATTAATTGCAGTTTATTCAATATAACCTAAAAATGCACCATGTGTTTGACGTGAATTGGTGTGCGGTGGGAATTTGCGCGTGCTGCCATCACGGAAACGGGAACATTTTCCGAACTATTTGTCTCCCCGCCAAAAATATTCCAGTCTGTTTTGGGCCGCAGTGGGAGGTTGACGTAATTCGCGCGCTTTTGCGATTTTGTCTCGTCAACAATTTCAAACTTTTTAAACTTGCATTAATTGGTTTCGACAAACGGGTGGAAAATTTGTTTTTCTTTTGCGATTTGAAAACAATCGATTTTTGTTATTCCGCGGTCGCTTTGTCGTGTTTAATTGAAGTTTGAAACTAATTCAACTTTGATTCCGCGTTTTGTGATTCACTGTTCGGTGCTCAATTAAAATGTTAACTGGCCTGAAATGTATTCGTTAGTTTAGAAATATTTCCAAAAGAAAAATGATTCGAAAGAAGTTTTTATTATTGTTGCTGCTGTCATTTATTTTGAACCTCGGTAAGTATTTTATTTCAAGTTTTCAAATTTATTCCATAGGATTGCGACTAATGTTTCAATTTTGAAAACTAAATTCAAATATAAGAATTAAGTACATAAGAAAAGTTTTAAATGACTTTTACATGGGTGTGTGTATATATGTGTGTTTGTCTGTCTGAATTCGTTTTGAATTACTTTGATAATTAAATTTCATTTCTTGATAATGTGTTGCACTGTACAAAAATAATAAGAGTACTTAATACGTTAATGTCTTAATTTAAACATGCATACATTACATTATGTAAATCAAATAATAAATAAATAATTACAAATCTCAAACTACACGGCAACAACTAATAAAATTTAAACACAAGCACATACTACTCAATGAAAGTAAAACTGTAATTATTATTATTAGATAGTCTAGTAAACGAAGAGATTTTACCCTACAAAAGGTTGGGTAGTTCTGAATTTTTGATATGTAGGAAAATCCAAATTTCCACAATCCTTACTCTATCGATTTCTCCGCCATCTTGTGGAAATCTCCGAAAATCGGAACTTTTTTCAGGTTTTTGCCTATAACTTCTTTTTATAGAGGACAAAAATTCATGCAAATTTGTCATTCGAAGGTTTTTATACGATTAATAGCAACGGGAGCTCCGAAGCTTTTGACTTTCTTTCCATTTTACATCGCAATAACTCCGTAACACTTCATTTTAGCCTAAAAGTCCTCATTGTATAATCTTGTAGAGAATTTAATTACATACAAAATCCATGTATCAATTTTTTACGTCTAACGTAACGGATTAGGAGTCAATTTACAAAACAAAAACGAAAAAGCGGTTTTTTTCAAGTTTAATGCATCATTTGTCTTTGTTTCATTATTTCTAATTATAAAAGTATTATTTTAAACAAAATAATCTGTATATATGGAAAATGAACGTTATTATATATTCTATGACACAATTTTTTAAAACTTTGGAGTCCTTTATAAAACTAATAGCGGTGGAGCTGTGCCTCTCCCAATAAAGCAAAAGTAGCGTTCTTAGAAAAATATTGAGTTTTTCTCACTTTAATAATTAATAATAATTAAATCATTGCCATCAAATTTCATTATATAGTTTTACTGTTATACTCAGCTCTACAATTCCGGAATAAAGGAAATATAGAATTCACAGATTACCGCGAAATATTTATTTTGAATTTTTTTTTATTAACATTTTAATATTTTTTCAATTTTCTGCCTATAAGTTCTTCCTGGTACTCTTTACCGTAAAAGTGTTATTCGTAGAGACAAAATTTCCTGTAAATTTGATATTTTAAGTTTTTTGTACGATTAATAGCATTAATAGCATATTTGAGTTTCGTTCCACTTTACATCGTAGTAACTGTAACATTTCATTTTAACGTAAATGTCCTTATGATCAATCTTGAGAATTTACTTATCTGCAAAATCCATGTATCAATTTCTTTTTGTGACCAATGCAACGGAGTGGGGGTAAATTTTGCCTTGTTGGGAGTGACACAGTTCCACCGATAATGGTTTTACAAAAGACATAATATGTCAGTTTTAGAAAATTGAGTCTAATACACGAGACAGACGACAAAAAATAATGATCATTAACGGTTAGATATAGTATGCGCACGTGAACTTGAGACTATTAACATATATTAAAATTGCGTCTATTAACAAACCAGAAAATATTGACTGTAGTAAGTACGTGTTACTTATTGTTTGTACTGTATGAGTACAATAGAATAAGTAGCATTCAATATTTTCTGGTTTGTTAATAGACGCAATTTTGATATCTGTCAATAGTTTCAAGTTCTACCCGTTAATGATCATTAATTTTTGTCGTCCGTCTCGGCTATAACGGTCAGAAGTAGTATGCGCACGTGAACTTGAAAAAGTCTGATGTGGCCAGCACATGATCTTCCGCCAATTCCATGTTTAGAATAGCAGTGAGCTTTAAGTAAAGTATCATTTCCGGTTGATAGTTTGTAAATAAAATCTAATTTGTTGTCCAATAAATAGAAAAGTCTGTAATACGAAATTTTGGATTATGGTTTATTGTTTTTCCTTAAAAATCTGTTATAGCTCCAAATTGAGTACTACATCCGATTTGTCATATATGGTTAAAATATAATATGTTGTTTCAAATTATATGTGAGTTTTAAATACCAAAAGTAAGAAGTTTTGGATCATATTTTAATAGACTATTTAAGGAAAAATCGTCACACAGTCACACACACATTCTTATAAAAATCAGCATCAACTTCCAGGTGCTTTAAAACGCAATCTTTGTAAATTCTTCGCCGTACATGATCCATTTCATAAATGTGTAGTTGTAAATTAATATTAATTTATAGTGCTGCAAAAATAGCAAATTTAAATCAAATCATCTTGTACATCTAATATTTAATACATAAGTATGATGGAAAATACATTGTTTTTACAAACCTTAATTTCATTAGAATTAAATTTTTTACTATTATATTTTCCTTAACACGGTTTCATTATTTAACTTTAATGTAATTGTTTCTTGACAATGACATTTGTTTAAATATGTCAAAATTGTTATTAAAATTATGTTTTTGTTTGACGCATAGGCAAGATGATATACGAAAATAAATTATATTATATATTCATATTAAAAGTTTTTTAGAGTTATTTACTAAATGTTATTATCGTAGAATTGAAGATTGTACCATTATATTAAATTTTAATTAGTAAAAGTTGCTAAAAAATTATATTCAATGAATTTTTTACAAGAAAACCTGTTAAAAGCTTGTATAAATGATACTTCCGGTTATCTGATATACACAAAAAACTAATGAGCTCTTCCCACATTAGTATAGAATGAGTATACAAAATTTCAAAATTTTCTGATTGATAGTATTTGAGTAATCGTGTCCACACTATCCACACACACACACACACACACACACACACACACACACACACACACACACACTCGCACACACACACTCTCACACACACTCACACACACTCACTCACACACACTCACACTCACACACACTCTCACACACACACTCACACACACACACTCACACACACACACACACACTCACTCACACACACTCACACACACTCACACACACACACACTCACACACACACTCACACACACACTCACACACACAAACACACACACACACACACAAACACACACACACACACACACACACACACACAGAGACACACACACACACACAGAGAGAGAGAGAGACACACACACACACACAGAGAGAGAGAGAGAGAGAGACACACACACAGACACAGACAGACACACACACACACACACAAACACACACACACACACATATACATATATATATATATATATATATATATATATATATACATACCTAGTCATCATTGAAAAATGTTAAAATCGGATTCTGGGGACATTAAAACGTGCTTGTTCACTAAAATCTCTATATGCGATTTTTAGTACGACCTATACCTTCCTTACCTAGGGTAGCGGGAGGTAAAAAAAACGAAAAAACGGCTATCTACCTCCCCCTACTCTAGGTAAGGGAGGTATAGGGATCGTGCTAAAATTCGCATATAGAGATAAGTGAATAAGCACGTTTTGATGTCCCCAGAAGCCGATTTTAACATTTTTACAATGACGTCTGTTTTGTGTGTGTGTGTGTGTGTGTATGTATGTGTGTGTGTATGTGTGTGTGTGTGCGTGTGTGTGTGCGTGTGTGTGTGTGTGCGTGCGTGTGTGGACACGATTACTAAAATATAATCAAGCAGAAAATTTTGAAATTTTGTATACCCATTCCATACTAATGTGGGAAGAGCTCATTAGTTTTTAGTGTATATTGCATAATCGGAAGTATCATTTGTACAAGTTTTTAACAGTTTTGCATGTAAATAAAATTATTTGGCAACTTTAAAAATTGGATATAATGGTACAATCTTCAATTCTTTTATAATAGCATTTAGTAAATAACTTTAAATATTAAATTATAGAATAATTTATTTTTGTACATCATCTTGCCTATGCGTCAAACAAATGTTTTAATAACAATTTTGACATATTTAAACAAATGTGGGGTATTCCACTCAATTTTTTTTAATTATTTTAAATAAAACTTCATTCAGTTTTGAAGCAATTCATAGTATTAAAAAATCTTAATTGTTTCTAGTTAACAGTATTTTATTTTCGAGAAATCAGTGTAACGTCACATTTCCCCTATACTTGTCTTTCTCACACACACTGCTCTGAGTACGCTGCGAAAGAGAGATAACAATTGTATGACGTCAATTTTCTCTTTTAGCAAATGTGAAATATCTCGTAAAGTAATTATTTAAAAAATGTTTTCATTGTTTTAACTATTATTTATTGAGCCATACTTTATGTTAAATTCATTTTTTTTTTTTTTTTTTTTTGTTATGGTGTAATACCTCTATTAAGAAGATTGTATTGAGTCTAACGAAATTAAGGTTAGTAAAAATAATATATTTTCCATCATCCATAAATATTAGATGTGCAGGATGATCCGATATAAATTTGATGTTTGCAGCACTAAAAATCAAACAGCTGTGAATAAAAACGTGTTAACAAAGTGTCAAATATTAGTTTACAATTACACATTAACGAAATTGATCATGTAAAGCAATTTGCAGAATTAGTAAATATGTAGGTATATTTAAAGTAATAAAAATTAAAAAGCGGGAGGTATAGGGTTGACCACAACAGATTTTTTTTAATTGACCCCAATCCATTGTACTGGTCGTAAAAAATTGATAAATTGATAGGTAATTAAATTCTCTATATGATTGATGATGAGGATTTTTAAGCTAAACTGATATGTTAAGGAGTTATTGCGATGAAAAGTGGAAATAAACTCAAAAATTTTTCAAGTACGCAATTTTAGCCTTTGTGAGAACCTCATATCTTCGGTGATATTAATCATACAAAAAATTTCAAGTAACAAATTCCTACAAATATTTTTTTACGTTAATATGCAAGAAACTAAAAAAAGTGCCGATGTTCGGTGGTTTTCACAAGATGGCGGAGGGAGCGACAGAGGGAAGATTGTTGAAATTTGCGTTTTTCACTAATCCACCATCTTATACCACATAACAAAAATCCAGAACTGCGCGACCTTTTGTAGGGTATCTCCCCTTTTTCGGTCCCCGTTCAGTGGACAGATGATGTAGTGTAATTTAATAAAAAGGACATTACTTTAAATGTCAGTTAAAAAAGCAATGCTTCTTTGACTTCTTCATCGATTTTCGTCCACTTTTTAACCAATCTACCCTTTTCTATATTCTTTTTTTTTATTAAAATTGACAACACCATACTATTCAAAATTATTTGATGAACCCTATGAAGCTTCACGTCCTGTCGTCAGAATGTGATATGTTGCCGCTCTCCTACGGTGCAAACATCTAAGAGCATCCCCATGATACAAGTCTCCTGGTCCACTTTCCACTTACATACAGTGGTGGACAGAAGTATGGAAACTTTTAAATATTTCATTTTTTTAAAATATGTTTATAGTTCTCGCAAATTTAAATCGTATTTTCTAAAGTAAATATATTGAAGAATATATTCACAAGAAATCTTTTGATATTGACTGTACGATTTAAGTGAAATAAAATATACTCGTTTTTTCAGTGGACAAAAGTATGGAAACTTATTGAAAATATGGTTTTAATTGTCCTACTTTCAGTTGTATTTTGTCATTTATTTAGTAAGTTGATGTTAAGATGGGTAAAAATAAATATTTTTCTGACGACTTGAGAGAAAGGGTAGTACAGCTTCATAAAGATGCTGTGAAATAGCGCAATATTATTATTATTATTTTTTTTTTAAATTAGTAAAAGTGGCATATCAAAGATTTTGAAAAAAGTTCGCAGTATAGAAGTGTTAAAATTAATATAAAAGTCGGTGGTCCAAGAAAACTAGTGCTAGAATTGACAAAAACCATTCGGCGTCTATCCGTAAGTGATCATACTTTATCATCAAGTGAACGTTCTGCAAAAATTCGGGAACACTTTCATGTTGATTTGAGTGATCGCACTGTGATACGATGGCTATGTGATGTAGGATTACTAGGAAAAATAGACGTTAAGAAACCTGTACTATCAAAGAAAAACAGGAGGGTCAGAATTGCATTTGCTTAGGAACACTCATCGTGGACGAGTGAAAAATGGCATACTGTCCTTTGGAGCGATGAAAGCAAGTTCAAGATGTCTAACATATTGACTCCCGTCGGAACTAAATATTTTGAACTTGCTTTCATCGCTTCAAAGGACAGTATGCCATTTTTCACTCGTCCACGATGAGTGTTCCTATGCAAATGCAGTTCTGGCCCTTCTGTTTTTCTTTGATAGTACAGGTTTCTTAACGGTTATTTTTCCTAATAATCCTACATCACATACCCATCGTATCACAGTGCGATCACTCAAATCTACATGAAAATGTTCCCGAATTTTTGCAGAACGTTCGCTTAATGATAAAGTAGGATTACTTACGGATAGACGCCGAATGGTTTTTATGGAATGCCGTTTTAGCATTTATTCCCACATTTTAAAACAATCATACAAATTAATATATCGAAAAAATAAACTCTCATTAAAAAGAAAGATTTAAAATGATTGTTGAATTAAAATGTTTGTTGATAATATAATTACAACTTTTTTAAACAAACATTTTAAATCAATACTCAACAAACAACCTTCATTTTAACATTAGTTTAATTTATGTTTATTCAATTTATATGATTGTTGTTAGTCCCTAAACAAACGTAAAAATTCAAGTATCATAGAAATGAAATAACATTTATATGAATGAATTAAATTGACTCTGTATTTTCACGACACATGAATTAAAACGATTGTTTATTTCTGTGATACTTGAATTAAATTGTTTGTTTCATTCTACGATACGTGATTTAATATGATTGTTGATAATTTTATAACAATCAATTTAAAAGGCACTGTCATATAAATTCATGTATCATAAAAATAAACTCTTATTAAAATGAAAGATGTAAATTAATTGTTATATTAAAATGTTTGTTGATAATACAATAACAAATTTTTCTAATAAATTCTAGATAATTTTGTAATTATATTATCAACAAACATTTTAATACAACAATCAATTTACATCTTTCATTTTAATAAGAGTTTATTTTTATGATACATGAATTTATATGACAGTGCCTTTTAAATTGATTGTTATAAAATTATCAACAATAATATTAAATCACGTATCGTAGAATGAAACAAACAATTTAATTCAAGTATCACAGATATAAACAATCGTTTTAATTCATGTGTCGTGAAAATACAGTCAATTTAATTCATTCATATAAATGTTACTTCATTTCTATGATACTTGAATTTTTACGTTTGTTTAGGGACTATCAGCAATCATATAAATTGAACAAACATAAAATTGAACTAATATTAAAATGAAAGTTTTGTGTTGACTGTTGATTTAAAATGTTTGTTTGAAAAGCTTGTAATTATATTATCAACAAACATTTTAATTAAACAATCAGTTTAAATATTTCTTTTTAATTTTAGTACATTTTTCTGATACATGAAAATATATGATTGTTTTAAAAAATATCAACAATCAATGAATTTGAAGTATCTTATAAATTGACTAAAATTAAAAGAAATATTTAAACTGATTGTTGAATTAAAATGTTTTTTGATAATATAATTACAAATTTTTCAAACAAATATTTTAAATCAACGGTGAACACAAAACTTTCTTTTTAATGTTCGTTTAATTTTATATTTGTTCATTTTATATGATTGTTGATATTTTTTAAACAAATGTAAAAGTTCAAGTATCATAGAAATGAAGTAACATTTATATGAATGAATTAAATTCACCCTTTATTTACACGACACATGAATTAAAACGATTGTTTATTTCTGTGATACTTGAATTAAATTGTTTGTTTAATTCTGCGATACATGATTTAATATGATTGTTGATAATTTTATAACAATCAATTTAAAAGGCACTGTCATATAAATTCATGTATCGTAAAAATAAACTCTTATTAAAATGAAAGATGTAAATTGATTGTTGTATTAAAATGTTTGTTGATAATATAATTACAAAATTTTCTAACAAACATTTTAAATCATCAGTCAATACAAAACTATCTTTTCAATAATTTTAAAAAGTCAAGTATCGTAAAAATGAAGTAACATTTATAGGAATGAATTAAATTGACCCTTATTATCACGACACATGAATTAAAACGATTGTTTATTTCTGTGATACTTGAATTAAATTGTTTGTTTAATTCTACGATACATGCATTAAAATGATTGTCGATAAATTTAAATGTATCAATTTAATTAGCGCCGTCATGACTATTTCAAGAACTAGTTGCAATTCGGTCATTCTTCCGCATATGGCTCTACATATTGTAGCTTTGTGTATATCTGTAATTTATTAGTGACGCTCAATTGCGAACACAGTAAAATATACTTTATAAAAAATGACCGAAAGGGTATGGCCTATAGCTATCTTATAGTTCTTATAACTTCACTCGGTACGCTTAAGCGTGGCTTAAGCATATATTTCATATGTAAAGCCATCTGTTAAAGTATGGCCGAATTACAAATAGTTCTTGAAATAGACACCACGGCGCTAATTAAATTGATACATTTAAATTTATCGACAATCATTTTAATGCATGTATCGTAGAATTAAACAAACAATTTAATTCAAGTATCACAGAAATAAACAATCGTTTTAATTCATGTGTCGTGAAAATAAAGGGTCAATTTAATTCATTCCTATAAATGTTTACTTCATTTCTGCTATACTTTGCTTTTTACAATTATTGAAAATATTTTTTTGTATTGACCGATGATTTAAAATGTTTGTTAGAAAATTATGTAATTATATTATCAACAAACATTTTAATACAACAATCAATTTACATCTTTCATTTTAATAAGAGTTTATTTTTACGATACATGAATTTATATGACAGTGCCTTTTAAATTGATTGTTATAAAATTATCAACAATCATATTAAATCACGTATCATAGAATGAAACAAACAATTTAATTCAAGTATCATAGAAATAAACAGTCGTTTTAATTCATGTGTCGTGAAAATAAAGAATCAATTTAATTCATTCATATAAATGTTACTTCATTTCTATTATACTTGAATTTTTACGTTTGTTTAGAGATTAACTACAATCATATAAATTGAACAAACATAAAATTAAACTAATATTAAAAAGAAAGTTGTGTGTTGACTATTGATTTAAAATGTTTGTTTGAAAAATTTGTAATTATATTATCAACAAACATTTTAATTCAACAATCAGTTTAAATCTTTCTTTTTAATGAGAGTTTATTTTTTCGATACATTAATTTGTATGACTGTTTTAAAATGTGGGAATAAATGCTAAAACGGCATTCCATAGGTTTTTGTCAATTCTAGCACTAGTTTTCTTGGGCCACCTATTTTTATATTAATTTTAACACTTCTATACTGCGATTTTTTTTCAAAATATTTGATATGCCACTTTTATTGATTTTTAAAAAAATTTAAATATTGCGCTGTTTCACAGCATCTTTATGAAGCTGTACTACCCTTTCTCTCAAGTCGTCGGAAAAATATTTATTTTTATCCATCTTAACATCAACTTACTAAATAAATGACAAAATACAAAATACATAAGTAAGAAAATTAAAATCATATTTTCAATAAGTTTCCATACTTTTGTCCACCGAAAAAACGAGTATATGTTATTTCACTTAAATCGTACAGTCAATATCAAAAGATTTCTTGTGAATATATTCTTCAATATAATGCCTCTTCACTACGCAGAAGTGACAAATATGTCATGTGATCTTTTTTCTGAAGTATTTTTTTAACAACGTTGTATAATAATGCTGGTATGAAAGATTATACTTACCCAAAATATAGTGGATTATAAAGCACTCTATTGCAATGAAGATAGCGGGCAAATAAATCAAATTTTAATACGGAGCCATATGGAGAATTCGTGTTTACATTTCATACAATGTTGAATAATTACTTAGGTGAACGTTTGTGTAAATTATACAGGGTGTTATGTAAGTAAGTGTACAACGCTTAACCCATGGTAGAACTGACCCCATAGATAGTAAATCTGAGAATAATTTTTGTTTGACATGCTTTCTACAAGAACTGGAGGCTTTTAAAACTGACCAATCACTTCACAAAATTTTGTAAAAAAGTAAAAATCAATGTATTCTCTGGAAAATTGACATAACTGTCACAAATGACATACAAGGTGTCTCTTAAATAGGGGGTCATGGCTTAACCACAGATTCCTGAGGCTAAAATAAGACGATTTAACTAGAATCGCTTCTACCGGAAAGTGTACCATTTAGCTAGAAATCTGCTTCAAAGTTCTTCGAAAAAAAAATGCTTCTAATAACAGAACGCTCAACGCTCTATTCGATTTGGATGAAATTTTGTCCCAACATTGATTAGACCGTAACTTTTTAATGGCCGCGATGATAACGTAAAATTACTTTTTCAGAAAGATACATTCAATAATAAACTTTTCTTTCTCTGTTTAATTTGTGATATCTGTTATGGGTCAGACAGAAAAAAATAAAACCTGAGTGACTGCATCGTGAATTTTTTTAAAATAAATTTAATCTAGCAGTCTATCCAAATGTCAGACAAGTAATTTCTAATGACAGTAACAATTGTTTATGGGTTGTCAAAAAATTCCTTAGCAATATTCAGAAACTAGTAACATCCGTTTGTTCGGCCTAATAGTATTTTACTACCATTATTATAAATAAGACGAATAAATATGTTAGCTTACTCCTAAACAAGTTGAGAAGATTGACAACTCGTTACTGTCATTAAACATTAGATATTAGATGTTTGGCATATGGACAGACTGCTAGATTAAATTTATTTAAAAAAAAATCGCGGTGCAGTCACTCAGGTTTTATTTTTTTCTGTCTGAATCGTAACAGATAACACAAATTAAACAGAGAGAGAAAAGTTTACTATAGAATGTATCTTTCTGAAAAAAATAATTTACGTTATCGCGGCCATTAAAAAGTTACGGTCTAATCAATGTTGGGACACCTAAGTTTTATATACTAGTGGTTCACTAATATTAACAACTATCATCTTAGAAGATGCCTTATAACCATACACCATACGAACTGTCATACCAAATTTTATCCAAATCGAATAAAGCGTTCTGTTATTATAAGCAAATGAATTTTTTTTCAAAGAACTTAAAAGCGGAATTCTGGCTAAATGGTACACTTTCCGGTAGAAGCAAGTTTAGTTAAATCGTCTTATTTTAGCATCAGGAATCTGTTTAATCCATGTCCCCCTATTTAAGGGACACCTGTATAAGATCATGGCATCGCGGCATATTTCAGTTTTTCATAAAGAAAGACAATGATCTATAGTATTTACTCTTAAACAGGGGTGATTAAGCGTTGACTAAAATAACATATTCAGTTGTTTTTTTAATCACCTCAATGTATTTCTAAATGGTAGTTATGGTAATTAGTTAATCCGGGAGACTAAAATTTTGAGTAAATGCTACCTGTCTATATGTAGACTAACAAATAAAATATATGAGTATAAAATAATTCAAAATAATTTATATTGTTGAAATATCTAGAAAACAACTATAGGAAAAAGGCGTTTAACGTCAGTTTCGACAATCAATATTTTTTTCCAGAGAAGACATTGATTTTTACTTTTTTACAAAATTTTTAACTATGACTTGATTGGCAAGTTTTAAAAGGCACCCAGTTCTTAAAGAAATCATGTTAAACAAAAATTATTGCCAGATTTACTATCTGTGGGGTCATTTCTATAATGGGTTAAGCGTTGTACACTTACCTACTTACAAAACAATCTGTATGTGCAATTATAACATTTATAACGGCTAGACACAGTAATGTTTTGAAACCAATATAAGATGTCGTGTTTCCCTATTGTATTTTGTATTCATTTTGTATTACGTCTTATTGCCTCTAGTGAATGTGCAAGGTAAGTAATAATCATTACATTTTATTTTAAATGCAGTGCTGTAAATTTAAGTAAATATGGACAAGCCTTCATGGGCGAAATGAAAGATATTTGGAAAAAATAATACTTATTAATATTGATCCTTAGCTTGCTGGAATAGGCAGAAATTGATGAATATAATAAAAATATTCCAAAAGTTGCTTCTGTTGTAATTTGTATTAACCGACCACTGTGGCATTATATAATATACATATTTTCTCTAAGTACTTATATTGTACCATTATATTACTGTTTCGTAATATTCTTCGAAATTTACATGTTTTACATGCATAATAAAATGTTTTTAAATTGTAGGTATGTAAAAAAGATTCCACAGAACAGAACCGTGGCATTTTAAATATTATAGGTACATATTTTATTTATCTAAGTACATATATTACAAAGCTACAGTTTCATAATATTTCTAAAAAATTACGTATTTTACTTACATTATAAAATGTTTTTAAATTGTATGAACGAAAAGATTCCAAAACAGTACCAGTCTCACCCTTGGAAAAAATCAAATAATACCGTT
This sequence comes from Ophonus ardosiacus, assembly GCA_943142095.1. Classification (NCBI taxonomy): domain Eukaryota; kingdom Metazoa; phylum Arthropoda; class Insecta; order Coleoptera; family Carabidae; genus Ophonus; species Ophonus ardosiacus. Next base: position 20,317,879 of record OW964832.1, on the reverse strand, counting down.
ATTTATTAATTATTATTTTAAATTAATTAAATATAGGATTATCTTTTACTCTTCTACCACTTGGTTTAAAAGTAGTGCATATAAAATCCAAATAAGACGTTATGCATAATTTTGAGGGTGCAACATCCCATAAAACGAATGAGAAATAGGCGTTTGTTTGTCCGCAATCAGCTGTTCAACTGACATCCGCCATATTGAAATGTCACATGCAAGTACCTCATTGACAAAGTTAGATAACGAAACGCCGCTTTTGTGGAACTAAATTTCCTTCTGCTGCCATTTTGAATATCGAATGCTGATTGATGACATCTGTCACAAGTTTTTTTCAAAGTTATAAAATGTGTTGAAATACCTATTTTTATAAACATTATTATACTCGCCGTCAAATAAGTATGGACTGAGGCTCAAATTTTTCTCTTCTCCGCACCATGTCCCTTGCCCTACGATGTTACTGCTTCTTCATAACTTAGCATTTTCAACACTGCCACTGAAATGACAACAGTGTAGAAATTTTCAGTCCATACTTATTTAACGGCAACTATAGTTATAGCTATACTCGCCGTCAAATGATTATGGACTGATGTTCAACTTTTATCCCTTTCCGCATCCTGTCCCTTGCCTAGCGGTGTTGCCGCTTGTAACTTGACATGACAAGGAATGAACGCAAATGTCATATAATACATTTAAAACTAATTAAAATTTTTAATACATCGTAAATGTAGAAAATATTATAACAAATAAGTAAGGTAAGACAGTAATACGTAATATAAAATATAAAAATTGTCACTGTGGAAAATTTATATTTATATTTTGACCAAAGTTTCCACAATCAAGCTAAGGTCGCATTTGCGTTAATATACGATAACCGGTGATATCTAAATAAAAGGTAAGAATAATTTATTATTAGGTAAATAGTAGATCTACTAACCATCAGTCAATTCCAAAGTTTTCTGATATGTTTCACTAATTTGAAATATTATTACTATTTTTACCTTCCGTCAAAAGGAAGGTATTGTTTTTGGTCAAAAAATTCGGTGGTGAGTTTTTAATGTATAAGCACGTTTTAGGGTCCCTACAATACGAATGTACTATTTTTAAGATGATGTCTGTATGTGTGTATGTGTGTCCGTGTGTGTGTCTGTGTGTGTGTCTGTGTGTGTGTCTGTGTGTGTGTCTGTGTGTGTGTCTGTGTGTGTGTGTGTGTGTGACAAATTTTTCTCCGACGATAACTCCAAAACTACAATTCTAAAAATTATGATTCTTTCATATTCCTCTTCTTTACAACCATATGAAGAGCTGATTAGATTTTGGTTATAACTGGTCAACCGGAAGTACCCTTATTTGAAGTTTTTAACAGTTTTTCTTAAAAAAATGCAGTTAAATATTATTTTTTGACATTTTCTTATTATATTTATTAAAGAAAATACTCTCCTCTATATGGTTTGATTATTCATTTTCCTTCATATTCAATAGATGTAGAGTTAAAGCATTACAAAGAAATTAATTTTCAAAAATTAGTCAGCTTTGTTATTTATCATGGAAACAGCTGACATAATTACTCAAAAGAATTTAATTGACAGATGTCAGTTGCAAGTGCAAAACCAAATATGGAAAAAAGTATGGGATCTAAAATTGGTATGTCATAGTGTTGCTCGCAAGAGACACGCAGAGAAAGGCCAAAGAGAAGATGGAAGGACATTACTTGTAGTTTATGTTATAATTTTATTGGATTTATAGAACCTTTTCAAATGAACTTTTGGTATGAAATTTGTAAAAAATAGTATGTGTTCGTGTTCGATTTTACATGATAGTATATAGAATCTGTTCCAAGGACCTTTTGGTATGGGATTTGTACAAAATACATGGAATTGACGGAAGGTCTTGTGCTGGCCACAACATATTTTTTTTTATATATTTGAGTTGTTAAAAAATACTCTATATAATGGCATTATTTTAATATACGTTCCATGTAAAAAAATGCTCGCATATTATTTGATGTACACTCGGCTTTTGGTTATAAAGTTTAAATATACATATTCTTATAGGATATTTTCCGAACGATTTAATGGTGGTAGTTTCGATTGCACATCTGGGTGAAAAAAATCAAAAATCCATATTTTACATAAAATCGACACTCATGTGCTCACACACTTTTTTTAAAATTTAACTTGTATCTTTTTACCTCTCGGGAAGAGAGGTATTGGATTCATGCTAAAAATCGTAAATCCAGATTTTAGTGAATAGTGCTTATTCACGTACTGTTTTAAGGTCTCTAGAATCCGATTATAACATTTCTACGATGATGTCTCTGTCTCTCTCTCTCTTTCTCTCTCTCTCTCTCTCTCTCTGTGTGTGTGTGTGTGTGTGTGTGTGTGTGTGTGTGTGTGTGTGTGTGTGTGTGTGTGTGTGTGTGTGTGTGTGTGTGTGTGTGTGTGTGTGTGTGTGTGTGTGTGTGTGTGTGTGTGTGTGTGTGTGTGTGTGTGTGTGTGTGTGTGTGTGTGTGTGTGTGTGTGTGTGTGTGTGTGTGTGTGTGTGTGTGTGTGTGTGTGTGTGTGTGTGTGTGTGTGTGTGTGTGTGTGTGTGTGTGTGTGTGTGTGTGTGTGTGTGTGTGTGTGTGTGTGTGTGTGTGTGTGTGTGTGTGTGTGTGTGTGTGTGTGTGTGTGTGTGTGTGTGTGTGTGTGTGTGTGTGTGTGTGTGTGTGTGTGTGTGTGTGTGTGTGTGTGCGTGTGTGTGTGTGTGTGTGTGTGTGTGTGTGACAAACTTTTCGTTCTTCAGAGATAGCCCCCACCTTGCAGCGACAAATTTGTTGTACACGTATCAAAGATGATTTTAAACAAACACCTTTTTTATAGAGCGCACCATCGGAGTAAATCGAAGGTAAAGTTGAAGTTGAAGATGAGAGGGGTTAGTTAATATATGTTTATTGACTAAATAGCGTACAAGACTGTGTGTTCTGTTAGTAATGACAAATAATGATTAACTGACTGAGAAGACTGTTACGGACTGACAAGTCTGTTAGGGACTGATAACTGGGCCGACAGGACTGTTAGGTACTGATAAAGCTGAAAAAATAGTTTTAGGTATTTAATAATATATATTTTTTTACGTCTGTTAAAAAAAGTTCACTTTTTGTCATTAAAATAGATTTATAAAGTATGTCTTTTTAACACAATAAAGGTGTGAAAAAGTGTACTTTTTTAACGCTACGGAGTGAAATAATGAAACGTTATGGCACTTTTTTTCACACTCATAGGATTTGACGAACTGGCCTGCGGCTCGTTCGGTGAAACTTTCCTATTCGTGAAATAAGACTATACTTTTTACACTTGTTGCATAAATAACTATTTAAATAATGTAATAATTATAAAAATATATTATATATAAATAAAAAAAAAAACAATTTCTTACATAAAAATCTGACCTTCCGTTATTTTTATTTATTTTATATAAATTTGATACAGGAAGTTTCTTCCAAAAGAATTTTTGAGTAAAATTATTTTACGAATCATGTAAATTGATATTGATACCTGTCAATCAAAATTATCTTAATATAGTAGCTGTTTCCATGGTTGTAGTATAGCTGCCTGATTTATGAAATTTTATTTCTTTGTAATTCATTAACTCTATCCATTGAATATGAAGTGTAAAATGCAATCAAACCATGCAGATAATAAAATATTTTTAAATTATTTTTTATAACATAAAATGTCAAAAATTGATACTCAACTGCGTTTTTACTTCCTTGTACGAAGTAAAGGAAGTATTGTAATCGCGAAAAATTTCGGTTTCCAGATTCCAACGGAAATATCCATTTTGAGCATCCCTGAATCCATTTTGACTAATTTCGTCGTGACGTCTGTACGTATCTCGCATAACTGAAAAACGGGAAGCCGTAGAAAGTTAAAATTTTGTATTTAGAACTGTTATAACATCTAGTTGTGCACCTCCCTTTTTGGTCATTACATAACTTGCGGAAGTGGTACTTTACTTGAAGCCTGTAATAGATTTTAATGAAAAACTATATTAAAATATAAACCAAAACTTTTCAAATTTGGTATATAAGACTTTTATATGAATGGGAATAACATAATAAATTTTAGTTAAAATGGTCTATCTGGAAGTGGTACTTTACTTGAAGCCTATAATAGATTTTAATGAAAAACTATATTAAAATATAATCCAAAACTTTTCAAATTTGGTATATAAGACTTTTATATCAATGGGAATAACATAATAGATTTTAGTTAAAATGGTTTACCCGGAAGTGGTACTTTACTTGAAGTCTAAAATAGATTTTAATGAAAAACTATATTAAAATATAATCCAAAACTTTTCAAATTTGGTATATAATACTTTTATATCAATGGGAATAACATAATAGATTTTGGTTAAAATAGTCTAACCGGAAGTGATACTTTACCTTGAAAAAAATGGTGTTATTTTGATTTTAGTAATAAATGCTTCAAATAAAAGTTATAGAGTATTGAATTCTGCGTCGAAAACATCAGTTATGATTAAATTAGCTCTTTGTAATCTCTAATTAAGTTTTCTATGGATTAGGACAAAAAATAACAAAAAAAATAAAATGTTGATGTCAAATTATGTCAAATACGTGCAATTTTATGATTGGATCTGTTATAATACATATTTTAATTATTAACAAAATATGTACAGTGTAACAGGCGTACAAGGAAGTCATGTGCTGTCCACATCAGATATTTTTTTCAAGAAAAACGGTTAACAAAAATTTAATCAGGTGTTCGTTTGGGTGTTCTCGAATACGAAAAAAATATCATTTTTGAAATTGCACTATTAGAGTTATCGCGGCCGCACAGAAATGCACTCACTCACACACACACACACACACACACACACACACACACACACACACACACACACACACACACACCCACAACGGTAGGACTGCGCGACAAATAAGTAACAGAATTGATTTGTTCCAAATATATTATATTATTTATTTTTAATATTCTTATGTGGACTACCGCCAGTCCTATAAACTGAAGCCTTTTTTTCGATGTCGTCTTCCTTGCATCAGTCTTCATATTTGCCCACATTTTATTGCCAATACTGCGGCAATTAATTTCCAGGTGTTATCTTTTTGAATATTGTACATGGACACCGCAATGATTTTTTTTATTTTCAATATGCCCTTTAAATAGGGGTACTTACGTCGGTCTCACATTTTGTTATTTTTGCGTGGTGCAACGGTTTAAGGTGGAACTTAGGAATAAGCAACGACTTAACTCTTAAGTTGCTCTGGACAAACCGGGCATAAATAAATTGCACATAAAGATTAGTGAGTTAGGTGTTATAGCCGAGACATACGACAAAAATTAGTGATCATTAATAGTTAGATATAGTATGCGCACGTGAATTTGAGACTATTGACAGATGTCAAAGTTGCGTCTATTAATAAACCAGAAAATTTTGAATGTCGTAAGTTCGTGCTACTTATTGTATTGTACTCGTACAGTACAAAACAATAAGTAACACGTGCTTACTACAGTCAATATTTTCTGGTTCGTTAATAGACGCAATTTTGATATCTGCCAATAGTCTCAAGTTCACGTGCTCATACTATATCTAACCGTTAATGATCATTAATATTTTTCGTCTGTCTCGGGTATTAGGCACAAAATTTGTAAAAAAATTAACTTTTAATAAGATATTAGGTACATACTAATACTTATTTTAAAGATTTTTTAAAATCTATAATATTTAATAATTTTTTGTTTGAACATCATATATGGGTAAAAAGGTTCATATCCAGTAAAAATGTATAAATTTGAAACATCTTGAATATCACTGCATCTAGGCCAAACATAATAATCAAGTTCAGATTTCAAAATTTAAATCTAGTTGTTTTTTTTTTTTTTCGTCTATATGAGTCGTACTGGCAAGGATTGTATATTGTATTGTATTGATAAGGAACTGACTGGTATTGATATCGAACTGACACGAGATTGAATTGTACTGACAAGGACTGACTTTTGTAATGTATTGCAAATGTACACCGTACTGTCATATTGATTAACCCCTCGGAAGAATGTTTTCGTCGTCGCGTGCGCGTGACTTTTTGGCGAACTAACTACAGCCTGGCGAGCAGCGCGCCTTATATTCCTCGCAATTATCAGTAGATGATCCCTATATCTGTAAACAATCTTAAAACTATAACAGAACGATAGGTACATTAAAATCACTTTTATCTACAGCTTTAAGTACTCAGATAGAATGAGACGAGTATTAAAACCGCCCACAGAATATGAAATTAAATTTACTTTACATTTACCTAAATGGAAAACATTTATAGGGAATGTGAATATGTAATAAAATATACCTTTTAAAATGTATTTCACTACAAATTAGGAAAGATGAAAGTATTAGATCATGAATTTACAGTATTGTATGAATTGTAAAATGTTGTAACTTTTGTATTATAAAACGGCGTTTCGACAGCGAAGTACAATACAATACTTATACCGTATGTCCACGGATCGAGTTCCAAAGAGGAAAAACTTTTTTATTTTTTATTTTACAAAAAAATGTATTCTTGATAAAAGTTTTTGGATGTCCAGAAACGGCCAATTCAGTTTTAACATTTTCAAATTTTCTTTTAGTTTCAGATAAAAATGGAAAATTGGTCGTTTTAGTTGAAAATTATTCTAAGTCCCAAAAAATAAGTTTGCGTTGTCATGGTAATTGCCGTTATTTATTTACTTTCATTAACTGTCAGTTATAAAAATCAACCATAATCGTTGTTAAAATAATTTTCAACTAAAACGACTAAATTTCCATTTTTATCTGAAACTAAAAGAAAATTTGAAAACGTTAAAACTGAATTGGCCGTTTCGGGACATCCAAAAACTTTTATCAAGAATACATATTTTTGTAAAATAAAAAATAAAAAAGTTTTTCCTCTTTGGAACTCGATCCGTGGACATACGGTATGTATGACATAAAATAGAAATGGCGAGAGGTATTGTGCTGGCCACAACAAATTTTTTAAAGTTAAATCGACGCCGGTACGGAACTAATTTTGGATTGACAATTGCTCTAATTTGAAGTATAATTGACCTATGTAGTGAATGTGAAACTTGTTTGACACAGTTATCACTGATGTTTTCATTGACATAAGTTCGGGTTTATAACCCCCGCGCCATCAGCCTCTATTAGAAGGTGTTGGGAATTTATCATCGTGTTTTAGGCGTATAGAAAGATTTTCCATTCATGTTTCAACTTGCTGTACTTCCCTATTAATTTTAAACAAAAAAATTTGAAATAAAAGTTGTAGAAAATAAAATTCTACACCTAAATCAATGATGGGATTTTATTTTACACGTTTTGTACCGTAAATAGAATATGAAATTTAATAAATATTATTATTTATTTTCCACAGAACTTCTTGACTGGATGTATGTAGATTGTGGATAAATTAAATTTCTGGATTTCAGTAATAAAAATCTGATGTGGACACCACATGACTTCCTTATACACCTGTTACACTTTACATATTTTGTTAATAATTAAAATATGTGTTATAACAGACCCAATCATAAAATTGCATGTATCTGACATAATTTGACATTGACATTAAACTCCCTGTTAAACACTTTATTTTTTTTTTTTGTTAATTTTTGTCCTAATCCATAGCAAACTTAATTACAATAACCAAAAAAAAACATAATTTTTACCTCTCGCTAAGAGAGGTATTGGATTCATGCTAAAATTCGTATATCCAGATTTTATTGAATAAGCACGATTTAAGGTCCCTAGAATCCGATTATAACATTTTTAAAATGATGTCTGTGTGTTTGTGTGTGTGTGTGGATGTGTGTATGTGTGTGTGTGTATTTCTGGATGTTGTAGACACGATTCCTCAAAAACTATAAGACTTAAAAAATATTTAACTGCAGTGTCCTCAATCTGACATTCCTGGGAAGAGCTGAAAAGGTTTTGGTAACAATTGAACAATCGGAAGTAGAAGTTTCTTAGAAAAATTCTTCTAAATATAATTTTTTGGGAGGTTTTTTTTATTAAATATTGAAGAACATAAAATTCTCCATGTAATACACTTAAAATTTTTATTATATCTTGTATAGATTTAGAGATAAAGACACTATAATTTATAGAGTGAACTAATCGCAGAGGCTACGGCACTAAGGAAACCAGTTGACAAATTCCAATGTTTATAACATAATTTGTAAATGACACATGTCAGTGTCAAAAATAAACAGTTTTAGTGACATTCTGATAGCTTTTACTGGGAAGTATATTTAATTTTTTTTATTGTTTTATTAATTAAATATTTGAAATTATAGGTAAAATTGTGGTAAAATGCATATATCCATCAGAAATACCGCCAATCTGGTTAAGACGATTGTCGGTGCTACGCTAAACAGCACTTTAGTAGAAATCAAACTACACTCGTCAATATTAAGTTATAACTTCAAACTTGATACCATTGTATAGTAGATGGATCAATGCATGGGACTGACCAATTATTTTGCATAATTATTAATTTCTATTGCATTTAAATTTAGTTCAAAAAACATCATAAAAATGTAAGTAAGCCTGTGAAAAAAAATCTAAATTATCTCTTTTAGTTTAGCTGTGATTTGATTTCTACTAAACCTTTTTTTGCCGCTTATTTCAGAAATCGGAACGATAAACTATGGAGAAGAAAGTGTTAGGAGAATATGTTCCCCCTCTACTACACACATCTCCTCTCTCACTCCAATAATTTGCTTCACAACACGGGCTGTTTTCCCCTTGTGCTTTAAACAAGGACAAACACATATAAAAGCAGACAGAGAGAATTAAACTTAGCAATCTTAAAAGTAGTGGGGGAACGTAAGAAGTTTGTCTGCACTAGTGTCATACTAGCTACAAAACTGATTTCGTTGAGCGACCGGCAATGCTCTTAATGAATTGGAACAATCTCTGACATTTAAAAACTTCCTCATACAATGATAAATAGATATAATTAGAATTATATGTGTGCAGAAGACATGTTAAATATAATAAAAAACAATATTTGGGTAATGTTCTATAATATTTTGTTATAAAACGACGGTTCGAACGCGAAGTGCAATATAAAACTTATATAGCCGAATATGGAAATGGCGAGAGGTCTTGTGCTGGCCACAACAGATTTTTAAATTTACATATCTCGCTTATACAAAGAGCTAAACTTTTCTTTGAAGCATTTATTTCTAAAAATAACCCTATTTTTTTCAAGAAAAACAGATAACAGCTTCAAGTAAAGTATCACTTCCGGTTAGACTATTTTAACCAAAATCTATTATGTTATTCCCATTGATATAAAAGTATTATATTCCAAATTTGAAAAGTTTTGGATTATATTTTCATATAGCTTTTCATTAAAATCTATTATAGGCTTCAAGTAAAGTACCACTTCCGGGTAGACTATTTTAACTAAAATCTATTATGTTATTTCCATTGATATAAAAGTCTTATATACCAAATTTGAAAAATTTTGGATTATATTTTAATATAGTTTTTCATTAATATCTATTATGGGCTTCAAGTAAAGTACCATTTCCGAAAGTTATGTAATGACCAAAAGGGGAAGGGTACAACTAGATGTTATAACAGTCCTAAATACAAAATTTTAACTTTCTACGGCTTTCCGTTTTTCAGTTATGCGAGATACGTACATACGTGCGTACATACAGACGTCATGACGAAATTAGTCAAAATGGATTCAGGGGTGGTGAAAATGGATATTTCCGTTAAAATCTGGAATCCGAAATTTTTCGCGATTACAATACTTCCTTTACTTCGTACAAGGAAGTAAAAATCTGTTGTGGCCAACACTATATTTCCCGCTAGTAGTTCCAATGATGCCGTAAATGGCGATATTATACAATAAAGTAAAAATATACTTTTCTTGTGAAACTAAACCGAGTGTTATTTTTTTTTCCTTTTATTAATTTAAATACATACTACCTATTTATTGATGGTGGCAATTATGTTCCTTGACATTCGTATAGTATAACTATAACTATTGTTTTATTCACTACATATTACTATTTTCATTTTAAAACGTTACTATTATTATGAAATGATAGGTTTTTTGAGAGTGACATTTATCTGTCGGTTACATATACAGTGTGTCCCATTTAGAGGTGCCACCATTGGGATCTCGAGAACTATAAGAGATACGATGTCGGTTAAATGGAACTTTTTGTGCACCTTTGGGACGCCATCTCAGATGTGCTTTTATTTTTCCAAAAATTCTCATAGGGAACTCGATAATGACGAAAAACTGAATATTGTTGAATTTTTTCTTTTTCAAATAACTTCTAAACTATTGGTAATTGAGAAAAAAGTTTCAAATATAAAAGATAGATATTTTTATTATCTAACCAGTGGCGTACGAAATAAATTTTTATATCCGTAAATTTTTGAGATATAACACAAACTTATATTTTTTTAAATGGAACCCATATCTGATTTTAGTCTCAAAAAAATCAATATTTTTTTCTCTTTTCAATGATGTACGGGTTATTATGTTTTATATTTGTTTTGCCTTAAAAATTATTATTTTTTCCTTATTGTGTATTAAATTTATAATTATTTTGAAAATATTGGTTGATTTCTATTTAGAAATACTCCTTCTATTTAAATCATTTATTTCGTTAGAAAATTTTGCTCAAAACTTGTATCAAACAAATTTTTATAATATTTTGTACCTGGTCTATATAGTGTAATTTGTAATTATGAGTCTAGAATAAAAATATTAAATAATAAAGGCATAAAACAAATTATTTCGATCAAATACAATATAATTAATAAAAATAATACTATTTTTTGGAAAATAATAAGAAAATTCAGGAAAATAAAGAGAAAAATTAAATTTTAGGAGCAAAACAAATATAAAACATAATAACCCTTACATCATTGAAAAGAGAAAAAAAATAATGATTTTTTTGAGACTGAAATCAGATATGGGTTCCATTTAAAAAAATATAATTTTGTGTTATATCTCGAAAATTTACGGTTATAAAAATTTATTTCGTACGTCGCTGGTTAGCTAATAAAAATATCTATCTTTTATATTTGAAATGTTTTTCTCAATTACTAATAGTTTAGAAGTTATTTGAAAAAGAATAAATCAACAATATTCAGTTTTTCGTCATTATCTAGTGCCCTATGAGAATTTTTGGAAAAACAAAAGCACATCTGAGGTGGCCTCCCAAAGGCGCACAAAAAGTTCCATTTAACCGACATCGTATCTCTTATAGTTCTCGAGATCCCAATGGTGGCACTTCTAAATGGGACACACTGTATTTGAAATCTGAACCCTGTAAGTAAGGAAATGTGATTATCTTTAATGCATAGGCTCCAGGATTTATAAAATAGATTATTTTATATATTTATCTATAAGATATATAGAAAAAGTATGAATGCATACCCGTAGAAAATGTAATAATCTTTAATTTTTATATAACATAAATCACGAAAAAATTACATTTGAAAGTATTTTTCGAAGAAAGACTATTTTGAGCTTCTAGTAAATTTCCGGTTACTTGATTTACTCGTTTACACCAAAATCTAATGGTTTTTACTTCCTTGTACGAAGTAAAGGAAGTACGAGTATTGTAATCGCGAAAAATTTCGGTTTCCAGTTTTCAACGGAAATATCCATTTTGACCATCCCTGAATCCATTTTGACTAATTACGTCGTGACGTCTGTACGTACTTATGTATGTATTTTGCATAACTGAAAAAGGGGAAGCCGTAGAAAGTTAACATTTTGTATTTAGGACAGTTATAACATCTAGTTGAGCACCTCCCTTTTTGGTCATTACATAACTTTCGAAAGTATTAGTTTACTTGAAGCCTATAATTGATTTTAATGAAAAACTATATTAAAATATATTCCAAAAATTTTCAAATTTGGTATATAAGACTTTTATATCAATGGGAATAACATAATAGATTTTAGTTAAAATGGTTTACCCAGAAGTGGTACTTTACTTGAAGCCTATAATAGATTTCAATGAAAAACTATATTAAAATATAATTCAAAACTTTTCAAATTTGATATATAATACTTTTATATCAATGGGAATAACATAATAAATTTTGGTTAAAATAGTCTAACCGGAAGTGATACTTTACTTGAAGCTGTTATCAGTTTTTCTTGAAAAAAATAGGGTTATTTTTAGAAATAAATTCTTCAAAGAAAAGTTTAGCTCTTTGTATAAGCGAGATATGTAAATTTAAAAATTATGTTGGTTTTTATTGTAATTAAGTTTTATTGAAGCGTATATTTCTAAACTCAAAATAACACCATTTTTTTCAAGAAAAACTGATAACAGCTTCAAGTAAAGTATCACTTCCATTTTGACTATTTTAACCAAAATCTCTTATGTTATTCCTATTGATTTAAATATATTACACATATACCAAATTTAAATTTATAGGGCACTAGATATAGATAATGACGAAAAATTGATTATTGTTGATTTTTTCTTTTTCAAATAACTTCTAAATTATTGGTAATTGAGAAAAACGTTTCAAATATAAAAGATAGATATTTTTATTAACTAACCAGTGGTGTGCGAAACAAATTTTTATATCCGTAAATTTTCGAGATACAGCACAAACTTATATTTTTTTAAATGGAACCAATATCTGATTTTAGTCTCAAAAAAATAACTATTTTGTTCTCTTTTCAATGTTGTAAGGGTTATTTATTATGTTTTATATTTGTTTTGCCTGCATTTATTTCGTTAGAAAAATTTGCTCAAAACTCGTATCAAATTAATTTTTATAATATTTTGTATCAGGTCGTCCTTGGCACATTATAGTGTAATTTGTAATTATAAGTCTAGAATAAAAATATTAAGTAATAAAGGCATAAAATAAATTATATCGATCAAATACAATATAATTAATAAAAATAATATATTTTTTTGAGAAATAATAAGAAAATTCTCAAAAATAAAGAAAAAAATAAAATTTTTGGAGCAAAACAAATATAAAACGTAATAACCCTTACATCATTGAAAAAAGAAAAAAAATAATTATTTTTTTGAGACTAAAATAAGATATGGGTTCCATTTAAAAAATATAAGTGTGTTCTATCTCGAAAATTTACGGATATAAAAATTTAGTTCGTACGCCACTGGTTAGTTAATAAAAATATCTATCTTTTTCTCAATTACTAATAGTTTAGAAGTTATTTGAAAAAGAAAAAATCAACAATATTCAGTTTTTCGTCATTATCTAGTGCTCTATGAGAATTTTTGGAAAAACAAAAGCACATCTGAGATGGCCTCCCAAACGCGCACAAAAAGTTCCATTTAACCGTCATCGTATCTCTTATAGGTCTCGAGATCCCAATGGTGGCACTTCTAAATGGGACACTCTGTAGTTTTTCATTAAAATCTATTATAGGTTTCAAGTAAAGTACCACTTCCGAATCTTATGTAATGACCAAAAAGGGAGGTGCACAACTAGATGTTATACCAGTCCTAAATACAAAATTTTAACTTTCTACGGCTTCCCCTTTTTCAGTTATGCGAGATACGTACGTACAAACGAAATTGGTCAAAATGGATTCAGCGGTGGTCAAAATGAATATTTCCGTTGAAAACTGGAAACCGTAATTTTTGCGATTACAATACTTCCTTTACTTCGTACAAGGAAGTAAAATCCATTAGATTTTGTTGTAAACGAGTAAATCAAGTAACCGGAAATTTACTAGAAGCTCAAAATAGTTTTTCTTCGAAAACTACTTTTAAATATAATTTTTTCGTGATTTATGCTATATAAAAATTAAAGATTATTACATTTTCTACAGGTATGCATTCATACTTTTTCTATATATCTTATAGATAAATATATACCGTGAGTATTTTTTAACGTGAAACATTGGGTTTGTCATATCCTTGGTTACGATTCGACATTTGATTGACAGCAATGTATTTACGTGTCCCATTTAAAATGAAACATAGGGAACGAATTTGACATTTGACAAAACGTCAATAGAGGTTAGTTTTGTTTAAATAATTATACCTGCTTTTTAAATTAAATTTAGTTGTAGAAAAAATATTGTGTGCACCTAGTGTCCGAGTGATTTTCTGACGTGGTCAAATTTCTTACGATATTTTAATATAATACTTCTGTCAAATTCATTCCTTATGTTTTAAATGATACAGGCAAATACATTGCTGTCAATCAAATGTCAAGTCGTAACTTATAGGAAAATTCAGCGGTTATCAGTCATATTGACAAGATGTCATTAGAGGTTAATTTTGGTTAAATAATTATACCTGTTTCCTAAAAATTAAATCTGATTGTAGAAAACATATTGTGTGCACCTTGTGCCCGAAATATGTTTAGTGCTCTTGAGTGGTTTTCTGACTTGGCTAAATTTCTTACAATATTTAAATATAATTCATCTGTCAAATTCGTTCCCTATGTTTCACGTTAAAAAATACTCACGGTAGAAAAATCTATTTGAAAAATCAGCATCAACTACCTGGTGCTCTAAAAACGCAATCTGTGTAAATTCTTTGCTGTACATGATCCATTTCGTAAATGTGTAGTTGTAAACCAATATTTGACACTTTGAAAACACGTACTTATACTGATAGATTTATATTTACAATCAAATATATTTCTACATATTCTTATGAACGTATTCACAGCTCTCGAAAATAAATTAAACGTAACATAAACACAAGGATTTGCAAATGTTCATTCACAGCTTCGAAATTAAGAAATATAAATAAAATTATAAATAAGACTTTGGGCCCAATTCTCAATTTTCACCATTGTGATATGATATGAAATGATAAATTTATATCATATCACTTGTCAGTGTCAGAATATTATTTGTCAAATGTCAACAAACCAAATACCAAATTCGCATTTTCTTGTTACGCGCAACCAATATGGTCAATATGCAATAAATACATACAATATCACATTTTCTCACTCATTTATATTAGATCACTTTACATTTGAGAATAGCTCCAAGTGATAAAATGAAATTTTTTCACTGAATATCACTTCGGTGAAAATTGAGAATTGGGCCTTTTATCGTTGGTGTTCACAGCTTCGAAAATAAAATATCAACTGTCATATAGTTAGACACATAATTAACAAGCAATAATAACAAATTTATACCTTTATATACGCGAATCTTTGTCTTAAGACAGCATTTTAAAATTGTATTTTAATTAAAATTCTTTTGCCAAATCGTAAATGACAGTAGTTATGTATGTGCTTATTTTTGTTAAAAATATTTTATTCACAACCATTATAGTAATATACAGATTCCTAATCTTGGAGGTTGGAAAATACGCCATTCCTAACTTTAATGACAATCTCTTGGGTTGGAAATAACAGATTTCACTTCCATCTCTTGGGTTGGAAAAGTTTATGTAGGGATTGCCTAGCAACATTGCCGTAGATCCCTATAATTAAGTAGACTAAACAAATTTTAAGATAGCTGTCAAAATATTAATAAAATTAAAGGTTATAATTCATTGATTTATTTTGAAAATTATTGATTTAAAATGAGGATGATTGTGAATAAAATAGTATACATAACCTCGGTGGGAGTTTCATAACAGCCTCGCGCATTATCTCACCTCGAGGCTTCGCCCCTCGGTAATATACGTAAGCCCTCGGCTATAATGAAACATCTCCCACCTCGGATGTAATATACTATAAAGGCTCATTCACAGCTACGAAAATAAGAAATATAAATAATAGTATATTATGATACAAGTGTATAAGCTAGCCTTTAAAGTACGCACGACAAGTTTAAAGACACTCCGCTACGCGTCGTGTCTTTAATGTCTTAGTGCTTTAAAGGCTAGCTTATACACGTGTATCATACGCTATTTTTTTATTATAAATGCATCATAACCATTTAAAACTGAAAATTATTGCAAATCATACGGTTTTAATTTTTGATCTAGTGAGTTTGAGCGTTTCCAAGGAGACAGTTAGCAATTATTGGTATTGTTTACGTTGTCAACAAGTCAATATTTTTTTTTTCGTTGTTTTAGTTGTTATTCATATTTATTGTCATTTTTCGTTACCTAGGCACCTCAAAAATTTAGCGTGTTTTAATGGTCGATTTACGCACGCTTTTGCGTGTTTTAAAGATCGATTATGATGCATGTATAATAAAAAATTATAAATAAGATTTTGTGGTTGGTGTTCACAGCTTCGAAAATAAAACATAAATTAACATCAACTGTCATTTAATATATTCATAATTTACAAGCAATAATAACAACTTCATACCTTTTAAAGCACTGTACGCAGTCATATATGGGAACTTTTGTCTTGAGACAGCTTCTTAAAAGTATATTTAAATTGAAATCCTTCTGCCTCGACACAAATTGACAGCTCAAATGACAGTTGTTATGTATATGCTTATTTTCGTGTAAAATATTTAAAGGCCCATTCACAGCTACGAAAATAAGAAATATAAATAAAATTATAAATAAGACTTTATGGTTGGTGTTCACAGCTTCGAAAATAAAATGCAAATTAACATCAACTGTCACTTAATATATCCATAACTAACAAGCAATAATAATAACTTCATACCTTTTAAAGCATTGTACACATTCATATATGCGAACCTTCGTCCTAAAACAGCTTTTTAAAATTATATTTAAATTGGAATCTTTTTGTCACAAGGTAAATTGACAGCTCAAAGGACAGTTGTTATGTTTGTGCTTATTTTTGTGTAAAATATTTAACATTTGCAAATCCTTGTGTTTATGTCTTATGTTTAATTCAGGGCATCGAACCCGCCAAAAACTGGGTTCGGTTCAGGTTCGGGTTAATTTGTTTTTTGACAGATGGGTTCGTGACCGGTTCTGGTTCAAGCATTTATAAAATTGGTGGTTTCGTTCCTGGTTCAGGTTCGGTTCGACCTAATGAAAACTGAATTAATGTTTTTTGAATATCAATCTTTATAAAGAAAAAATTTAAAATGCGAGCCGGAATTAATAATGTAGCGTAGTTTCACGAACAGTCAACACAAGTAGCAATGCAGATCGGCTGTATTACGATTACGCTTGCGTTTCGAACTGAAAATGAACCTGAACCGGAGCTAAACCCTGACCCCGAATTTTAATACCCAGTTCGGTTCCGACTCTGGTTCTATTGAAAAATATATCAGAGGTTCGGTTCTGGGTTTGGGTTTGCTAAAAAGTTACGGTTTGGTTCCGGTTTTCGTTCGGTTCAGGTTCGGGTTTGATGCTCTGGTTTAATTTTATTTTCGAGATTTGTGAACACCTTCATAAGAATCTGTTGTTCATATCGTTATTTTTATTTTTATGTATAATTTTATTTTTATTTTCGGAGCTGTGACTGAGGCTTAACATTTGCAAATCCTTATGTCTTATGTTTAATTTTATTTTCGAGAGCTGTGAACACTTTCATAAGAACCTACTGTGTAAATCGTTATTTTCATTTTTATGTATAATTTTATTTTTATTTTCAGAGCTGTGAACGAGGCTTTACATTTGGAAATCCTTGTGTTTGTGTCTTATGTTTAATTTTATTTTCGAGAGCTGTGAACACTTTCATAAGAATCAATTGTTTATATCGTTATTTTTATTTTTATGTATAATTATATTTTTATTTTCGGAGCTGTGAATGAGGCTAATATGATTGTGTACAGTGCTTTAAAAGGTATGAAGTTGTTATTATTGCTTGTTAGTTTTGGATATATTATGTGACAGTTGATGTTAAATTGCATTTTATTTTCGAAGTTGTGAACACCAACCATAAAGTCTAAAGCTTCATTCACAGCTTCGAAAATAAAAATAAAATTATTCATAAAAGTAAAAATAACGATATAAACAATAGATTCTTAAGAAAATGTTCACAGCTCTCAAAAATAAAATTATACATAAGACATGAATTCAAGGATTTGCAAATGTTAAATATTTTATATAAAAATAAGCTCAGAAATGTCAATTTACATGCTGGCAAAAGAATTTCAATTTAAATATAATTTTAAAAACTGTCTTGAGACAAAGGTTCACATATATGATTGCGTACAATGCATTAAAAGGTACCTATGAAGTTGTTATTATTGCTTGTTAATTTTGAATATATTAAATGACAGTTGACGTTAATTTACGTTTTATTTTCGAGGCTGTGAACACCATTCATAAAGTCTTATTTATAATTTTATTTATATTTCTTAATTTAGTAGCTGTGAATGAGCCTTTATTTATAATTTTATTTATATTTCTTATTTTCGTAGCTGTGAATGAGTCATTAAGTTTTTGTTTGACGCATAGGCAAGATGATATATAAAAGAAAATATTTTAAAAATTCATATTTAAAGTTATTTAAAGTTTTTGAAAGTTATTTAAAGTTATATTATCGTAGAATTGAAGATTGTGCAATTATATTCAATTTTTATTAGTGAAAGTTGCTGAAAAATTATATTAAATGCATTTTTTCAAGAAAAACTGTGAAAAGCTTGTATAGGTGATACTTCCGGTTATATGATACACACTAAAAACTAATCAGCTCTTCCCACATTGGTGTAGAATGGGTATACAAAATTTCAAAATTTTCTTTGATAGTATTTGAGTAATCGTGTCCGCAGGATCCCCACACACATACACACATACGCACATACACACACACATACGCACATACACACACACATACGCACATACACACACATACACACACACACACATACATACCCACAGACATCATTTTAAAATGTTAATATCGGATTCTGGGGACATCAAAACGTGCTTATTCACTAAAATCTCTATATGCAACTTTTAGCACGATCCCTATACCTCCCTTACCTAGGGTAGCGGGAGGTAAAAATTTGATGTGGCGAACACAATACCTCCCTCTATTTAATTTTAAAAAATTTAAATACATACCTACATATTTACTAATGCTGAAAACTATATTAATTTCCTTTGCATATAACTATTGTTTTATCTACTATTTTCTTTTTAAAATATAACCATTACCAATTTGAAATGATAGGTTCTTCTGACAGGGACATTTATCTGGCAGTTACATACAATGGAAATATGAATTGTGTAACAAAGAAATTGTGTTTATCTTAGACTTCGGAATTTACAAAAAGATTATTTTTTAAATTTATCTGTAAAATTTATAGAAGAAGTATTAATGTATACCTGTAGAAAATTCAATAATCTTTAATTTCCATAATGACAAAAAATGCGAAAAAGTTACATTTCATGTTATTTTTTGAAAAACCATTATGAGCTTCAAGTAAAACGTAATTTCCGGTTATCCGATGTACACCAAAATCTAATGGTTTCTTCCTATATTAGAATTGGGTCGAAATACAAGTTTCAGAATTTTCTAGATGGTAGTATTTAAATTAGGCGTTGACAAAATCCATACACACACACACACACACACACACACACACACACACACACACACACACACACACATAAATAATTGTGAAAATGATAAAATCCGTTTCTAAGGATCTTAAAACTTGGTCATTTACTAAAATCTCGACGTGCGATTTTCAGCACGATCCCTATACCCCCTTACCAAGGGTAGCGGGAGGTAAAAATGGACCAAATTTGGTTTTCCGCCATTGTCAGAAGTAACCTATGAAAATATTTGGCAAAACAAAAGGACATCTAAGATGACCCCCCAAAGGCGCACTTCATATGTGTCATTCAACCGAAGTCGTTACTCTTACAGTTTCCGATATCTCAATGGCGGCCTTCGAAATCCGGACAGTCTGCTTTGATTTTCTGGCTTATTTTGTAGCTCACGTTAATTTTTTCTCCTATGGGTGATCTAATTTGAGTTTCTTATGTTTGCAGCACTATAAATCAAACAGCTGTCAATAAACACGTGTTTTCAAAGTATCAAATATTAGTTTACAACTACACATTTACGAAATGGATCATGTACAACGCAGAATTTACACAGACTGCGTTTTAGAGCACCAGACATTTGATATTTATTTTTCAAGGAAAATTTTCTTCTCTGATAAGGCACATTTCCACCCATCTGGATATGTTAATAAGCAAAATTGCAGCATATGGGGTGAGGAAAATCCAAATGCGATTCACGAGGCACTATTATATGTCCAAAAAGTTACTGTTTGGTGCGCATTGTGGTCAGGCGGCGTCATGGAACTTACTTTTTTGAAAACGATGATGGTCGAACTATAACAGTCGATGGTGATCGCTATAGGCGCATGATAACCGATTATTTTTGGCACGAAATCGAAGATATGTGCAAGACATGTGGTCCAGCAAGACGGCGCAACTTGCCACACATTGGGTGCAACGTTGGATGTTTTGCTTGAAAAGTTCTCAGGTCGTATTATTTCATGTTTTGGTGACATCAACTGGTCGCCAAGATCATATGACTTAACGCCGTTGGATTTTTTTGTGGGGTTACACTAAGTCGTGTCTACGCCAACAAACCCAAAACGTTGGAGCACCTAAAAAACAACATCCGGCAAATTATAGCCAAGATACCACCCAAAATGTAGGAAAAAGTCTTCGAAAATTACCTGGAAAAATTAAAAGAAAATCCGAACATATCCTTAAATTTATGTAGTTCGGAAACTCTACTTGGATCACCCATTAGTTAGCAATGAACGTAAAGTTAAATTTCATTTCACCACTTCAATTTTTAGTAAATATAGGTATTTGTTAATATAGTTAAATTAGTTTAAAATGATTTAGATTTTGTACCTCATGTCTTCCAGGTCCTCTATTTAGCCAATGATGCTATTATTCTTTCTTGTTGCAAAATCAGTGCTGTTAATAAAGGAAACCGCATTCAGTATCTCATATTCTAATTCAATGATGAAATTACTCGCGATTATGTGACGTAACACTAATAACAGATCATATGAAAGATGTGACGAATTGACGATCGCGCGAGTAGGTATTATCCTGCTAGCAAATAACTGAGCCTATCAAATCAAGGACGAGTCGCAGACAATTCTCACTTGTCTTTTACTTTCTTCTCTGGTTTACAGAGTGAAAGTATATGCTCGTTGTGGTTAAGATTAATTGTATCTCTCTCCAGGTTCAAAGGATTAGACGTGCAGGGTTTATTATGTTAGCAAAGATCAAACAGACTATTTTTGCAAAGTTCAAAAGACTTCCATATTTAGCTGCTTTACTTACTTTTCTTTAATAATATGTATTTAATAATATTAGTTATTTTTATACCAGGTGACTACGCCTAAATCACTAAACTGATTTAATTTTGCACGTTTGGTAACTTGTAAAATCTAATTTGAAATTGTACAAATATTGCTCATTTGTAGCGATACCCATGGAATTGAAACAAAATTACAAAGAAATTCATATCGTTTGAACTGTCAAATTTAGTTTTATAGGTTACAAAATGAGAACAAAATAATAATAATAATAATAATAATAATAATAATAATAATAATAATAATAATAATAATAATAATATATTTTATTTAAGTGTTGGATTTTAAAAATAATACCTATATAGTGATTTAGGTGCAGAATTGAATTATCTGCAACTTTTAATTGAAAGCTGAATTTCCGACAGTTCAAAAGATACGCATTTCTTTGTTTCACTTCCATGGGTATCGCTACAAATGAGCAATATTTATACAGTTTCAAATTAGATGTTACAAGTTATCAAACGTGCAAAATAAAAACTGTTTACTGATTTAGGCGTAGAATATAATTATTTACAACATTTATTAGAAACATTTTTTTCTAAAATTAATTGGGGACTTTTGCGCAAAGAAAAACTGTTTTCCCATGGTAAACACCTATGGCCAGATTTTTAGTTAACACACTGTATATATAAGATCCAATCTTCTACGCAAATATTTTTTGGACTGACGAAGCTAGTTTTTCTAGAAATGGACTTTTTTAATAATAAAAACTGCCACTATTTCAGCATGGAACATCCTCATGAAATTCGGGAAACAAGACACTAGATTAGTTTTAAAATAAATGTTTGGTGCAGGATTAAAAAAAAATTTTTTTGGACTTTACTTTTATGAAGAAAATTTGACGGCTACATTCTATGCTGAATTTTTAAATAATGTTTTATACGATTTTTTTTAAAGAGATTCCACTTGAAAATAGGCTTAGTATGTGGTTTCAACAAGACGGAGCGCCTGCGCATAACGCGAGAAGATGCGTTGGGTTGATATTTTAAAAAATAATACATTTGAGCGACGTGTTAATGGAACAAATTGTTTAATTCGATGGCCTGTTCGTTCCGATATGACCCCACTTGATTTTTTTTATGGGGCTACGTGAAAGATTTTGTTTATAAAGAACAAATAATAGTCCGGGAGCCAGCGACACTATTTTTACGACGATTTTATTATTCACGAAACCATGTTATTTCCAATTATTAAAATATCTTTCAGAACTCATATTATAAATTGGAAAAATACTACCTTTTTTAGTTTATGTTCTGTTTTAATTAATTTAAACCCAACGTTTCGGCACCATAAACTGGTGCCTTCTTCAGGGGATACATTGACATTTATTTTAATTAACAAAAATAACAAGTAACCAAGGTAACAAGAAATATTCATAAATGTTACCTTTTTTATGTTTACAATTTTCTAGACAATATATGCATGCCCGGCAAAAACATGGACGGCGAACATGCATCTTCTCAGGAAAAAATCTCCTTTTGCCAGAGGAAAAACCGTCCCAAAAACTGGCAGAGAAGTGATCTGTTATTTCCGTTACGCAGATGACGCATACTACGAAAATCGAGTACTGTCGGCGCACCAACGGTACAACGAGGAGGAACGGCGCCCCGAGTATGTAATTTTTTTTTTTAAAAAAACTTATTTTATCATTAATGAAATTTTGGGGAATGCGTATTCTAATTGTTAACACATCTTTACGATGATATATAAAAGTGTGTTCGGGTTGCGCATAATAGGCAACCTCAAGCGCGCGGCGCAACTTTCTATGCGTGCTGCCAAGAACTTTGTCCCGCTGAATAACCGGCAGCACAATTTCTTCTTGAATATAGCCGGGAGCATTTAGACTCAAAAAGAGCAAATAGGGGAAAGTTTCTCAGTAGTCGTGATATTTGGTACCTTTATGTTTTTTGGGTCGCTGAACACGAATCTGAGGTTTGCCAATTCCGATTTTGCCCGGAAACATGTTTTTTTTTTTGGCAAAAAACGTGTAAATTTTGGCGCTTTTTTTGGCTTTTGACATAACTCGGAAACTATACGATTTTTCGAAAAGATCATTTTATACAAAATTAAAGTAAACAAAATTTCCTACATTTTTCACATAAAAAGTTTTTTTCTACGACCAACCGTTCAGCCGCTAATGTGCGCCAAAAATAGGTCAAAAAAACTTAGAAGTACGGAAAACGTTATTCACGACTCTGTACGCCTAATTTACGCGGAAACTACACATATTAAGTTAATGTTAACAATGTATTAAATGAAAAGTGATAGAGTGAATAGAGAAAACAGGCGCCTTAACTTGGGACCAGCTTCTTCTTCAGCAGAGGTTAATTCCCCTTTTTGTCTTCCTCCTTTTCTTAGTAGGACCAGCAAAAGAAAAACCTTACCTTGATTCACATATGATTTCCTACACTTTTTATGTACACACACAGATGTTTTCCCCATCAGAACCATCCACTTTTCATCCTTCCGAGCTTTACTGGCATCTGCAAACCATGCAATACCTTTTTTTTCATCGTTGTTAATTTTCCACCCTCTAATGACAACTCACAAATAAAACATTCCGATATCACGACAAACTCACGTTGGAAATTTCCAAAACATGAGAGAAATGCTCTTTGAATAAGCTCAGAAATAAGACTGAGGGGTCTGCTTTTCGGTTTTACGCGTTCAGGATTCAAAGGAGGTGCCCTTGAAAGGGACTTCAAGAGGTGGACCCTCGCAGGTAGTCTAAAATCTGCCTCCTGGGCTCCCAGTGGCAGACACGACCCCACTCAAATAATGCAATATTTACTCAAATACACACTTTTTTCTGGGCAGTGAACAAGGCTGATCCGTCACGCGTGACATGTCACGGTCATTCGGGTAAACTCGGAGAGAGTCGAACGTGGGGTCACGTTAATTCAGGTAAACAGCCTACGGTACGTTATTAATACAAGGCCGGGAAACTGGGAAACATCACAATATCTGTCAAAAAGAAACTGTAGTCCTGGTGTCCGATATCTGTGTACACAGCAGATTGGTACACTCAGATTAGCATACCCAGTAATGGGTAATATGCCTTGATATATGTATATAATTATTAATACTTTATACATAAGTAAATAAAATATTGCTTACATTTGTATTTGTTGTAGGTTTTATTTGTTTATAATTTTAAAAAACCGTACTAACAGCGTTACAACGTGGTTACAAGTTTACAACCGCTAAATTGAAATTTTGAAAGTTTTAAAATGACATTTACGACAATGGGAATACATAGTGCACTCATTACCGGTTTTAAAATTAGAGTTTTTGGAGATTTTGGCCAGATTTAAAAATAAAAATTTGAGTTATTTCCCAGCTTTCTCAACAGAATTTTGACATCTTATAAAAAAAATGATTGTAAGCCCAGCACACTTAAACATTTTTAAGTTTATAATGCTTCCGGGAGCAGTCAAGAAATGTCAACCATTTAAGTTTTCGCTTCGGGCGTGCGGTCTGATCTGTAGCACACAAAATTTTCTTTTTTATATTATATCTAGATATTTCATGTACATTAAATATTTTTTTCATGTATTTTATGCATTTGTAAGTGCATTTCATCACTTTTCATTTCATATATAATCAACATTGACGTAAAATATGTAGTTTCCGCGTAAATTGCTCTTTAAAATCTGCTATAGAAAAAAATAGAATTTTACACACGACGATAAAATTAAATTATCTATCTATTATCTATTAATATAAATATAATTGTAAATAACGTAAAAAGTTCAAATAAATACAAGACACATAACCTGTTAATCTGTCAATAACTGTCAAAAATATTTTACACTTTATACAGTTTCGTATATCTGATCGAAATGGTCCTCAACTGGATGAAATTGAAGATGTTCCATCTTCAAATTATGTGTCTGAAGATGTTTAGATTATTGTAACGTTATTATCTTAACGAAATAACATTTAATTTGTATTTACCCTCAAAATGTTGCTGCGTAAATTAGTTTCATCAAGCTCCGCCTATCACTGCAACTGCATTCTTACACCAGATAGAGTATAGGGAAATTTCAATTTAAAAACCGATGGCATAGGAACATTTCGTTGATATTATTACCAACTTTTTTCGGTTACGGAAAAATTCGCTGTATTTGCCATCAATGAAATTGAAAACCATCAATGACGGGTGCGTACTGTTGTTTCATCTAAGAGGTCATCGATGCTTTCTGAAGTTCATCGATCAATGTGCCATAGACATAAGCTACTGCTATACATACCTATAAAGTATTGTGTATTCTTTCTTCGAATAAGTTAATAACCATCTTTCGTGAATCAGAGACTATATCACTGATCTCTCATCTCAATTATCTATGTTCTTAAAAATTGGTTGTCGTTCGTACTAGATATATACAAGTTGTTAGTGCTGCTGTGGATATTGTCAGTTTTGAATATAAAATTTGGTATGAAAATTTGGTAATGAAAATGACAGCTATCAAAAATAGGAAGATAAATTGTGGAAAATGCAAATGGGTCGAGCTGCCTTCAATCATTAGTTAATTTTTCAACTATCAAGTGGATTGTATACAGAGGCTGCTCATTTTAAATGGCTGCCATATAGTTCTTTGTAGCTCTTATAAAAGCCACAAAGACGGTTAAATGGGCAAAATTTTTAATTTTACAAGACCAATTTAAAGAAATAAGTTAGAAAAAACAGCGGACATCGCCGGGACTAACGAACCCGGGACCTTTCACTTTCCGGGAGTGAACTCTTTCACTGAGCTATGGATCAACGATGATGGTAGTTTATTTTTCGTGCACTAGTCAACTACTACCATCGTCGCTGACTCGTAGCTCAGTGACAGAGTTCTCGCCAGGACAGTAAGAGGTCCCGGGTTCGAACTCCGGCGATGTCTGTTAATTTTTCAAATATATTTATAACTTAATTACTTAGAGTGCCTTGGCAGAAAGAATATTTTGTTCTTCTGTATTAAAATGTTTGTAATTATATTTTTATATTATTATTATTATTATTATTATTATTATTATTATTATTATTATTATTAATATTATTATTATTATTATTGTAAATATTTAGGATCTGGCTTTAATCGAAAACATATTTACCTATTTATTTAATGACGATGTATTGTAATTAAAATATGATTAAATTTCCATTTACTTATTCATAAATACATATATAATTTTATATCTACAGAAACTCAGCAATTTTTGTCACAGTGTAGCAGGGAAGTTGTAACTCCCTCGCGTCGTTCCCCACTTGTCCAGAGTGATGGTAACCTGTGAATTTTACGAAAAATCGTCCTTTTTACCTCCCGCTCCCCTTGGTAAGGGAGGTATAGGGATCATGCTAAAAATCATATATCGAGTATTTTAGTAAATGACCACGTTTTAAGGTCCCTAGAATCCAATTTTAACATTTTTACGATGATGTCTGTATGTGTGTGTATGTATGTGTGTATGTATGTGTGTATGTATGTATGTATGTGTGTGTGTGTATGTGTAGGGATTTTGTCTTCGCTCTAACTCAAATACTATCATTCAGAAAATTCTGAAACCTTGTATTTCTATCCTATTCTAATATGAATAGAAGCCATTAGATTTTGGTGTAAATCGGATAACCGGAAATGGCACTTTACCTGAAGCTCATAATGGTTTTTCTTCAAAAAATATCATTAAATGCCATTTTTTCGCATTTTATGTCTTATGAAAATTAAAGATTATTGAATTTTCTACAGGAATACATTAATACTTTTTCTATATATTTTGCAGATAAATTTAATTTTTTTTTTTTTATTAGTCCCGAAGCCTAAGATAAACACAATTCCTTTGTTACACAGTTCATATTTCAAATGAATGTAACTGACAGTAAATGTCACTGCCAAAAAACTAATCACTTTAAATTAATAATAGTGACATTTTAAAAAGAAAATAGTAAATAAATCAATAGTTTTATGCAATGGAACAGCAGCGTCAGTAAATACGTAAGTATGTATTTAAATTAATAAAAATGGATAGGAATGCGTGGCGAAGGATGATTGTTGCGTAACTATTATTGTGGTCCGGATGCGGTTATTCGCTACCGAAAATCGGTCACTTTAATATGTTCTTATGTATGAATGCTATGATAAAGGCGAAAGAAGAATGTTGTTAAAGAGTGGAGTGAGTCAGCTGAGCTCTTACTCTTATCCCTTTTCTTATTGTTACTATTGTTTCCTGGTTTTTGCTAACCCATTCAGTGGGATACGCGTGATTTTATGTATGTATGTAAAAATTAAATAGCGGGAGGTTTTGTGTTGGCCACATCAGATTTTTTAATTACTCTTCTATGCATAGGATATTATTCTGAAAAAAAACATGTATTTTTGCATGTAATCTCAACATTGAACTGTGCATATATTTTTCGAAAGTGTTTTGAAATTTGAATAAAAAAATAAACACCTAAATCGAATTTTAATTTTTTTTAAGAAATTCAAAATGTCAAAGACACTTTGATGTTGTTTTTAAAACTTTTTTCAAATAACATTTTTCTCTAAAGTGCTGTAAAAATAAGATATTAGAAAAGTACGAAAGTCACTTTTGCGCTAGGTAGACTAGCCCCTTAATAGTCCAGTCAATAAATGTGTTTGCTCTACAAAAGATGGGGTAGAAACTATTTTTATGCACGGACGTATCATAATTTGACAATTATGCACGAATTTCTTTGACATAAACGGCATTTTATAGCCCGGGGGCCTTTTTATAGCCCGCCGGGCTATAATGGAACGTCAAACCAAATTATAACCTACAATATAAACAATTTAAACAGGCAATATAAAAAGTTTTTATTACAGATCGAAATTTTTTATATTCTTTAATGAAAAATGAAAATTAATTTTGTGATATTTATATGAAAAGCAATAAATTGTTGTTCTCCGCTTTCATAGCAACACTATAGATACTGGATGTATGAGGACAAATTCTTTTCGATACAATTTTTCTAACATTCATAATTTGAAAATTTTCGTCCGTGCATAAAGTTTTGTATGTACCACGAGCGTAACTTGCTTTTATGGCCTTTGACGTGTTTTTATCCCTCGGCTTACGCCTCGGGCTCAAAATCCCGCCGCAGGCCATAAAAACCTCCTTACGCTCTTAATACATAAATAACTATAACATATATTGTTTAGGCAGAGACGTGGATAAAAAATTCCGGTATTTTGGAGCAAAGGTGCAAAAAGTGAGTTTTTTGGGATTTTATAGAAAACAATGGCCCGTATCAACATTTTACAAGAATACAAAATTAAAGCTCGTAACATTTTGTACAAAAAAGATTTCTCACATTTTTTTTTTTATGTAGAATGAACTTTCAGAGTTATGTTAAAAAATATTTAACTAGAATAACTATATGCATATCAAAGAAATTTAAATTACTCAAAAAATAGGGAACATTAGGTATTAATACTTAGTATAATAGGTTTTACTATTTATAACAGTTTACACCGAAAGAAGTAAATTATTGATGAATAGGACTGTTGCAAGAATTTTTATATACTTATATACTTCTAAGTACTAAATTTTAAAAGATACTGTTCTTTAAAGAGCCTCAAATCACGAAATATCCGTTAGATATTTTACAGTTAAATATTGCAATTTGTGTAATATATCGAAAAAGTCACATGATCTGAAACAGAATATGACGTTAGAGTACATACAGTTAACATGTGACAAATTATTGCCTACTTTTATTTATATAAGTAACGTAAACTGTTTTCGTATTGGCTATGTGTGAGTACTGTATGTACTCCAACGTCACAGTAGTGGGGGGCTGTTTCCCATGACTACTTCTGGCGCCAATATATAATTATTGACGGAAATATTAATGAATTATTATATTTTTTTTTATTACTCTGAAAAATATTGCAGAAACTTTGATTTAAAATACTTTTAAAAAAAGGGAAACCAGTTAATTTTGAATAATTTTTGTTAACGCTTTCTTAAAAAACTAAAAATATTTATAGGGACGTCTTCAAAGTTTGTAACTAGATAATGACGTCACGAAATTACTAGGTTTACGTGGTATACTCATTTCATTTTAAAAAATGTAATGTGTGTTGCATAATTCTATTTACGTGAATAGCATTGTAAAACGTAATATATTTTCAGTTTATGGTATTGAAAATTCGGTAAAAAGCATAACAAGTAGGATTTCAGAAAGAATACGGGAAAAAATGATGCACTTGATAAGAAAAGAAGATATAAATGAATGACAGACATTTGATCACATTTGGTACTTGATAGTGATTACTTCTTCTGTTAGGTATACCTCGTCCAGATTTCATTTGAACAAATGACTTTTAAATCCTCTGTGTTAATCGGTTAATCCTAATCTTTGCTACTGTGAAAATTTTTACGTTTCACGCAAATATAGTTTCTTCTCAAAGTACATTATATGTCTATGAAAGTTGAATCTTGCTTGTAACTATTTAAAAGGGGAAAATTTTTATTGGGGTATTGGAGTATAACTCAATACAATCCTGTACCTCGTGCATATTTACATTTTGGCACTACCAGTTGCTCAATTTAGTAATGAGCGTTCATTGTTAAAGCAAGCATAACATCTTGGATAAGAATTTTACAGGTCAACTATGGTTCTCTGGAACCGCAATAAAACTTTTCCCCTTTTAAATAGTTACAAGCAATTTTCAACTTTCATAGACATATAATGTACTTTGAGAAGAAACTATATTTGCGTGAAACGTAAAAATATTCATAGTAGCAAAGATTAGGATTAACACAGAGGATTTAAAAGTAATTTGTTCAAATGAAATCTGGACGAGGTATACCTGCCTCAAGGTATGGTTTCGTTGGCGCCGTCAGCGGTCGCGGTCGGCAGTGATGGACTGCTTCAGAGTGCAGAGAGATGTGCATGATTTTTTGGTGCGGTGCGGTTCAAACCGAATACTGCCTGCCGCAAAACTGCTTCCTTCCGACCGCTTCAAAAGCAGTCTAACCGCGGCCGCGCTGGTGCTATGATTGATACGAAGATGAAATATTAATAGCACAGATTATCTATACTACCGTATACAGATGCGACACTCGGCAATTTCGTTGGGGCAAATTTTCAACTGCGCAGGTTGTTTGCGCACGCAATATTTCGTTAATAAAATGGCGTGTTCTTAGTCTGCCGTTATAGTTTGCAAAATAAATATGAAATATAAAAGTCAGTGCCGTGAAAATAAAATGTAACGCTTTTTTTTTCAAAATTTTGAAATTGTAGCCATACAATTTAATATCATTAAAAATATACATACATACATAAAATCACGCGTTTCCCACTTAGTGGGTTAGCAAAAACCCGAAAATTATAAGAAAAGGGATGAAAGCAAGAGCTCCACAGAATCACTTAACTCTTTAAAAACATTCTTCTTCCGCCTTGCCCAAAATCATCATAACATTCATTCAAGAACATATTATTGTGACCGATTTTCGGTAGCGAATAACCGCATCCGGACCACAATAATAGTTTCGCAACTATCATCTTTCGCTACACATTCCTATCCATGCATACTTCTTTCACCACAGCCACATTCATAAACTTATTCATACATAATAACATATTAAAGTGACCGATTTTCGGTAGCGAATAACCGCATCCGGACCACAATAATAGTTACACAAAAATCATCTTTCGCTACACACTCCTGTACAAACATACTTCATTCTTCTCGTCCACATAAAAGTTCAGCTGTCTCTCCATTCTCACAAAACATTCTTACTAACCATTTATCTTTACACCACAATAATTACGAAACAATCATCCTTCGCAACACATTCCTATCCATGCATACTTCTTTCACCACAGCCACATTCATAATCGTATTCATACATAATAACATATTAAAGTGACCGATTTTCGGTAGCGAATTACCGCATCCGGACCACAATAATAGTTACACAAAAATCATCTTTCGCTACACACTCCTGTACAAACATACTTCATTCTTCTCGTCGACATAAAAGTTCAGCTGTCTCTCCATTCTCACAAAACATTCTTACTAACCATTGATCTTTACACCACAATAATTACGAAACAATCATCCTACGCCACACATTCCTATCCTGGCAAACTTCTTTCGCCTCAGCCACATTCATAATCGTATTCATACATGCTCTTCTTCTCTTTCCACTCGGAAACTTACGCTCCTTCAAAACACTACCAATCACATCCATCCACTTACACACTGGACGGCCACGCAATCGAACACCCTCAACTTTACCAACATATATGCGTTTTACAAAAAAAAAAAAATATATTGTAAAGTAAATTAAAGTAATTGAATTTACCCATCCTTGACAGGAAAGTTTATAAACAAGAACTTTAGTACAATAAAAGGAAAAAAAAACTTATTATTATTATAACAAATAATAAGAAACGGCTTAATTGATTCTTAGTTTTTTTATGTTATGTTGTCATTTAATGCATAGTGTAGCAGTTAATTTTTACATATTATTATAAATAATAGGTATTGTATTATTTAATTCTTTGTTTTTATATCAGTAATATATTTAAATAAAATGGTATCTAATGACTATTTAGTAAAAAAAAAAAACATTGAAAAATAGAAACTTCTTTATTTTGTTATTATTATGTTTGCTCTAACCCTCGCTCTACCCAACTCGGTTACAAGCCAAGCTGTACTGTCCTCATATTTGTAGGATTTTGAGGTAGTAAATTATTTCATTAAAAACATGGCCGCCAATAAAATATTTTGGAGACACTAACTTCAAAGGTACCGACAGAGAGTGTCGCATCTGGTTACGATAGTATAGGTAATCTGTGTTAATAGTATTAATAGAGTTAATTAAAAACCATAAAGTCAGTCGTTTTTAGTCGACTATTTATTAACAAAGAAAAAGAACCTTCATATTCTGTGGTTTAGAACAAATCAGATGGTTCTGTTCTTCTTGTAATATTTTCTGAAATGTTATCCTCCTTTAGCACGAAGCAAAGAAGTATATTAGAATCCATTTTCGCTGAAGTTTAAATTGCAACTGAAGACAGTCGACTGTGTTCAACGAAACGACCCTGGCAATTCGGTCAAACCATAGCTGCTGGTCGGCTGGTCGCTGGCGTCGCCAACGAAACCGTATCTTTATATATACGTAGAGCTGGTTGCATAGGAAGAGTTTGCTATTTACTGCTTTGGTTACAAAACTTCTTGCACAGATTAAAGACTTTTAACTGTAGTTAGTATATGTACACATATATCATTATAAAATAAGTATTAATTTTCTTTACCAAAACAAACATTTAAATAAATATAAATAAAGGCATGTTAGTCTGCTTTTATTCGCAAATATCGATAATGATAGTATATCTGCTTATTATTATTATTAGGCGTCACCCAGCGGACTCTTAGAGCTGTCATAAAGAGAAAATTACAAGGATCACTTTTGTACAATTTAAAAATTGAAAATTTTTAAGTTCACATCGGTCAAATTCGTTTCCGAGCCGCACTCATCCACACGATTCCCTATAAATATTACACATCTGAAAAAATATATAATTACTGTTAAATAAAAAATAAATAAAAATTATCATAGGGCCCGATTAAAAACTATCACCGAAATGATATGCACTGAAAAGTTACATCAATTATCACTTTATCAGTTAGAGTTATTCTCAGATGCAAAGTGATACGCTATAACCTCGGCTATAAATGAGTAAGAAAATGTGATGCCAACATTTGTTGCGTATAACAAGAAGATACGCATTTGGCGCATGAATTTGTTGACATTTGACAAACTATCATGGTACAGATAAGTGATAAATTTATCATCATTGTAATACTAAATTAAGTAAATAAGTAACGTGAAGATATAAATTATAATATTAACAATAATAAACCTTTCTTCACAAAATATTTTTATTTCAATATGATATATTTATAATTATTATGTTTTTATTTTTAATACAACTGATGATGACTGCTTTGAAGTCGAAATGTACCTATTGAAATAAAAATAATTTGTGAAGAAAGGTTTATTATTGTTAATATTATTATCATCATTGTGCTATGATATAAAGGGAGAGTTGAGAATCGGGCCCTTAGTTCCTTAATTATAATGAAGGAATTTTTAGTTTACTAAAAAAATGTACAATTATATCTTTAATAAGTCATTAAAGCTATTACATGGTGGCGTGGATGCCAATTCGTGTTGGGAGTATACGAATGCCACGTAAAGCAAGGTCTTTTGATCTTATCTTTCATAATCTCTTTGGTTGCATATGATCAAAGTCGATGAGTAGCCGTCTATAAATTAAATAATAATAATAACAATAATAATAATAATAATAATAATAATAATAATAATAATAATAATAATAATAATAATAATAATAATAATAATAAAAATAACAAATAACGTAAATAATAAAACAAAAACCGTAGGTGTAAGAATTTTTATGAATACTGTACCTACAGATATTTTCGGTAATGATTGCAAATTAAACTAACAATAACAATTCACCTTTCTGTAAAATTTGATACAAAATGTTATAAATGTTGTTCTCAACAAAATGCAAAAAATATTGAATTTACATACTTTACAAATAAAATTCTTTTGAAATGATGAACTGGAGATAAACTATGTACAATTTTCAGAAAAATATCATTTTTCAACTGGTACATTTTTCATCTTTCTGGTAAGACTCGTGAAATGTGCGATTACATAAGTATCTCTAAATCTTTAAAAAATAAACAGATAAGTTCCCCGCAAATTTTCTCCCTTATGGCTTCCACTGGGCGAGCGACGGTGCAAAAGTGATTTACGAGTGTAAAGAGAAGAAAAAGTGTGATTATGCCTCTTCGCCCGCCCGACAACGACAACTATGGATGGTTATTATAATTTTTCACTTTCAGAAAACGAGAAGTGCGGAATTTAAACTGTCATTTTGAATCGTTTTTTATAGAGCAATTGGACACAGAATGAATTTAAATTTTTAATGTGGGGGAATTTATGACAATTTTATTTTGAATTTAATTATTTAATAGTACAGGAGGATTTTAGGTAACAATTTTTGAAAGACATACAACTTATAAGTATAAGGATGACTTAGTTTTTCTAAGTACATAGGTATTTGTGTGTTTTAGTTGAACGGTTGTAATTCGAGCGGCTGGGATTCGTATTCGATTCTGACCATCAAACTTAAAACTTGAAAATAATTTCCAATTTGATATTCGGCCAGATTAATATTTAATACAAATGACAAACTATTTATTTAATAGGGCTTAACATCAATTTTTGCCTCGCCTTTTGCTTTAATTATTATCTCATTTCTTTTAGACAAGATTAACTATAGTGCCTAGCACTCATTTACTGACAATAAATCCCATAATTCTTGATTTAGGCTCTCAAACCCTCGTGCGTTGTCTGTGCGTTGAACATCAATTTTTGTTTCCTTTTGTGCGACAGTTTCAATTACATTTATGCCCGGATATCTGAAAGGCCAATCTAGTACTGTCATGTCGTACGTTTTAAAACAATTTCGGGTACTTTTGGCCATATGACATGAACCTTCGTTATATTGGAAAATAAACGGCGTCCGTGAATACATTATTTCTATAATAGACCTTAAGTTATTTTCTAATATATGTTGGTACTCAATGGTGATAACGCTTCCATTTATGAATTAAATTTTCCGATATGTCTTACGGACATATAGTCCCAAAATATAACCCCCGCAGAAAACTTAACAGTGCGTTTTAAACAGTCCCTATGAAAAGCCGCATTTTTGCTGTGAATCACTTTTTCTAGTATTTCCTACACTAAGGGCCAGTTGTGCAGTTACCACTTAATTATAAGTTAAACCTTAAACTCGCGTTTAAACGAAATTCTTAAGCTATAAATGCTGCACAGTTCTAAATAAAAAAAATACTTATGAAAGCGAAAATAATTCTATGTTGGTGGACTCCATTGTACCTAACTTATTACGTAAATAATTTTGACACTGTGTTTTGTGAAGTGAATACAAAAAATGAACATGAAAAATTTAGTAGATAATAAAATAAAACGTGCTTCGAACTTTACAGAAGAAGAAGTAGCATTATTACTAAATTTAGTGAGAAATACGAGTATAAATATATTATTGAATGCAAGAAATCTAATACATTATTATGGAAGAAGAAAAATATTATTTGGAATACTGTGCAAAGTGAATTTAACAGTGAAAGTGGCACTCATTATACAGCAGCTGATTGCTTAAGAAAAAATTACGAGAATTTAAAAAAAAATACTAAAAAACAATATGCTGACCAAAAGTATTCCATGTTAGCAACGGGAGATGGTCCACCAACAACTATTACTACTTAATTTGATTCGGACACTCTTGAAGCGGGAAATACAGGTATATTTGTTTTTAAAATACGTAAAAAAATATTCTGACTTGTATATTTTTTATTTTGCATCAGTACAAATAGAATTTCATAATAATGACAATAACAACTCGAAGGACAATAATATTGTTCAAGTCCAAGAAATTATCATTGGCATTAACGTTAACGTTGATGGTGGTACAACAATATGGAAAGATTATTAAGTAAATATTTTATATTTTTGTATTTATTTAGTTTCAAATAAAAATACATCTAACAAAACTGTGAACGAGCAATGGTGTAAACAGTAAACTAGCTACAACAAAAACATCTACTTATATTAATTGCAATGAAAGAGCAGGCAGGAGAAAAATGGAAAATAGAAAAACAGTTTTTATGGAAAAACAGCAAACGAAAAAAATTAAACTTTCCATAGAAATAGAAGAAGCGAAAATAAGAAAAGAAATTGCGGAAAAAGAACTGACTTTACTTTCGAAAAAACGAATATTTATTTTATTTTATAAGAAAACAACAGTATACATATACCAATAACAGGTTCCTATGTATGATTAAATAATACATACTTTAGTTCACAAATCATATTAAGAGTGCAACTTTCAAAATAAAGTAAGTGTAAAAATGATAAAAAGTGATATAAAATTATGAGAGAACATTAACTATCTCTTTTTGAAACAAATAGAGTGATAGGTAAAACGTGTCAATATGCGCAAATGTGGAATTGTAAGAAGACATGATTCGGTTTATTGGAGAGTTATTGTTATTTTTAGTATTATTTTTATATAAAACAAATAAATTAGTTGTTCTGGTTTTAAGGTTCACAGAAAATTAACATTGAAATTATTGAAGGTGCATACAGGTATTATATTATTAAGTAATTTAAATAAGAATACCATGTCAGTTTGGGTTCTTCTATTTTCCAGTGAGAGCATATTAAAATGTTTCAACATATCTACGTAATTATTTATGTTTAAATTAAATTTGTAATTTAAAATTTTGAAAAACTTTTTTTGAATATTTTTTATATAATCAATATTCTTTATATAGTATGGGTTCCAGACCGTGGATATATATTCCAGTTTTGATCGAACTAAACAATTAAACAAATATATTAATGAATTAGGGTTACTGAAATGTTTACTAGATCGGTATATAAATCCAAGTATTCGGTACGATTGCTTAACACAAATGTCTACATGTTCATTGAATAACAATTTATTGTCAAAAAATATTCCTAAATCCTTAATAGTAGTATTTCTTTTGCAAGATGGAATTGTTAATATGGTAATCAGATGTTATAGTATCGTAATTCCTTGTGAAATGTACTACATAACATTTTGATACATTTAGGGTTAAATAGTTTAGGTCGCAATATGCTTGTAAATAATTTAAGTTATTTTGCAATTTAATATTGTCAGTATTGCTCGTAATTGTCTTAAAAAAACTTGAGGTCTTCTGCATATAAGAGAAAGTTAGAACTTTTGAAACATGTAGATATATCGTTTATAAATAAATTGAACAGTAATGGACCCAAATGTGACCCTTGGGGAACCCCATAAGTAACATAACGTGACAACACCATTACAATTAACTAACTGCAACCTTTTTGTTATGTATCCAACGTAACAATGAATCATGAATTCCCAATGCTTCTAATTTGTGAATAAGTGTAAGGTGATGAACTCGATCAAAAGCCTGACTGAAATCTGTATAAATGACGTCAACTTGGACTCACTTATCCATGTTAGAACTCAGATATTCAGTAGAAGGTAAGAGATTTGTAATGATTGATTTGCCGGGGCAAAATCCGTTCTGCTCTGGAATAATTATGTTATAAATATCGTTTTTAATTGTTTGGATCACGAGAGCTTCGAAAATTTTACTGAAAGCTGATAAAATTGATATAGGTCCGTAATTAGTTACGTCATTAATATCACCCAATTTATGAATTGGTGCATAGCCACCTCTAACGAAGGCCGTGTCCATACTATCTGGCAACAGCGCACTTGACTGCGTCACGCGTCTGATGGTAATGGACTAATATTGTAGTAGGTATTGAAACAAATTAAATAAATGGTAAATGTGTATTATTTATTTTCTATCTTCTATACACATATACAGTGTGTCCCATTTAGAAGTGCCACCATTGGGATCTCGAAAACTATAAGAGATACGATGTCGGTTAAATGGAACTTTTTGTGCGCCTTTGTCAGGCCATCTCAGATGTGCTTTTGTTTTTCCAAAAATTCTCATAGAGCACTAGATAATGACGAAAAACTGATTATTGTTGATTTTTTCTTTCTCAAATAACTTCTAAACTATTAGTAATTGAGAAAAACGTTTCAAATATAAAAGATAGATATTTTTATTAACTAACCAGTGGCGTACGAAATAAATTTTTATATCCGTAAATTTTCGAGATATAACACAAACTTATATTTTTTTAAATGGAACCCATATCTGATTTTAGTCTCAAAAAAATCATTATTTTTTCTCTTTTCAATGATGTAAGGGTTATTATGTATTATATTTGTTTTGCTCATAAAATTTAATTTTTCTCTTTATTTTCCTGAATTTTCTTATTATTTTCCAAAAAAACATTATTATTTTTATTAATTATATTGTATTTGATCAAAATAATTTGTTTTATGCCTTTATTACTTATTATTTTCATTCTAGACTCATAATTACAAATTAACACTATGATGTGCCAAGGGCGACCTGATACAAAATTAATTTGATACGAATTTTGAGCAAATTTTTTTAACGAAATAAATTATTTAAATACAAGGAGTATTTCCAAATAGAAATCTACCAATATTTTCAAAATAATTGTAAATTTAATACAAAATAAGGAAAAAATAATAATTTTGAAGGCAAAACAAATATAAAACATAATAACCCTTACATCGTTGAAAAGAGAAAAAAATAATTATTTTTTTGAGACTAAAATCAGATATGGGTTCCATTTAAAAAAATATAAGTTTATGTTATATCTCAAAAATTTACGGATATAAAAATTTATTTCGCACGCCACTGATTAGTTAATAAAAATATCTATCTTTTATATTTGAAACTTTTTTCTTAATTATTAATAGATTAGAAGTTATTTGAAAAAGAAAAAATCAACAATATTCAGTTTTTCGTCATTATCTAGTGCCCTATGAGTATTTTTGGAAAAACAATAGTACATTTGAGATGGCCTCCCAAAGGCGCACAAAAAGTTCCATTTAACCGACATCGTATCTCTTATAGTTCTCGAGATCTCAATGGTGGCACTTCTAAATGGGACACACTGTATACATAATTTGTAATAATAAAATAAATAAACGGGGAATGTAAAGCATAACTTAAAGGATATTATAACTGAAGAATATTTAATTTACGCTTTTTGGTTGAAATGCTATTCGATATTTTATCATTTTGTACTTTAGTGTAATTATTCAATAAAATATTACAAAATGTTGATAAAATATAGTTTAAAATATTTAAATTATTTTCTCCGCAAAAGCTGCAATTGTCTTCAATAATATCTTTGAAATACATGTCTGATAAGATAGTTTGTTTACTTAAAAAGTGAATAATATTTTTTTGCTTTTCGCCAGCGTTTAAAAAATAATTTTCATATTTATCGGATATTAATATTTCCATTATACTAACAGTATATGCACAGACTATCATTATAAACTCTGAGGGCACTGATAAGCCACCTCTATTTATTTCTTTAAAATATGTGTTAATTGATGATTTATCAACACTAAGTACTAAATTTTGACAAGTAATACATTTGGTTTTTTTTATAAACTTGTGTGAAATGTAACCGCATACATACAATAAACCACATTCCATCTTAGATATATTTGGTGTTAATTTCTCGATTAAAATGTTATTAAAAATTTCATCGATATAAGGTTCACAAAAAAATATTGTTATCTTTGTATAAATCGTTTTCAAATATTTTGTATGAAATTTGTATATTCCCATATTTAGAAGAATGTAAACCTAATACACTTTTCACACGTAATTTATTTTCACATTCTAAAATTTGTGTCACAGAAATATTATAATTTCCGCCAGTCATTTGGCGGTAACAACCAAATCTAGATTCTAGATTGTTAGTTTGAAATTTGCCTGTAAGTACATAATCTACATTCAGATTACTTAAAATATCCTTGATTAATTCAATTATAACGTAGGTAGAATGATACAATGCATTAAATGTATTAGGGGTCAAACAACCTTTAATTGTTAAATTATTATTAACATGTTTCCATTTTTCCATCCACAGCAAAAAAATTTGTAGATACATTAGACGATTGTCATTTAATTCTCTAAATGGTTCACTTAACTTATTTCTTTTCAAAATGTAAGTTATAGGTCGCTTTATATTTATTATTGTCCACCATTTTACGATGATGCCTATAAAGTAACTTGTATCTGAATTGTCAGAGGAATTAAGAGCAGCTGTAGTTGTCTCGTTAAATATATTTAATACCAAAGACACTTTTTGTCTTTCAAATACGGTCGGGTATATTGTTTTATAATTTATATTTGGAGCTAATTTAATTAGTGCACTATGCTCGTTTTTATACAATTCACGTAAATCTGAAAATTTAGCTTCAACAATATTATTATCGTTCTGTTCTATTCTGGGAATAAAAAAAGATTTGTTTTCATTCGGTAAATTTATCCAATTATTCCGAATGTTTTTTAATATATGTACAGTATCATACATAACATATGTTTTAAATGAGGAGTTCGGCATATAAAAATAATATTTCGATTCAGAATTACTAGTTAAAATATTAAACATAACCCGGTTTACGCTATTATTATCTGATATTATAGCTATTACCTTTAAATTGCAAGCCTGTATAATTTGAAGAACGTTTTTTACCATATTAGCTAATTCACAGCCTTTCATGTTTTTGACAGGAATTAATTTTACAATTTCTCTTTTATTTCCAAATGCAGAACTAATCATAAATGCTTGCACTGATGTTGCTATTTCATCGCTATTATTTGATGCACAACCAAACAGCTTGCCCTTTATATTCAATACTTTGTTTAACATGAATTTCATCGAGTTGTAAAATAACATAGCTATCCATTTCTGAAGAGCGATCAAACACATGTTTTATAAAATTAATATTTTCTTTGTCTATTTGGGATGATATAGAAAATGCAGAAGATATTTTTTTCAAATATCTTGTATGTGGCAAAGTTAGTATATTGTTATTCCTTAATGCAGAATAACAAGTATTTGATTGCAGGTATATTAAAAATGTATTTACTATAGTATTTAAGGAATACCTTTTTTTCTTTAAAAATAATAGTTCAAACTGTTCACTTAAAAATTGTAATTTTCGTAAAATTTCTTCATTATTATTAACAAGGTCATATTCTAAATTGTTTCTTAAACTAGACAAATTATTATTAATTTGACTTACTAAATTGTTAATACTGTTGGAATCTACACTATCACTATCATATTCATATTTATCACAAAAATTAATTAATTTTGTGATAAGAGACCATTTTTTTTATTTTACTATTGTCTATTATTGCAGCAAAATTAGATGCACAAACAGGTACGCCTTTAATATGAATATAAACTTCTAATGATTTTAATATTGAAATACTTTTAAAAATTTTTGGAACACAAAATATATCTAACTTATAAAGTAAACAACTTTCTTCTGACTTAAAAACTAGCCAATCATCGGTCATAATTACTCTCGAGGACATATTGTTTGTTATGCTCTCAAAATTTTCTATTTTATCATCTTCTTCTTCTTTCCTTTTCTGCATTGCCAGCCTTATTTTCTCTCTCTCATTATTTTCTTCTTTCCTTACAGCTGGATCTCTCCTATTTACTGGAACTTTCTTGCTCAAATATTTCGGTACATTCGGAAATATTGTAGGAACTGCTCCTGGTTGAAGAATTGGTTTATTTCTTTTAAATTCACATTTGTTCCCGTTTTATCCTTATATGTTTCGATGAGTTGTAAGTCGCGTTCGTGAAAATGTTTTACACAAACTACTGTTCTGTGTGAAGGTAACCACTTGTCTCTAGGAATTGTTTTTATCCACTTCTCACGTAAAGTTTTTTCTTTGGGAAATTGAAAGCATTGAACGTAGCCCTGATCTTTGGTGCTATCATAATTGGTTTTACAACCTGGTGCACAGCATCTATTCGGCATCTAGTATTTAGAGAAATAAACACTGAATAATATATAACCCTATATGACAGATCATTTTTTAAACTATAACTAAACTTTAGCTCATTAAACCCTTCACATATCTATTTCTCAAATTATGTTAGGATGTGAATTTCATATTCTTCTTCTCAAATTAATTAAACTAATTAAGAATTATGTAATATTGTTGATAAAAGTAGACCTAAGCTTAAAATGCCAACAAAAACATACATACACATACCATATGGTAGAAAAATTGATATTAACAGCATCAAAAATGGTAAAAAGCTTATAAATTTCATTCTTTTAACGTGTACATATTGTATAAGTAAATGAGAAGAGCATAAAATTACTTACATTTGTTCTAATTTTCCAAATAATCCACAAAATATATCTGTTCACCTATAATGACAATTGAATTGTAGGACTGACGAGCAGCGTTGCCAAATTTCATGAACACGGCCTTCGTTAGAGGTGGCTATGATTGGTGTCATGTATGAAGTTTTCCATAAATCGGGAAAAACACTAAATTCAAGTTATTCATTATACAGAATGTATAGTGGTTCTGCAAGATAGTGGGCACATCTACGAATATATTTAGCTGGAATTTGATTGGGTCCAGGACCTTTGTTTATGTCTAAATTAGATAAGTATTGCACAATTTTATTTACTCGTATATTATAATAAATTAAAAAAATCTGTTGTGGCCAGCACAAGACCTTCCGTCAATTCCATGTATTTTGTACAAATCCCATACCAAAAGGTCCTTGGAACAGATTCTATATACTATCATGTAAAATCGAACACGAACACATACTATTTTTTACAAATTCCATACCAAAAGTTCATTTGAAAAGGTTCTATAAATCCAATAAAATTATAACATAAACTACACTAAGTAATGTCCTTCCATCTTCTCTTTGGCCTTTCTCTGCGTGTCACTTGCGAGCAACACTATGACATACCAATTTTAGATCCTATACTTTTTTCCATATTTGGTTTTGCACTTGCAACTGACATCTGTCAATTAATTTTTTTTGAATAATTATGTCAGCTGTTTCCATGATAAATAACAAAGCTGACTAATTTTTGAAAATTAATTTCTTTGTAATGCTTTAACTCTACATCTATTGAATATGAAGGAAAATGTATAATCAAACCATATAGAGAAGATTATTTTCTTTAATAAATATAATAAGAAAATGTCAAAAAATAATATTTAACTGCATTTTTTAAAGAAAAACTGTTAAAAACTTCAAATAAGGGTACTTCCGGTTGTCCAATTATAACCAAAATCTAATCAGCTCTTCATATGGTTGTAAAGAAGAGGAATATGAAAGAATCATATTTTTTAGAATTGCAGTTTTGGAGTTATCGTCGGAGAAAAATTTGTCACACACACACACACACACGGACACGCAGACACACACACAGACACACACACACACACACACAGACACACACACAGACACACACACACACACACAGACACACACACAGACACACACACGGACACACATACACACATACAGACATCATCTTAAAAATAGTACATTCGTATTGTAGGGACCCTAAAACGTGCTTATACATTAAAAACTCACCACCGAATTTTTTGACCAAAAACAATACCTTCCTTTTGACGGTAGGTAAAAATAAACATTTATCAGATTATCTCTCACACGATTGTTTACATTATATTTTCGATTTTGATTGATTATAACATTCGGTATGTTACTAACGAAATTAACAGCTGCTTCTAAATCTTCATTAAGATGCGGTAAATTTTCACCTGCATTAATTGCTATATTATTTAATATTGCGGTAACTATAATTATGCTTTGGACTGTATTAATATTTAATTTTATTCCTACGGCTAACACTGGGAATCTTCTTTTTCAAACACCATAGAATCTTTCAACTACATTTCTTGTCCTGATTTGAATTTCTTTAAATGGATTTGAGCTGGGGCAATTGGGTTTGGCAGAGGAGTAGTAATTAGTGCTGTGAAGATCCGACAAAACATGGATCCGAGTACCCGGATTTTAAAATATCCGGTTACTCGGATATCCGATGTTTGGATATTGAAGCGGATATCCGTAAATTTAATTCGGATTTGGATCCGGATCCTGGTTTGGGTACCATATCCCATTCGGATCCGGATTCGATGTGTTGTTCACGGATCCGGATCCGAATTTTAATTCTGGATCCGTTTCAACATTTTGAATGTAAAGGCAAACATTTGAATGTAGACGGTTGTAGAGACAGCGGTCTGTAATCAGCAATAAATTTTATAATACCCCTCTAAAATAGCCAGGTAGTTGGTGCAAATTTTTCTTAGAATATTGAAAATTCTGTAGTTCTAAAATTTTAACATTCAATATAACAAATACTTCAAAGAAAACGAAATATAACATAAAAGGGATTGTTTTTGTTACCTACTTATAGTTCTGTGGAATCGAGGAATTTCCTTCTTAGCGGATGCTAAAAGTTTAACATCGAAAATATACCGACTATTAACTACATCAAACAAAACTGTATAGTGGATTATTTCATAATCAAATTTATTTGGTTTTGTGACTCTATGATAATATACATTCAAATATTATCATCTGATTCAATACTGAGAATAGGTACTCGAATCCGAGAACCGATGCGCATACTAAAATTCCATATCTAAAATCCGATACTCATATTCATATTCGGATCCGAATCCAAAATCCAATACTCAGATTCGGATCCAAAACCCGATACTCAGATCCGGATCCAAAATCCGATACTCAGATCCGGATCCAAAATCCGATACTGAGATTTGGATCCGAGATCCGGATAGTTCAACATTCAATTATCTGGAT
Organism: Ophonus ardosiacus; assembly: GCA_943142095.1. Lineage (NCBI taxonomy): Eukaryota > Metazoa > Arthropoda > Insecta > Coleoptera > Carabidae > Ophonus > Ophonus ardosiacus. The sequence goes on along the minus strand of OW964832.1, from coordinate 20,273,214 downwards.
ATCCGGATATTTTTGGATCCGAAACCGAAACTATCCGGATCCGGATCCCACCACTAGTAGTAATATAAATTTTATTTTGATAACCACTGTCTCTCAGAAAAAGGTTATTAGGCAATTTGCGAACCATAGTTACGTATAACGTAACGTGACGTACAACTCAGAAATTAACGTTTCTACGGTCAGTAATCTACATTTCAACTATACGGTATTATCAGTTATGTATTTAAGTCACAATTTGAAACAAAATAAGCTTCACAAACTATTCCTAAAGTAACGTGACAAAATTCAACTGTACGTCACGTTACGTTATACGTAACTAAGGTTCGCAAACTGCCTATTACCCATTTCGTTATTTTCGAAACGAGCCCTAATTAATGAATTTCTAAATATATTTGCATCATGGGCCGAACCAGGCCAGCGAGCAACAATATCACGCGCATCGGATGTAGTTTGTACATTAATGGAGAAGAATGATTTCCTATTTCTAAATAATTCTGGACTTTCGTCTCCTAAAAATTAAATTTTTTAGACTGTAGAATAATGTTATTATTAAATTGTTATAAAATTTCTTGCATATTATAATTATAAACAGCCAATCTGGTGATTGTAAACGAACAAGTGAATAATCTATTGCCCCCATCACACGAGGAAATCTGCCTATATTGTAAAATTCTTGGCGTACAATACGTTGTTCCTGTAAAGTAGTAGGCATTTTTACCTGCCGCTACCCTTGGTAAGGGAGGTATAGGGATCGTGCTAAAAATCACATATCGAGATTTTAGTAAATGACCACGTTTTAAGGTCCCTAGAATCCAATTTTAATATTTTCACGATGATGTCTGTATGTGTGTATGTGTGTGTATGTATGTATGTATGTATGTATGTATGTATGTGTGTGTGTATGTGTATGAATTTTGTCTTCGCTCTAACTCAACTACTATCATTCATAAAATTCTGAAACCTTGTATTTCTACCCTATTCTAATACGAAAAGAAGCCATTAGATTTTGGTGCAAATCGGATAAACGGAAATGGCACTTTACTTGAAGTTCATAATGGTTTTTCTTCAAAAAATACCATTAAATGACATTTTTTCGCATTTTATGTCATTGGAAAATTATAGATGATTGAATTTTGTACAAGTGTACATTATAACAAAAGTATTAACTTTTTCTATATATTTTACAGATAAATTTAAAAATCATTTTTCTTTTTTTTAATCCCAAAGCCTAAGATAAACACAATTCCTTTGTTACACAGTTTATTTTTCAACTGAATGTAACTAACAGGTAAACGTCATTGTCCAAAAATTAATCACTTCAAATTAATAATAGTGACATTAAATAATAAAGAAAATCGTAAATAAAGCAATAGTTATGTGCAATGGAACATAATATAGTTTTGCAGCATTAGTAAATACGTACCTAGGTATGTATTTAAATTAATAAAAATTAAATAGCGGGAGGTTTTGTGTTGGCCACATCAGATTTTTTTACTACTCTTGATGCTGTAGATTTGTGGCATCCTGTAAAATCTGCAACAATTCCCATCGCATAAAATCGCAATGTCAAGAGAAACATTTGTATTGGTGTGAGCGCATGATTCCTGTACGTTTATTTTCGTTATATATATATATATATATATATATTACAATACTTACCAAGTAGTAGGATGGCAAATCTGATTTTCAATTTGAGATAATATTAAATTACAACTTTGTTTGCTTAATCGAAACCTATTATAAACTCTTCGCCATTCCATTGATTGAAATTATCGTATCTACTCGTATGTCTGTATACGGGATTATGACTAGGTCTTATAAAAATTTCAATATATAAGATATCTTCATCATCGTCATCATCAATTTCAATGAAATGTATAAGTTCCTTATTAAGAAATGTAATGTAGTAGCAATAAAAAAAATACACAAGTTTGGTTTAAATGGTTCCACATGTACCGCCTAAGTATTTTGTACTTAAGTGACAGTTTAAATTAAAAACAAATGCTGTGCAACAACTAAATCATAAACTAAAACTTAAGCTTTAAAAAAAACTTAAGTGGTAACTGTGCAACTTGCCCTAAGATCAAATTTAGACTCGTCACTAACAATAATAAAATTCCACTACATTAATATATTTACCTTATAAAAAGTAAGACCTCTTTTAATTTTGGCATCTGAGTAGTTGGCAATTTTCCTCATTTTTTTCATAACAAAACTTTTTGAGCCATTTTAAAATAATACGTTCAGTTAAATATATACATATATATATATATATATATATATATATATATATATATATATATATATATATATATATATATATATTTACATCCCACTACCATTGTGGCGTCCCCTGTGTAATTTTCTACATTCAAAGTGACGTCCTTGTGCATAAGACGTCCGTATACCGGACGTCATATGCACATGGCCTTATAAATTTTTTTCTGACATCAGGGGGGCCTCTAGTATCGTATAGCAAAATTTGTTATGGACGTCAGAATGATAGCGGAATGGAAAATGTATATTTTTTGTAGTTCAAAAAAATTCCACTTGCGGCGCTAGTGTCGTCCGGCGTATATACGCTGTATATACTGAAGTTTTATTCCAGCGACATTCTGAACTCCGTACGCTTGGCAACAGTGGAACATTGGGTTACTACATTAGCGCGCAACTCTTCTAATCGTATTTAAAGCTACATTGTGCACATATGATAGTATTTAAATTAATATTTATGTATTCAAACTTTTGTTTTGCAACATCCTCTTAGTAAATACAACGTCAAAATGTATGGTTTCAATGTAATAAATTTAAAAAAAGGTAATTATTTAAATACTCGTATCATAAAGCTGAATTATTAATTACAAAATATTGTGTAAATTGTAAATAAAAGCCAAATGTATGGGTAAAAAGATTAATGATTAAATGTATGGAATAAATATGATAACGGTATACCACAGTGAAATAAATAAATAAAATATTTATAAACTTTTGATCTAAAATACGAAGACCGAAATTTGAAGTGTCGAAAAAGAGAGTGTAGAAATAATTATTAAAAGAAAAATTTGATGTGGCCAACACAAAACCTCCCGCTATTTAATTTTTATTAATTTAAATACATACCTACGTATTTACTAACGCTGCAAACTGTTCCATTGCAGAAAACTATTGCTTTATTTACTATTTTCTTGTTAAAATGTTACTATTATTAATTTGAAGTGATTAGCTTTTTGACAGTGACATTTACTGTCAGTTGCATTCATTTGAAATATGAACTGTGTAACAAAGGAATTGTGTTTATTTTAGGCTTCGGGACTAATAAAAAATATATTTTTAAATTTATCTGTAAAACATATAGAAAAAGTATTAATGTATTCCTGTAGAAAATTCAATAGTCTTTAATTTTCATAAGACATAAAATGCGAAAAAATGGCATTTAATGGTATTTTTTGAAGAAAATTCATTATGAGCTTCAGGTAAAGTGCCATTTCCGGTTATCCGATTTACACCAAAATCTAATGGCTTCTTTTTATATTATAATAGGATAGAAATACAAGGTTTCAGAATTTTCTGAATGATAGTATTTGAGTTAGAGCGAAGACAAAATCCATACACATACACACACATATACACATATACACATACAGACATCATCTTGAAAATGTTAAAATTGGATTCTAGGGACCTTAAAACGTGGTCATTTACTAAAATCTCGATAAGTGATTTTTAGCACAATCCCTATCCTATACCTCTCTTACCAAGGGTAGCGGGAGGTAAAAAATGTTTTAAACATATTAATATGTACTACAAACGATTTATTACATATAGATATTTTTTACTCTAGGTACTTCTTCCTATTTCACCTCTACTTAATGAGGTATTTCAATAAATTGTTTTCATTTAATTAAAAAATATTTTTATACATTTTAGATAGTTTAAATACGTTAAAATATTTGCTACCCTTGGTAAGGGAGGTATAGGGATCGTGCTAAAAATCACATATCGAGATTTTAGTAAATTACCACGTTTTAAGGTCCCTAGAATCCAATTTTAACATTTTCACGATGATGTCTGTATGTGTGTATGTGTGTGTGTGTGTGTGTGTATGGATGCTCTAACTCAAATACTATCATTATCATTCAAAAAATTCTGAAACCTTGTATTTCTATCCTACTCTAATATGAAAAGAAGCCATTAGATTTTGGTGTAAATCAGATAACCGGAAATGACACTTTACCTGAAGCTCATAATGGTTTTACCATTAAATGCAATTTTTTCGCATTTTATGTCTTATGAAAATTAAAGATTATTGAATTTTCCACAGGAATACATTAATACTTTTTCTATATATTTTACAGATAAATTTAAAAATAATTTTTTTTATTAGTCGCGAAGCCTAAGACAAACACAATTCCTTTGTTACACAGGTCATATTTCAAATAAATGTAACTGACAGTAAATGTCACTGTCAAAAAACTAATCACTTCAAATTAATAATAGTGACATTTTAAAAAGAAAATAGTAAATAAAGCAATAGTTTTCTGCAATGGAACAGTTTGCAGCGTTAATAAATACGTAGGTATGTATTTAAATTAATAAAAATTAAATAGCGGGAGGTTTTGTGTTGGCCACATCAGATTTTTATTTTTATTATATTGTAATTTGAAAAATTTTATTATACGCGCTAGTGAGATATGTAAAAATATAAATAATCAAAAGTAATGACTTTTAAAAACACCGTATTTTTATTGCAATCTATATGCAAACTCAGAAAGAAACGCAGATAAGTAAATTAATAATATGTCTATTATTGGAATATCCGTAAAAAATTCAATTTATCGCAAAAATAGCCGAAGTGAATTCAAACGGCGGCTTTTCATATGTTTTCACTATTTTATTGACTTATGAAAAATAATTTGTTGAACAAATACATATTTACTTAGAATAAGCGTATTAAAACCGGAATTGAATATTAATAATAAGCTTATTATTATAAATTTCATAAAAATTTGAATTTATTGTGTGTGTGTGTGTGTGTGTGCGTGCGTGCGTGCGTGTGTATGTGCGTGCGTGCGTGCGTGCGTGTATGTGTGTATCTTGTGGGCACGATTACTCAAATACCATCAATCAGAATATTTTGAAATTTTTGATATCCATTCTATACTAATGTGGGAAGATCTCATTAGTTTTTATTGTATATCGGAAGTATTACTTATAGAAGCTTATAATAGTTTTTCTTGAAGAAATACATAGAATATAATAGATAAAATGTATTAACGGATATCTCGGCGGTGATTGTAAGATAAAGTGGTTAATTTTATTTAAATTTACAATATTTCGTCACACGTTTTGTAACTTCATCAGGGAATAAATTAGTTTTAACTGGTGTAATCGCTTGATCAATTGATAAAGTCAGAAACATTCAATTTTGTTATTGTTACTTGTTTATGCTCTGCACTGATTTACATATTATTGTAAGAATTTTGACTATATAAGTATAAAATATAAGTTACATCAAAAGAAAACTTGTAAAATTTACTCAGTGAGCGTCACATGTTGGCCGAAATGCGGGGGCCCACACTTTTATTCCCTGATGAAGTTACAAAATGTGTAACGAAATATTGGATATTTAAATAAAATTAACTACTTTATGGAATAACAACAATATAATTCCTTACAATACCCGCCGAGAAATCCGTTAATACATTGTATCTATCAACAAGTACGGCGTTACTTCCTCCTAACATTGAATATAATATTTCAGTAACTTTTACTTAAAAATTAAATATAATGGTACAATCTTGAATTTTACGATAATAGTATTTAGTAAATAACTTACAATATGAATTTATAAAATAAATTATTTATATACATCATCTTGCCTATGCGTCAAACAAAAACAATATTTTAAAAACAATTTTGATATAATTAAACAAATGTCACCTTGTGTAAAGATACGAGTACTATTTTGAATTTTTGTTAAGTTTTTCTATTAGTTTTGTCAATATTCGTGAAATTTATTTTGTGTATGATATATTTGTTATATGTAAAATAAAGTTTGTTATGGGTGAATGAAAATATTTGTTCTTTTTACTTGTACGATTTTGGGGCTATTTAAATAAATAAATTTAAATAGTTCATTCTTCACTTATTTTCACATATTTACATTTACCGTCAGAGAAAATGGAATTGTTGTTCTTGTACACCAAGTGCAAGAACATTTCACATTTCTTACTTGTAAACCGGGTATCTTACTTTATTTTTGTTATATGTATAAGAAATACAAAAGTAAAATTTTAATTTGGAGAAATAAATATTTTTCCTAATAATTTTAGAACAAAAGTGTTAAGTATTAAAAATGACATTTTAAATGACAAATTAGAAGTTCCATTTTCAAATTGCTTACGGATTGTCAAAAGAAATTATCATTATCAAACATTGTAGGAATCTATGATGTTTGCAGCTAAGTATGCATATTGTTGTGAAAGAGTGTGCTTTGGTTTCTACATCAGAATAATGTATTTAATATTGGCAACGCTGCTGGACGTCACTGTAACGGTAGTATGAATAAAAATATACAAATTGGACGTCATAAGTACTGATTATGTATGAAGTATATACTGTGGACGCCGGATTCACTCAGTATGGAGGAGCTCATAATGTCGTCAAATGAACGGAAACGTATATCGCTGTAAATCGACTTTATTGAAATTTGAACCGAAATTCATAATCAGGTGGAAAAATAAGTAGATATACTTTATAAAGTCGAAGCCTATCTCTATTCCTTTCGGTGGTTGCCACAATGTCCTAGCCATGAAAGGACGCAGCAATGATAGCGGGATGTAAATATATATATATATATATATATATATATATATATATATATATATATATATATATATATACATCCCGCTATCATTATGGCTTCCTTTCATGGCTGTGAATTATGGCGTCCTTATACGCCGATATTTTCATAAGAATATCATTGTAGCGTCCTTTCATACAACGTGTTTATGGAGTCCGTATTTTATATGACTATCAATGCAGCGTCCTTTCATACAACGTGTTTATGGAGTCCGTATATAATTATATTTTCTTTTATTTCACCGGCTTTATAGCGTCCAGCAATTTAGCTGGTTTCTTGCTGTATTATATAACTTTTACCACAAATTGCTTACATTGCCAACTTATATTAAATATTATTTTAGATATATTTATTATGTATGTATTATTTTTATTTATTTTCATACGTTCGTCGGCGTGAGTGTGTGGATGAATGTGTGTGTGTGTGTGAGAGAGATAAAGAGAGAGAGAGTATGTGAGTGTGTATTTGTGTGAGAGTAGGTTTGTGAGTATATGTGGTCTATGTGTGTGAGTGCGTGTGAGTGTGCAAGTGAGTGTGTTTGTATGTATATGCGTGTGTATTTGGATGTGTGTGGTGTCTGTGTGTTTGTGTGTGTGTGTGTGTGTGTGTGTGTGTGTGTGTGTGTGTGTGTGGGTGTGTGTTCGAATTTTAGTGCGTGAGTACGTGTGTGAGTTTGAGCATGTGTGTGACTGTGTGAAAGTGTGTGAGTAAAAGTATACGTGCGTGCTTGCGTTCGTTTGTGTATGTGATGTGTGCTTGTGTGTGTGTGTGTGTGTGTGTGTGTCTGTGTGTGCTGTGTGATTGTGTGTGTGTGTGTCTGTGTGTGCTGTGTGCTTGTGTGTGTGTGCTTGTGTGCTCATGCCTGATTGTGAGTGTGTAAGAGTGCGTATGGTGTGTTTAAGTTATTTGTATGTTTTATATGTGTGTGAGCGAGTGTGTATGAATGTGTGTGTGTGAGCGAGTGTGTATGAATGTGTATGTGTGAGCGAGTGTGTATAAATGTGTGTGTGGGTGTGAATTTGTATGAGTGTGAGCGTGTATGTAAGTACGTGTGTGGTGTCTTAGTATTTTAAAATGTGTGTATGTGTTTGTGAGTGTGCAAATGTATGTGTGTAAGTATGTGTGTGTGAGCACATGTTTGTGAGTGTGTAAGAAGTGTCAGCATGTTTGTTAGTATACGTAGCGTTTGAGTGTTAACGTGTGTGTGTGAATCTTGCGAGACTGTGCATGTGTGTGTGTGTGTGTGTGTTTGTGAGTATGTGTGAGAGTGTATGTAGCGTTTGAGTGTGTGAAAGTGTATGTGTCTTGACCGTGAGTGATATCAGTCTGTGAATATGTGTTTATGTGAGTGTATGATTGTGTGGGAGAAACAATTAACTCTCGTCTCGAATTATCTCGTCTCGTCATATTTTTCTTACTTTCTCTCGGTCTCGACTCGAGAGTCTCGAATTTATAATCAGAAATAGTAAATAAAAATGTAAAAAATATGTACTCTTTAATATCAAGCCTTTATCACCCGTTGTTGGGTGTAGAAATCTGCTTTGTACGCTAATATTAATAATTATGATTATAATTCGTATAATGCAGGTACTTGAGGCTACAGTATACCATAGAGGTCGGTTTTGTGAATTTATTTTTTTAATAAAACAAATCTAAAATTAATCAATAAATATGAATGTGAATGAAGAGGCGATTAAAATATTTATTTATACCGACAAATATTTTGTTATTTTGTATATTTTAAGCAGAAATATTTACGTAATATAAAAGAAATAGTACAATGTAGATCTCGAATTTCTACTCTCGTCTCGAGCAAATTTCGAGGGCATTACTGTCGTCTCATCTCGAAATTCGAGACGAGATCTCGCAGCATCACTAGTCTGTGTGGTATGTGAGTGGTATCTGATTGTGTGTGTGTGTGTGTGTTTGTATGAAAATGCGCAGTTGTGAGTAGGTGAGTGTAAAAGTGTGTGTGTGTGTGTGTGTGTGTGTGTGTGTGTGTGTGTGTGTGTGTGGAATCTGAGTATGTAAAAGTGTGTGTGTGTGTGTGGAATCTGAGTGTGTAAAAGTGTGTGTGTGTGTGTGTAGTGTGAGTATTTGATTGTGGAACCATGAGTGCGTGTGTGTGTGAAGTGGAAAATTTATGTTATTACAAATATTAAACAGTACAAAATTCTCTATCCAATACGTTTCAAATTTTCATTATATCTTCTACAGTGTGTCCCATTTAGAAGTGCCACCATTGGGATCTCGAGAACTATAAGAGATACGATGTCGGTTAAATGGAACTTTTTGTGCGCCTTTGGGAGGCCATCTCAGATGTGCTTTTGTTTTTCCAAAAATTCTCATAGGGCACTAAATAATGACGAAAAACTGAATATTGTTGATTTTTAATTTTTCAAATAACTTCTAAACTATTAGTAATTGAGAAAAACGTTTCAAATATAAAAGATAGATATTTTTATTATCTAACCAGTGACGTACGAAATAAATTTTTATATCAGTAAATTTTCGAGATATAACACAAACTTATATTTTTTTAAATGGAACCCATATCTTATTTTAGTCTCAAAAAAATAATATTTTTTTTCTCTTTTCAATGATGTATAGATTTACAGATAAAAAAATATATATTAAATAATCTGTTGTAATAAATCTTACAACCCTAACAACCCCAAGGTAACAAATTGAAAAATTATAAAATATTTGTGACGGATAAATGTTAGTGTCAAAAATCAAAATACATTACTGGCGGCTTTCTCCGAGAAGGATATTTATGTATTATATTAATTAAAAATTTAGTATTGTAGGTATATTATATACACTCTTCAGAAATATCACTAATCGCCCAATGAATTTGAAGAATCTCGAACATTTATAATAATTTATAATAGTACGAAATGTAAAATATAACAAATCCTTATACATATAACCTTCATTGAAAATGGCTGGAGGTATTGTGCTGGACATAACAGATTTAGTTTATTTGAATTATGCACTGAATAAATTTACCAACTTTAATAATTATCAAGGAGCACCAAAATATTTATATTGTTCTTTGACACGGATAAGTAACAATTTTGATACTTGCATACTAAAAAATATTTTGAAAAATAGTTATTTAATGAATACGTTTTTGAACAGTAAATAAACAAATAAAATTAATGGTGAATCTCACTAAAATTTATTGAGTGAATTTATAGAATGAGAAAATTATTGAAAATAAAATAATTTATCTAATATGGAAAAACATTGTTCTACTCCATATTACACCAAATTAGAAAATTAAACTCAAATAATAATTTAAATTACTCCCCAGAATTGAGCAAACGAAGGCATTCACTCACGGACGCTCTACTGTTTTCACATTGAAAGAAAGGACATACGGACGCTCTAATGTAGTCAAAATGAAAGTTAGATATACGGAGCCGTATATACAACTGCCGACCCCGGACGCTCTAATGAAGTCACAATGAAAGTTAGATATACGGGGCGTATATACGGCTGGCGACACTAGCGAAACTGGTGGGGTATATGGTGAACTAAAAATATACAAAATCTTTCATGGTGGTATCATTAGAGCGTCCCCCTCAACTTTCGTTTTTCGATACTAGATGATTAGATATGATGTTGTGGAGTTTCCCAACGGTGATACATTAGAGCGTCCGTATACGGACGCCCTAATGCAACTGGACGCTATAATGATGGTAAAAACATAATGTATGGACGCCACATTGATGGTAAGATGTAAATATATATATATATATATATATATATATATATATATATATATATATATATATATATTTTAGTGATTAATAGTGCGTTTTAGAATATACATATATATATATATATATATATATGTATATTCTAAAACGCACTATTAATCACTAAAAAAAAAATCTGATGTGGCCAGCACATGACCTCCCGCCAATTCTATGTTTAAAATAGCAATGAGCTGTAAGTAAAATATCACTTCCGATTGATCGTTTGTAAACAAAATCTACTTTGTTGTTCCAATAAATAGAAAAGTTTGTAATACGAAATTTTTGATTATTTTGTTTTTCCTGAAAAATCTGTGAGCAAATACCAACTTTGCGAAGTTTTGGATCATTAATATATTTATTATATTTTAAGGAAAAATCGTCACACACACATTGTCAAAATCAGCACCAACTTCCTTATGCTCTAAAACGCAATCTGTGTAAATTCTTCGCCGTACATGATTCATTTCGTAAATGTGTAGTTGCAGACTATTATTTGACACTTTGAAATCACGTTCTTATTGAGAGCTGTTTGATATATAATGCTGCAAACATCAAACTTAAGTCGGATTATCCTGTATATCTAATATTTATGTATGATGGAATACATATTATTTTTACAAACCTTAATTTCATTAGAATCGTATTTAAACTACTAAATTCTTCTTAATACGGTTTCATTATTAATTTAAAGTAATTGCTTTGTGAACGTGACATTTGTTTAAATGTGTCAAATTTGTTATTAAAGTATTGTTTTTGTTTGACGCAGAGGCAAAGTGATGTACAAAAATAAATTATTTTATAATTAATATTTAAAGTTATTTCAAGTTATTTACTAAATGCTATTATATCTAGAATTGAAGATTGTGCCATTATATTCAAGTTGTGTTGGTAAAAGCTGCTAAAAAATTATATTCAATGAATTTTTTACAAGAAAAACTTTTAAAAGCTTGTATAAATGATTCTAATGAGCTCTTTCCACATTAGTATAGAATGAGTATACAAAATTTCAAAATCTTCTGATTGATAGTATTTGAGTAATCGTGTCCACACGATCCACACTCACACACACATACACACACACAGACACATACACAAAAACATACATACCTACAGACATCATTGTAAAAATAATAAAATCGGATTCTGGGGACATCAAAACGTGCTTATTCACTAAAATCTCTATATGTGATTTTTAGCACGATCCCTATACCTCCCTTACCTAGGGTAGCGGGAGGTAAAAAGGTAACATTTACGAACTTTTCTTGTTACCTTGGCTACTTGTTTTTGTTTTTTAACATTATTATGTCAATTTCCCCTGAAGAGGGCATCAGTTTATGGTGCCGAAACGTTGGGTTTTAATAATAAATAAATACATACAGAACTTAAACTAAAAAGGTAGTATTATTCCAATTACTAAACAATTGTTTCATAGAAAAAAATTCAAAGTCATCTACCCGTGTAATTTAGTCATTTCTAAATTGGTTCTAGAGTTTTGGACGAACATTTAATTGTCAACGATGTTTCATTAAAAATCAATTTTACGTAACCACAAATATATTATTTCTTCTATTTTATTGTTATAGGGTAGTTAAATTAATAATGATTTCTAAGATCGAAGTTACGAAATTAATAAAAAAATATATTTAACGGTGCTCTAAAAAATTATTTCGGTAGAAATTGTAAAGTGGCCGAACATATAGTTGTTAGGGCTCGTAAATTGACACACCAAGAAATGGGTAATATACAATGGTTATATTTGTATGTATTTATTTAGAGTACATTATAACTTGCGTGTTTAGATATTTTTATACATTTCGAACAATTTTTTTAAAAAATTTAAACATATCTAAGTATACCAATTCATCACAAAAATTATCGGGTAGATAACATTACAACTATCTATATGTAATTTTAATATTTCGATTATTCTCGTTGCGTTTTTTCTTATACAGAGTATACCATATCTTTTTAAGGGCATATAGTACTGACCAAAATGAGCAAAAAACCTTAATCAACATGGGTTCGATCTTCAATAATTTCCGAGATATAAGGCCGTGAAAAATGAGTTTTTATGGGATTTACCTCAGCTATCTCGAAAACTATAACAGTTACGACTTCGATTAAATGAGTGTTTTTTTTTTTTTTTTTTAAATTAATGTTGTGGCGCCCGTGGGCGATATTTAATATATAACATCGTAACTATTAGAAATTAAGAAAATTTTATTAATTTTTTTTATACCTAGTCTATTTACTGGCACAAAATTTTGTTTGATCACTATCTTTGTCAGTTTTTCTTCGATTTTTATATAAAATGGCTTCTTTCGCGGAAATTTTTGAAGATTATGTTTTTTCTCAATTTGGTCAGTACTATATATGCCCTTAAAGTTTATCCCTCATTGCAACATATCGTAGAATATAAGATTTTGTTTTGTACGATTAATAAATTACTACTTTCAAATTCAATATAGTAAAAACATCTTTAAATAAAATCTATTCTCTTGCAGAACAAATATAAATTCTTGTTGAACTTGTATGTCCAATACATTCTTTTACAAGGACTTATGTCTTTTAAGTAATCCTAATAAAATTCCTAGCTTTTGTAATAAAATGTTTGTAAAATACACGCGCATCGACGTAATAAGTGTCGAATCTAGGGTGGTTGTGTGGACATGTGTTGCTATAGAAGTATACACAGTTCGCAGCTTTCAGTTGTTATCCAACGCAGCAGAACAGAAAACAGTATATGTCGCTTTTATTAAACAAAACGGCACACATATACAGACAAAGGGAATAAACGATTTTCTACGATATTAAAACACATTCATCTTGCTTCTGACGCTTCTGGGAGACAGAGAGAGAGGTGCCGTGCTCCACCTATCTCACTCTAGTACATGCAAGAATTGTTTTTCTCCAGCATTGATGAAAATGTTCAACCAGGGACGAACTGTATACATTGTATCGAAAATGAAACGAAGATATTCACAAAAAGTGAAAATAACATATGAATACGTGGGGAACGCTAGAAATATAGAAAATAAGACACGTGGTTGATATTTTTTAGAATTTTATTTTATATATGTTCAAAGAAGTTCCCTTCAGCAATAATACACTTCAACATTCTTTCATCTCACTTCTTAAAAGCTCCCAACCTTTCTTCTTTTGAAATGGTTTCAAAGTAATCAAGAAGCATCATTCTCTTCTTCATACGAAATCCTTCCACCCTGTAAAGTCCAAAAAATAGCCTAAAGTCGCACATACAAAATGCTTCCTGGTTAATCCATATTTTCACTTACAATGATACTTTAAAAAAATGGTTAACTAGGTTCTAACTTAACTTTTGGAACTGAATTTTAAATGACAAATAAAGATTTGTTTAACATGGTAATACAAAATTTGTTTTCCGCGGCCTGTCTGATTTTCTTATTCCCAATAATTTTATTGTTACCTTCGTATTACCAGTGAGCACGATGCAGAATATATAAAATGATGGAATTACTTCCATGAATTTTTGGCACAAGCCGTTGTTATACGATACTTGTTTATCTCTGAACAAAATGAAAGTTTTAAAAGTTCTTAAATTTGTTAGTACGAGGGCTGGTGGATTTTTTTTTTTGCAAACGACGTTAAACAAGACATAAGAATTTTATAAATGATTTTATTGTTTATCAAAATATTTCCCTTTAACATTTATGCATTTTTGCATGCGCTCGATCGGTCAATTGATGTAAAATTTCGCGCATAACATCAACTAATGAAGTGGATGAATTATAAACTGTCCTATTGAATGATGCTTGATCCCCAAAAGCCAAATAAAGTCGATCGGTGTATTGTCTCTGGGCCAGATTACACTTGAAACCATAAAAAATCATTACGCGAAAATCTTTATGCGAAATTTTCATATTTTCCCAAAATGACTTTTTAAAATGCCGTCAAAAGATCCGTTTATACGTTGCTTTTTTTTCGTTTAATCTGTTGAGATGTTGTTGCGTGTGATCGAGAAAATGGGGTTGAATACTCTTAATTATTTTGTATTAGTATAATAGTTGCTGATGTTTTTAAATTTGTATCTTTATAACCATATCACGAGCCTTCCTTCTACTAAACTTATCAACAGTTGTAACGATGCGTAGGCCGCGATCAGAGGAAGTCAGATGTTCGACAGTTGTTTTATTAGCTGTCAAGTGTGTAACTGATTGACATTTATTGTAAAGCTATTGTATTTAAATAGTTATTTACAATACAAATGCGGAAACAAGAACTTCCGTGCATGAGCCTTTGTTTGAAGTACGAGCGAGCAACGCGAGCGAGTATTTCATTTAGGCGAATGCACGGAAGGTATTTCCGTATAAGTATTGTACAAATTTTTTTGTAACGAACGAATTAATTGTAAAACTGTTCTACCTTCGATAGATGTTACGCAGAACATGTCGTCGCATCAAATAGAGCCATCAGTTTCACTAACTAATTGTCAGATACAAAATATAAATATATAATAATTATTGCAATACCAAACTGTATATAATGGATTCAAATACAATGTATTAAATTTAAGATCTTATTTTATTTTGATAGTACATACCTATGTATAGTAGTTTGGTTATAAATTTAGGAACATATCACTACCTAAAACAAATAAAAGTATGAATTCATATTAAATTAAAAATATATTCTTATACCTATTAATAATAATAATGTTGTTTTTATTGTATATTAATACCTACTAATATTATCTTTAATATTGTGTGCAACATACAGTGTGGCCGCCATGTTCATCATTCTCGATTCTCATTGCATTAGTTTCTAATAGATAGCGTTAGTAGTATTAAAATGTCAAAATTAGCAATGATTCTGATTTTATTTAAATAATTTTTATTTTTCAACTAATTTTCCTAAATTATTATGTTCTTATATTAAATTTATTGTAATGTACAAAAATATTAAAAATAAAATAGCACTTTTAAGCTACTCGTTCAAAGTAGTTTCCATTGAGACACTAGTGCGGGAAGTAAAACAATAGCGCGGGAATATGGCCTTTCGGATTGTGAGTTGGCTGCGGGAAACATTAGTTTCTAGGCAGTGAGTACGAAATAAATAATTTCTACACAACCCACCCGTCACAAATGGGGCCCAACGTGGAGCTTGTGTACTGAAAAGTCTGTTAAAATATCTGCACTAGCGTTCACCTGTGTTGGTGCAATTCGGTTGTGTTTAGTGAATGAGTGCGATATTTCGCGTCAGTCATTCGCGTGCATAACCGCGTAAACGAAAATGCCAAAAGAAAGCGCAAGCAACTGCCAGAGAAACCGCCGGTGCAACCGCTGGTAAAACTGCCGGTGCAACCGCTGGTGTAATAGCCGCTCCCGTAATATTGTCGAACAAACAGTTTCAGTATTTTCTCGTACAGATAACGCAGTTCGCGTCACGGTCAACACCCACACGCGATGATTTACAACAAAGTTTCGGCAATTTCGCGAAGTTTACAGCAAGATTTAAGGGTGAATCTTCGGACGATGTTGACGCATTTCTTGACGCTGTTTTGACGTATAAAGACTACGAACATTATTGATGATAATGCGCTTAAAGGGCTATCATTGTTGTTGGAAGGCATTGCAGCTAGTTGTTGGAAAGGGATTGAAGACAGTACACTCACTTTGGACAACGCAGTGAAAGCTCTTCGAGATGTCTATTCTCGAAAGTTACCGCCATACTTGGTATTTCGCGAACTTTTCGCGCGTGATCTACTTTATCACAATGGGCTACTTGCGTACCTTTTTTTATTTAATATTTTTGAAGAGAAGGTAAAAACTTGCTACCCATATTTTTTCTTTTGACAAAATTTCTATTAATTAGCCAGAAAAAAAATAATGATATTTGATTATTTGAATTACGCCGCACCAATGAATAGTCGTAAAGCCACAGCGTAGTGCCGTCCCATAGTACCTAATGGTATGTTTGTGCGGGTAATGTAGATCACCTGTTTGACGATTCAATAATAGTTTGGAGGTTAGTATTTTAGTATTTAGTATTTAGAAAAATTTCTTTCTTAATTTAGTAAAAAACAAATAATTATTTTAAAATAAAATTTATATTTTTATATATTTTCTCAATATAACATTACGTATATAGTGACAGAAATCGGATTTTCAGTACCACGCAAGTAGCCCATTGCCATATAGGATTAACAAGAAAATACAGCTCAATATGATATATGGACTATTACCACAGAATAGACATTCATACAGAAGCGACAGTCAGAGAGAGAAATGAAAATTAGAGAGAGAAAGAGTATGCCAACAAATTTAAAGGGCTAATCGGATAAAATCGGCTTATTTCGGCATATCTTCGTATCTTACGATTCTTTGTTCATTATCTCGACGAGAACATTTTCTGTTAGGGGTCAATAATAAAAGTAAATTGAGAAACACAAATTGATTTCTAATAAGAACAAACATGTTATTTTTTCAACAAACGATAGGAAAAATCGTTATCAGAAAGAAAATCATTATATTTCACAAATTCTGGAAGAGCGGTTGTCTCAGCTTGTCACGCCCATGTATTTTAGGGTTATGGCTAATTCAAGCAAACTAAACACGTCTTCCTCACTTTTGACATATGTCATTTTGTGAACTGTTTGTGAATTTTAGAAGTGGTGTTAGTTTCTAATAAAATGGAAAAAACGAAGAAAGTGGAATCGGGAGGGCTTGTTTGTTCATATAAAAACTATATAAGTAGATTTAAAAAATGGAGAAAGTGAAATGTAAGTTTTTTTTCTTTTCCGAAAGATCCATAAATGTAAGTAATAAAAACGACTTCCATATCATGCAAAATGTATATTCATTTAATAAATATAGGTGTAAAATGTGGCTCAAGGCCTGAGGAAGAGAAGATTTGATGGAGAAGGATATTTGGGACATATTCATCGAGTCTGACGTTTGTGTTTCCCACATCCAAGATATAGAAAATTCTGCAGAGTATTGAATTTGTAAAATTCACATATTTGTTTAATAAAAATATAATTATGTGTTTATTTTATCTGATTTATTTTTAATTCGTTAATAAAATTAAAATTTTAATACTTTTGTGTTCTAATTTTTCTTCTACCATTTAAAACAATTTAAATTTCGCGCGTAAATTTGCCAACAAATTTAAAGTTCAAGGTCATAAACATCAAATCGCAACAACAATGGTGCCGGCAAGGAGTGTCGCTTCTGTATGAATGTCTATTCTGTGCTATTACATTGAAAGATCCGAAAACGTGTAACGCGAACTGACTTTGACACATTCCAGACTTTACTTGAACGAACACGTAATGTTGAACTATCTGAAAAGCAACGGCCAAAATATACTTTTTGCAAGAACTTCGGGCATATCGAACCTGAATGCTGCAAAGCAACGCGCGGTAATCCAGGATTTATTCGAAGCAATTACCCAAGCTGCTCTTCTAAGAAACAATCTGAACAAAATAGTAATAAAACATTTACTTTCAGTTCGCAAACTGAGTCCCTTCGATCGAATATCAGCAGACCAATGATTCCTGTAGAAATATATGGATTATCCGGTCTACACACAGATTTTTCACACTTGACCGTTACGTCATAGTTTGATGTTCGTATATTAGATATACGTATCGTATGTGTATCTCTGTCTTACTTATGGTTTCCTACATTCTGATTTCGATACGTATATCTAATATACGAACATCAAACTATGACGTAACGGTCAAGTGAAAAATCGGTGTGTAGCATGCATCGATACTGGTTCCAGAGGCAATCTCGTTGGTACACAACTGTTTAATATCCTAAACAATCTTCAAGTTCGGTACACTAATGCAACTTTAGATATGAAACTAGCGAATGGGATAACTCATATAGTTCGCACCAAATTATTTGACGTGAGTGGAAAAGCGATATCTATTACACTTATCGCAGTTCCAGAACACTCTGAGGGAAAAATGTTACTCGGGGTCGAATTTCTACGGAAAGCTAACATGGTATTGAATCTACCAAAAGAAGAATGGTTTTTCGCAGATAACGTAACTAAATATTATCGTTTTTTGGAAGAAACCTGCAAGTTGATAGCGATGATCAATTCTGTTCAAACGGCAGATTTGAATTTGAGATAAAATGAAGGAGTACATCTTGACCTCAAACAGAAAGAAGAAATCAACGCTCTTATTTCTGAATACACACTCCCATTGTAGTACCACCAAGACTTCCTCCAGTCAAGAAACAATTTTTGGAAAAAGAATTTGAAAACATGCTTTCAAATGATTATTGTGGAATGTGACGCATTTTCAGTAGTACTGGATTAAAAAAAAAAAAATGAGAAATTTCGAATATGTGTGGATTACCGCAAATTTAATTCGGTAACTATACCTGATCGATATCCACTTCCGAGAATGGATGAAAAAATCAGCATTCCAGTACTGGAGGAAGACAAAAACAAAACAGTATTCATTACTCTACAAGGGTATTTTTGATTTAAAAGAATGCCGTTTGGGTGACGAAATGCACCAGCAACCTTTCAACGGTTGATTGATCGTTTACGCACTGGGTTAAAAGATGCCGTAGTTTTTGCCTACTTGAACGATTTGATCATTACAAAAAATAATATCCGAAACATTCGAAGAACAGGTTACTGATCTGAAACAGGTATTTGAACGTTTAAGACTTTTTAATTTGCATGTTAATCGCCCTAAATGTACGTTTGTTTATCCTGAAATAGGGTACATAATTACAACTTCAGGCGTCAATTTGAATGTGTACTTATCGCAAAGAATTAGGTAAAACAGAAGTATTTATTTAAGAAATAATATTAATAAAACTCGAACAGAAGACACAAAGCAATAAGCGTAATAAATGAACTTCAATCTCCAACCCATTCAAAACATTTCAGCACAAAACTTACGAGTCAACTTTCGATACAACACCAATAGTTTGCGAATGTCAAAACGTTTTTGTCGTACAATTAAAAACAGGGTTGGCATGATTTAAATCATTTGATTTAAATAACGAATTAAATCATGATTTAAATCAACTGATTTTTTTAAATAAAAATCGTTGATTTTTATCAGAGATGAAAAAGATTCAAATTATAATTAAAATGTATTTATTTGGTATAAAAGTATAAATAACAACAAAAATATGGGTTGTATTCGAATTCTAGCAGATTGCTGATTACATGTTTTGACCTTTTTTATGTAGTTAGGTATGGTTTAAAAAGACGTGCGCGCGTGGACGTGTTATATACTAGTTATAAGCAAAAATTTAAATGCATCCTTTGGGGTTTATTACAGATTTCGTTTTCCTTTATAACATAAAATAGTTGTATTGTTTTAGAACAATTAAAAAAGTGCAATAACACCAACAAATGAAAAAATCAAAATCATGATTTATTTGATTTTTTTAAAAATCAATGATTTTTGATTTTTTTTAAATAAATCATGATTTTTGCCAACCCTGATTAAAAATATGTAATCAATTACTTAGATTAATTATCTTATATTTTTTTTTTCAGTTTTTTAGTAATAGTATGTAAGATTGTAATGAAATATATTTTTTCTACAGTCACTATAGAAAGTAGCCATTTGCGCATTTGCGCTCTCTTTTGTCAACGCAAAATGTCACTTTACCGCTCATGCGCGACAAAGTAGAAAAAAACGCTCCACATTTCTAAATATACAATGTTGAGAAATGTCACTTGTCTACATTCTTAATGAAAACATTTAGTTAGGAACTAATAGCATTGTAGTTATACATTTACCACGATCACAAGTCAATTTGACATATGTTCTGTCGGTACTTAACATAACCAAAAAAAATGCCACACTGCTGTGAAAATAAAATAGGGCATTCATTTACAAAAACGAAAGTATAAAATGCTTAGATTAGATTAAATAAAAACTCAAGAAGAATGGAAAATAACGATAAAATAAAATTAAATATAAAATAAATTGTGTGAACAGTTATGTTTAGTAATAGGAATGATCGTACATTGTACACAGATGGCGGTAGGATAGTTGCGAGCCGTCCTGTGTAATCTGATCTCGAGTTAACTATTTATTTTGATTACAATAAAGTTATTAGTTATTTCGTTACTTAAATAATTGCGAGAAGTCAGTCAATGCACATACATGTCTATATAATCACAAATTCCTTGAAATATTTGTTAATTTTTTCAGTGTGACAGGCTACAAAAACTCATCAAATCATCACATATCCTTGCTTCCGCTCTCTAATTTTGGTTTATTTTATGGAATAGAAGGGTAATGTAGCGAATTAATCATTTAAAAGCATTTTGAGTTTAAACCGTATCTTTTATATTAGCCAATCGTAATTTATTGAACAGTACTGTAAGTACAAAGTGTACATTTTATTATTTTTTGTTATGGTGGAGGACCCCATTGTGGTGACTGTAGAAAAAATCTTGTGTGTGTTTCGAGCGCAAATGGACATTGTCGATTTGGAGAGAATGCCGCGCTCCTTTACAACCGGTAAAAAATGTTATCTTTATTCTTATCAAAATCATAACTTAATGTGCTTCATTATTTATCGAGGGAAATAAAGTAGTCCCTAGGGAAACAAAGTACAGGACAGAATAAAATCAAACTTTAAAAATTAATATCTCGCTTATTAAATGGAATTTTTAACTCGGGTTTTCACAAGTACTCTTAGATATACCTGTTCTTTAAGATTTTTTTTTAATGAGATACCCTATTGCATGACTGAAGTTGAAGATGTGGATGCAGATTCTTCATACCTATTCTGATTATACAGGATGTTATGTAAGTAAGTGTTTTCGAACATTTGTTAACTTAAAATAAAATTTATTTTTAATTAAATATAATTTTTAGGTAATAAAATAATTAAAACTATATAATATAATTTATATTAATTATTTCTTGTCTTAGGTTTATGTTAAGAGTGTGGAATTATACCATACAATTTGAACTTTTTCTTTATCTGTACACATTTTGAAATATAACAATTTGATGACTTTGACAACTATACTAAATGTCACGTCCTATGTTCAGTTGTAAAAAAAAACGCGATAATACATTGCTGTCAATCATTCTAAATGTAACTATGGTAATAACATATCATCGACCTTTAAACTAATAGACGCAGCGTTCGAGCTAAACGCTTGTCCCGCCATAACGGTGCAGACACAGTATCTCTATCCTTCAACAGTACGGAAGTTAAGAAAATGCGGCAAAATAAAAAATTTGATTTGTCCCTACTTGTTATTGCATAATTTGTTTTATTATATATTTTTAATATAATCTTTATATACATATGTATATTATAGGAGACAAGTAATAATTAATAAGAACTTACATATTAAATGACACAGCTGGACCGCGTACGTACTGTTGACTGCACGAAATGTACCGTTTCCCCATTATTTTGTCGCACACACACCTCACAACACATATATTTACGTATATATTGACAGAAATAATTGAAAATGTTCTCCAAAAAAGTAAATAATACGCAGTCACGAAACGTCAAATGTAGATTTTGACAACTATTTAGTGATAGAGAGCGATGTATAGAGGTTTACATATGTCTGAAAAAGATGTACAATGAATACGAACGTATGCGCAGTATACTTTAACTGAGAACTTCCGTACTGTTGAAAGACAAAATGTATATTTCTATCCTTTTATGTTGGAGCATTATTCTAACAATAAAAGAATAGGAGACACTTGGTCCATTAGTTTAAAGGTCGATGTAACATATGCTCATGTTTACTGATAAAAAAAAACTCTCGGTATATATATATATATATATATATATATATATATATATATATATATATATATATATATATATACCGTGAGTATTTTTTAACGTGAAACATTGGGTGTGTCATATGTCCATGGTTACGACATTTGATTGACAGCAATGTATTTGCGTCTCCCATTTAATATGAAACGTAGGGAACGAATTTGACAGAAGTATTATATTTAAATATTGTAAGAAATTTAGCCGAGTCAGAAAACCCCTCGAGCGCACTAACATATTTTGGGCACAAGGCACAAGGTACACACAATATTTTTTCTACAACTAAATTTAATTTTTAGAAAACATGTATAATTATTTAAACAAAAGTAACCTCTAATGACATCTTGTCAATATGACAGATAACCATTTTTCCTATAAATTATAATTTGACATTTGATTGACGGCAATGTATTTGTCTGTCTCATTTAAAATGACACATGGGAAATGAATTTGACAGAAATATTATATTTAAATATTGTAAGAAATTTAGCCGAGTCAGAAAACCACTCGGACACAAGGTGCATACTATATTTTTTCTACAACTAATTTTAATTTAGAATGCAGGTATAATTATTTAAACAAAATTAACCTCTATTGACGTCTTATCAAATGTTAAATTCGTTCCCTATGTTTCATTTTAAATGGAACGGGCAAATACATTGCTGTCAATCAAATGTCAAGTCGTAACTATGGATATGACAAACCCAATGTTTCACGTTACAAAATACTCACGGTATAGACATGTATGTGCATTGACTAAGATCTCGCAATTATTTAAGTAACGAAATAACTAATAACTTTATTGTAATCAAAATAAATAGTTAACTCGAGATCAGATATCACAGTACGGCTCGCAACTATCCTACCTCCATCTGTGTACAATGCACAATCATTCCTATTACTATTACTATACATATACTATAATACATTCACTGTCACTCTCTATGTTCAGTTTAAAAAAAAACGCGATAATACATTGCTGTCAATCATTTATGTAACTACGGTAATGACATACGCCCATTTAAACAAAATTAACCTCTTATGACATCTTGTCAATGTGACATTTGATTGGCAGCAATTTATTTGCCTCTCTCATTTAAAATAAAACATAAGGAATGAATTTGGCAGAAGTATGATATTTAAATATTGTAAGAAATTTACCCAAGTCAGAAAATCACTAGTGTACACAATATTTTTTCTATAACTAAATTTAATTTAGAAAGCAGGTACATTTATTTAAACAAAATTAACCTCTATTGACGCCTTGTCAAATGTCAAATTCGTTCCCTATGTTTTATTATAAATGGGACAGGCAAATACATTGCTGTCAATCAAACGTAAAGTTATACCCATGGATACGACAAACCCAATGTTTCAAGTTAAAAAATATTCACGGTATATATATATATATATATATATATATATATATATATATATATATATATATATATATATATATATATATAGAGAAATATTGTTCGTAGGGTAATCGCTCAATAGCAGCTGTAGACACGTGTTTCGCTCTTATTAGAGCTCATCAGTACAGCATAGCTAGTTAATAGATGGACATTAACTAGAGATAATAATTAGAAAACCGACAAATTGTAACAGCACTAGTAAGCAGCCAAATACACATTTGTTGCTTCGGTCAGCATTTCCACGGATTTGTGGATAAATACAACGTCGCAGCGGCGGTAATTTATAACCACCCACCAGACCCGTTACTTGGACCCCAAGGTAAATAAACGAAAATATACATATATCGTGAGCGTAAAGTTATAAAAACTAGAGAAGTATTGTTCGTAGGGTAATCGCTCAATAGCAGCTGTAGACACGTGTTTCGCTCTTATTAGAGCTCATCAGTACAGCATAGCTAGTTAATAGATGGACATTAACTAGAGATAATAATTAGAAAACCGACAAATTGTAACAGCACTAGTAAGCAGCCAAATACACATTTGTTGCTTCGGTCAGCATTTCCACGGATTTGTGGATAAATACAACGTCGCAGCGGCGGTAATTTATAACCACCCACCAGACCCGTTACTTGGACCCCAAGGTAAATAAACGAAAATATACATATATCGTGAGCGTAAAGTTATAAAAACTAGAGAAATATTGTTCGTAGGGTAATCGCTCAATAGCAGCTGTAGACACGTGTTTCGCTCTTATTAGAGCTCATCAGTACAGCATAGCTAGTTAATAGATGGACATTAACTAGAGATAATAATTAGAAAACCGACAAATTGTAACAGCACTAGTAAGCAGCCAAATACACATTTGTTGCTTCGGTCAGCATTTCCACGGATTTGTGGATAAATACAACGTCGCAGCGGCGGTAATTTATAACCACCCACCAGACCCGTAGCTTGGACCCCAAGGTAAATAAACGAAAATATACATATATCGTGAGCGTAAAGTTATAAAAACTAGAGAAATATTGTTCGTAGGGTAATCGCTCAATAGCAGCTGTAGACACGTGTTTCGCTCTTATTAGAGCTCATCAGTACAGCATAGCTAGTTAATAGATGGACATTAACTAGAGATAATAATTAGAAAACCGACAAATTGTAACAGCACTAGTAAGCAGCCAAATACACATTTGTTGCTTCGGTCAGCATTTCCACGGATTTGTGGATAAATACAACGTCGCAGCGGCGGTAATTTATAACCACCCACCAGACCCGTACTTGGACCCCAAGGTAAATAAACGAAAATATACATATATCGTGAGCGTAAAGTTATAAAAACTAGAGAAATATTGTTCGTAGGGTAATCGCTCAATAGCAGCTGTAGACACGTGTTTCGCTCTTATTAGAGCTCATCAGTACAGCATAGCTAGTTAATAGATGGACATTAACTAGAGATAATAATTAGAAAACCGACAAATTGTAACAGCACTAGTAAGCAGCCAAATACACATTTGTTGCTTCGGTCAGCATTTCCACGGATTTGTGGATAAATACAACGTCGCAGCGGCGGTAATTTATAACCACCCACCAGACCCGTTACTTGGACCCCAAGGTAAATAAACGAAAATATACATATATCGTGAGCGTAAAGTTATAAAAACTAGAGAAATATTGTTCGTAGGGTAATCGCTCAATAGCAGCTGTAGACACGTGTTTCGCTCTTATTAGAGCTCATCAGTACAGCATAGCTAGTTAATAGATGGACATTAACTAGAGATAATAATTAGAAAACCGACAAATTGTAACAGCACTAGTAAGCAGCCAAATACACATTTGTTGCTTCGGTCAGCATTTCCACGGATTTGTGGATAAATACAACGTCGCAGCGGCGGTAATTTATAACCACCCACCAGACCCGTTACTTGGACCCCAAGGTAAATAAACGAAAATATACATATATCGTGAGCGTAAAGTTATAAAAACTAGAGAAGTATTGTTCGTAGGGTAATCGCTCAATAGCAGCTGTAGACACGTGTTTCGCTCTTATTAGAGCTCATCAGTACAGCATAGCTAGTTAATAGATGGACATTAACTAGAGATAATAATTAGAAAACCGACAAATTGTAACAGCACTAGTAAGCAGCCAAATACACATTTGTTGCTTCGGTCAGCATTTCCACGGATTTGTGGATAAATACAACGTCGCAGCGGCGGTAATTTATAACCACCCACCAGACCCGTTACTTGGACCCCAAGGTAAATAAACGAAAATATACATATATCGTGAGCGTAAAGTTATAAAAACTAGAGAAATATTGTTCGTAGGGTAATCGCTCAATAGCAGCTGTAGACACGTGTTTCGCTCTTATTAGAGCTCATCAGTACAGCATAGCTAGTTAATAGATGGACATTAACTAGAGATAATAATTAGAAAACCGACAAATTGTAAATTACCGCCGCTGCGACGTTGTATTTATCCACAAATCCGTGGAAATGCTGACCGAAGCAACAAATGTGTATTTGGCTGCTTACTAGTGCTGTTACAATTTGTCGGTTTTCTAATTATTATCTCTAGTTAATGCCCATCTATTAACTAGCTATGCTGTACTGATGAGCTCTAATAAGAGCGAAACACGTGTCTACAGCTGCTATTGAGCGATTACCCTACGAACAATATTTCTCTAGTTTTTATAACTTTACGCTTACGATATATGTATATTTTCGTTTATTTACCTTGGGGTCCAAGTAACGGGTCTGGTGGGTGGTTATAAATTACCGCCGCTGCGACGTTGTATTTATCCACAAATCCGTGGAAATGCTGACCGAAGCAACAAATGTGTATTTGGCTGCTTACTAGTGCTGTTACAATTTGTCGGTTTTCTAATTATTATCTCTAGTTAATGTCTATCTATTAACTAGCTATGCTGTACTGATGAGCTCTAATAAGAGCGAAACACGTGTCTACAGCTGCTATTGAGCGATTACCCTACGAACAATATTTCTCTAGTTTTTATAACTTTACGCTCACGATATATGTATATTTTCGTTTATTTACCTTGGGGTCCAAGTAACGGGTCTGGTGGGTGGTTATAAATTACCGCCGCTGCGACGTTGTATTTATCCACAAATCCGTGGAAATGCTGACCGAAGCAACAAATGTGTATTTGGCTGCTTACTAGTGCTGTTACAATTTGTCGGTTTTCTAATTATTATCTCTAGTTAATGTCCATCTATTAACTAGCTATGCTGTAATGATGAGCTCTAATAAGAGCGAAACACGTGTCTACAGCTGCTATTGAGCGATTACCCTACGAACAATATTTCTCTAGTTTTTATAACTTTACGCTCACGATATATGTATATTTTCGTTTATTTACCTTGGGGTCCAAGTACGGGTCTGGTGGGTGGTTATAAATTACCGCCGCTGCGACGTTGTATTTATCCACAAATCCGTGGAAATGCTGACCGAAGCAACAAATGTGTATTTGGCTGCTTACTAGTGCTGTTACAATTTGTCGGTTTTCTAATTATTATCTCTAGTTAATGTCCATCTATTAACTAGCTATGCTGTACTGATGAGCTCTAATAAGAGCGAAACACGTGTCTACAGCTGCTATTGAGCGATTACCCTACGAACAATATTTCTCTAGTTTTTATAACTTTACGCTCACGATATATGTATATTTTCGTTTATTTACCTTGGGGTCCAAGTAACGGGTCTGGTGGGTGGTTATAAATTACCGCCGCTGCGACGTTGTATTTATCCACAAATCCGTGGAAATGCTGACCGAAGCAACAAATGTGTATTTGGCTGCTTACTAGTGCTGTTACAATTTGTCGGTTTTCTAATTATTATCTCTAGTTAATGTCCATCTATTAACTAGCTATGCTGTACTGATGAGCTCTAATAAGAGCGAAACACGTGTCTACAGCTGCTATTGAGCGATTACCCTACGAACAATATTTCTCTAGTTTTTATAACTTTACGCTCACGATATATGTATATTTTTATATATATATATATATATATATATATATATATATATATATATATATATATATATATATTGTACGGCTATGTACGTTTAAAGTCAGTTTTGTTTGATAATCAATAATTTTTCCAGAGAACACATTAATTTTTACTTTTTTACAAAATTTTGAACTTTGACGTGATTGATCATTTTTAAAGGCTTCCAGTTCTTGTAGGAAGCATGTAAAACAAAAATTATTGCCAGATTTACTATCTACGGCGTTAATTCTACCATAGGTTAAGCGTTGTACACTTACTTACATAACATCCTGTATAATCAGAATAGGTATGAAGAATCTGCATCCACATCTTCAACTTCAGTCATGCAATAGGGTATCTCATTAAAAAAAATCTTAAAGAACAGGTATATCTAAGAGTACTTGTGAAAACCCGAGTTAAAAATTCCATTTAATAAGCGAGATATTAATTTTTAAAGTTTGATTTTATTCTGTCCTGTACTTTGTTTCCCTAGGGACTACTTTATTTCCCTCGATAAATAATGAAGCACATTAAGTTATGATTTTGATAAGAATAAAGATAACATTTTTTACCGGTTGTAAAGGAGCGCGGCATTCTCTCGAAATCGACAATGTCCATTTGCGCTCGAAACACACACAAGATTTTTTCTACAGTCACTACAATGGGGTCCTCCACCATAACAAAATAGTTATTTATGTTATAAGGATCATAATGTCAATAATTATGGTACTAGTCGTGAAGATTATCATACGAGGCAAAGCCGAGTTTGATAACACGGCGTGTACCATAATGTTTGACATTATGATCCGTATAACATACAAAATTTTATATGCTGGCGTAAATCAATGAGAAAATAAAATACATTATTTTTTTGACGTCCCAAAAAATTAAATCTAAAAAATCAGATATGCTGATTTTGATGTTCTCTTTATATGGAGTTATGGTAACCACATAGTAACAAATTACTTGTTTACAAATAAACAAGGTTTGGCAATAGTGTATGTATATGGTCTGTGATTTTCGGCAAAAAATGAGTGATTCTGAAGAAAGTTTGCCTTCTGATATAGAAAATTCAGCGCAAAATGTTGTTTCATCACTTTTACCACAAAAATCTAAAGCAACTTACGAAATGACGTTCAACCGTTACGAAGAATGGTGTATAAAGAAGAAGGTGAAAAATATTTCAATGAGAAAGTGTTACTGGCATATTTTGAAGAGTTGGCCAAAAACAGAAAATCCTCGTCCCTTTGGTCGTATTACTCCATGTTACGAAGTGTTTTGTCAATTAAGAAGAACATTGATATCAGCAAATATATACACCTGGTCGCATTTTTGAAGCGGAAATCCGAAGGCTATAGAGCTAAGAAGTCCAGAATTTTTACCAAAGAAGACATCGCAAAGTTTTTGTTAGATGCAGATGATAAACAGTTTTTAATGATAAAGGTAAAAAAAATCAATCAAAATATTATTTTTTTCTATTATTTAATCAATCTTTTATATTTAGGTAGTGTTCATCATTGGATTAAGTGAAGCATGTAGAAGGGAAGAACAGAAGGATTTACTTGTAGAAAATGTAACTGATCAAGATCAAGTTTTTAGAATTGTTATTCCTAACACTAAAACTAAAATTGCTCGGGAATTTTTTGTTACATCTGGAAGTGTTGAAGGTGTGAATATGGTAGAACTTACTAGGAAATATGCCGCCTTGCGTCCAAAGCATGCCGCCCATTCTCGTTTTTTTGTGTCATATAGAAACAATAAATGTACAACGCTCCCAGTAGGAATTCACACATTTGGAAATATGCCTAAACTCATCGCTACGTTTCTTAAGCTTCCTAACCTGGAGGAATACACTGGCCACTCCTTTAGAAGATCTTCCGCCTCCTTGTTAGCAGATTCCGGAGCAGATATTCAAACTGTTAAACCTCACGGAGGATGGAGAAGTAATACAGTTGCAGAAGGATACATAGAAAATTCCGCAGAGAATAAGAAAAAAAATATCTGCAGCAATTCTGGGTAAAAATAATATACTAATGCAGCAGAATATTCAAAACAATGTTCAAATTAGTAATCAAACAAATGAAACACTTTCGACTTCTTTGCCTGGTGTTACGCTTACCAATTGTAGAAAATGTATTATAAATATTTACAATAATTAAATTGTAATTAAATAATTCTGCGAATTTCGTTGTTACATTTTTACATAATTTCATTATGATACTGAGTACCATAATGGTTTCATTATGGTACTGAGTACTATAATGAAAGCCATTAGAGTACTGAAACTGAGGTTTATAATCTTCTTATTATGATACGCCAGCATATAAAATAATAAAATGTACACTTTGTTCTTACAGTACTGTTCAATAAATTACGATTGGCTAATATAAAAGATACGGTTTAAACTCAAAATGCTTTTAAATGATTATATCGCTACATTACCCTTCTATTCCATAAAATAAACCAAAATTAGAGAGCGGAAGCAAGGATATGTGATGATTTGATGAGTTTTTGTAGCCTGTCACACTGAAAAAATTAACAAATATTTCAAGGAATTTGTGATTATACCGTGAGTATTTTTTAACGTGAAACATTGGGTTTGTATATCCATGGTTACGACTTGATATTTGATTGACAGCAACGTATTTGCCCGTTCCATTTAAAATGAAACATAGGGAACGAATCTGACAGAAGAATTATATTTAAATATTGTAAGAAATTTAGCGGAATCAGAAAACCACTCGAGAACACTAAACATATTTCGGGCACAAGGTGCACACAGTATTTTTTCTACATCTAAATTTAATTTTTAGAAAACAGGTATAATTATTTAAACAAAATTAACCGCTAATGACAACTTGTCAATATGACAGATAACCGTTTTTCCTATAAATTATAATTTGACATTTGATTGACGGCAATGTATTTGTCTGTCTCATTTAAAATGACACATGGGAAATGAATTTGACAGAAATATTATATTTAAATATTGTAAGAAATTTAGCCGAGTCAGAAAACCACTCGGGCACAAGGTGCATACTATATTTTTTCTACAACTAATTTTAATTTAGAATGCAGGTATAATTATTTAAACAAAATTAACCTCTATTGACGTCTTATCAAATGTTAAATTCGTTCCCTATGTTTCATTTTAAATGGAACGGGCAAATACATTGCTGTCAATCAAATGTCAAGTCGTAACTATGGATATGACAAACCCAATGTTTCACGTTACAAAATACTCACGGTATAGACATGTATGTGCATTGACTAAGATCTCGCAATTATTTAAGTAACGAAATAACTAATAACTTTATGTAATCAAAATAAATAGTTAACTCGAGATCAGATATCACAGTACGGCTCGCAACTATCCTACCGCCATCTGTGTACAATGCACAATCATTCCTATTACTATTACTATACATATACTATAATACATTCACTGTCACTCTCTATGTTCAGTTTAAAAAAAAACGCGATAATACATTGCTGTCAATCATTTATGTAACTACTGATAAAACACACAGATTACATGTTTTTCTAATTTACTGAAATTCTATCAACTTTCAACATAGGACATGTTACATAAAGTACCCTTATTTTTTGCCGTAGAATACAATTATGTAATAAAAAATGGGGGGTTCCATTTAAAAAAAATTGTCTTTTTTGAAGTTTGTCAACTGTAATTTTGGTGTAACGTACCCGTCACATTTTTATAAATAATCGAGGATTCTTATATGAATAATGTAGCTTAAAGTCTCCTTTATAAAAGGCTTTTTTCAGATTATAAAAATTCGATCTCGTTCCCGATATACAGAGTTTTGAAAATGTGCCGGATTTCAGACAAAAAATCAAAAAAGTTGAATAACGCCGGAAGTAGTTGATCATGAGTAAAATGTTTTTATTGCTTCATATGTAAAATTTTCCGCTGCATTCAATGGTAAAATAAAATATAGCGTATTCCATTTAAAATAAGAAAGTTGAGGTCAATTTCCGGTCAAACCGGAAGTGCTGCTGCTTTGAAAATATTTTAGTTAAAACGGGCATGTTGGATAACCCCTAGATACCAAATTTCGTTAAATTATATTAAATAGTATTTAAAATATAGATAGCGTAAGCTCGTCCTGAGACACCCTGTATAGTGTGAACACTGATAACCGTGACATAGGCGTTTAACATGGGAAAACAGTTTTTTTTTCAAATATTATCTGTCCCGTAAGACTATAGTGGGAGTTTTTGATATGGTTAGAAAGATTATTTAATTTAGCATCGAAGAGTATCTAAATACTTCTAATTTAATGCCTTATTATTGAAATATTTACGAAAGTATAATCCTACTTGACAGGTATTACTTATAATTTATTAAAAACAGTAATCATGGAAATGTATTCGGTAGCTGACTTGGTTAAAACAAGGCTCCATGATAATTTTTCACTGGTTCAAATCCCTCCCGGTTCAAGTTAATATTTTTATATTTATTTTGTACAATGTATTATTAAATAAATTACATATTTAAAACGTAAATAGTTTGGAACATCAAGTATTTTCTTGAATTTACTATACTATATCTTTGTTATATCTTTGCTAATAGTATTAAGCAAAAAACAAAAACTAATCACTAATAAATAAACCTTCACACAGGTTTGTCAGACGTATAATACGTCACGTATTAGACTTTTATTGTCATTTTTCGATACATTCTTTCCGAAAACTTTGTAAATCCAATGGATTTTTCATTAGAAGAAAAAATTAGTATAATTAAATTTTACAATCAAGGGATGAGTACGAGAAATTTGAGACTTTTTTTGCTAGGATATATCCTGATAGACAAATTGCATCCCATGAACGAACTAGACGAATCATTTAAAATTTGAAAAAACCGGTTGCGTTAATGACGAACATAAAACTAAACTTAATTATTTATTTGGCTTAAATTTACATATTTATTTCACTTCTTGTACATTTAATCAATAAAATACTTGATGTACCAAAAAATAATTTGTTTTAATTTTGTAATTTTTTTAATAATACATTGTACAAAATAAATATAAAAATAATAAAAAATATTAACTTGAACCGGGAGGGATTTGAACTAGTGAAAAATTATCATGGAGCCTTGATTTAACCAAGTCAGCTACCGAATACGTTTCCATGATTACTGTTTTTAGTAAGTTATAAGTAATAACTGTCAAGTAACATTATACTTTCGTAAATATTTCAATAATAAAGCATTAAATTAGGAGTATTTACATACTCTTCGAAGCCAAATTAAATAATCTTTCTAACCATATCAAAAACTCCCACTATACTCTTACGGGACAGATCATATTTGAAAAAAACTGTTTTCCCATGTTAAACGCCTATGTCACGGTTTTCAGTGTTCACACTGTATATATATATATATATATATATATATATATATATATATATATATATATATATATATATATATATAAATATATATCTCAAAATGCCATTTACCTTTACCAATCAAGCGTATGCAGAAATGCATATGGTTTATGACGAAACATACAAAATAGTCTTGCTGCTGCAAGACGGTAAATGAGTTATTTCCAAATAGACGTCAATGATGTTATATGTTATTTGTGACAGGCGTGACATTTTTTCCAGAGAACACTTTGATTTTTACATTTTTACAAAATTTTGAACTATGACATGATTGGTCAGTTTTAAAGGATTTTAGTTCTTGTAGAAAGCATGCTAAAAAAAATTATTGCCAAATCTATCTATGGGGTCAGTTCTACCATGGGTTAAGCGTTGTGCACTTACATAACACCCTGTATAAAATTCTACTGGCTATTTCTAATTTATTTGTTATTGAATCTGCAACATAACTTTCTGCAACTGTTGTGGATTTCCACCCACCGTGCCTCTTTAAACCAAGCACGTCAATTCCCTTAACAGTCAAAAAAGTTGCTGACGTTTTTCTAAACGAGTGCCCAGTATAAGTTTCAGGATTTTTCAATTTTAAAA
This sequence comes from Ophonus ardosiacus, assembly GCA_943142095.1. Taxonomy (NCBI): domain Eukaryota; kingdom Metazoa; phylum Arthropoda; class Insecta; order Coleoptera; family Carabidae; genus Ophonus; species Ophonus ardosiacus. Next base: position 20,239,381 of record OW964832.1, on the reverse strand, counting down.
AATCTGCTATTAGAACAGGAATTTTTGCAAATGTGTTTTTACCTATTGATTGATTCACACCTTTTCCTAAAAAATATTTCATAAAAAATCACCGATTTTCACTATTTCTTGGCCTATTTCCTAATAAAATGAATAAAATTTATGCGCTGTTCTTCTCGGTTAATGATCGTAAAGGTCGTTGCATTCCATTTTTACCTCCCGCTACCCTTGGGAAGGGAGGTATAGAAAAAAAAAATCGGATATCGAGATTTTTGTATTCATCCAGAAAAAAGTTGGTATAGAACCCCATTATAACAGTGACAGGTCTGACATTTTTTTTTTTTTTTTTACAAAATTTTGAACTATGATGTAATTGGTCAGTTATAAGGGCGATATAGCGAGCCTTATAGGAATCATAAAATAAAAATTGTGAGGTTAATTCTTTACCAACTGTTAAGTCTAGTACACGCTTATTTAAATAACAACCCATATAAACGCATTATTATGAAAAAGAATGTCATTGTGACATTCAAAATAACAAACAAACAAAATAATATTGTGAAACGAAATTTGAAAAATTGTTATGATTGTAGTAGACCACTTTGTAACTTGATGACTTGACGATTCTGGCTCGTCATGGCTTCGAGGTTGACTTGTAATGTTGTAACTTAGCGAGCCTTGGCTTTCCCAACCACGCGATGTGGAAATCCAGTTTAATTATGTTTATTTAATGTAAACTTTGGTATTTTATATCAACTATGAAAGATGTTAGGTACCAAGAAAATACAGAATATCATAAGTATGTCAAAGTTTGAAAATAAATTATCAAAGTAGTTATGACAAAGAATGTCTCAAGTTTACGCATAAAGTGAACTATTTTTATATTTTACCAAGCTGTTACTTTTGAACACAATTTTTATAATGAATTTTACAGGAACATACCAAGTTTAAACACAGCGATATATCAGGCTACAAACTTTACAAAGAAATTTAAACTTGCAATTTACTTACCTATTGTTCTTCAAGATATTTGACTATAGAAAAGAATTTCTTCAGAGATTAATATCCGATTTATTAATCTTCTGTAAATTTCTGGCATGTTTATCTACTTTTTATATACATTTGCCTTCTCGACTATCATCATTAGGTAAGTTTTCTAGCAACTTAACGTGAGATTGATAAATTGGACCTAGTAGAAATAAGCTATGTTGCTCTGAATATAATTTATCAATCTCATTTTACAAATAAGAATGAAATATTAAACTTCTTCTCTAAAATATCATTTTACCCGTTTTGTTATTATTTATTATTATTATTATCATTATTATTATAATTATTATCATTACTACTACTATTTATTAACTTTTTTATTCGTGACCAAGGTAAAATTAAACCCTCAAATTTAGATTTCAATGCATTAAATACACACCTAAGTACAAAATTTATAAAAAAATCTTATGTGACCAGCACAATACCTTCCGTCAATTTTATGTATTCTATATATCCAGTAAAATTGTAACACGAACATATACAATTTTTTACAAATTCCATACCGAGAGTTCCTTGGAAAAGGCTCTATAGATCCAATAAAATTATAACACGAACATACACTAGGTATGTAAATTGCACTTGACACTGACATCTGTCAATTAGAATTATTTAAATATATTAGCAATTTTTATGATTATAGCAAAGCTGGCTGATATAAGAAATTTAATCTCTTTATAATTCTTTAACTCTATTTCTATTAAATAGGAAGGTAAATGTAAAATCAAACCGTACAGACAATAACATATTCTTTCATATTGATAATAGTATAAAATGTCAAAAAATGATATTTAACTGCGTTTTTTTTCAAGAAAAACTGTTAAGAACTTCAAATAAGGAAAATTTCCGGTTAACCAATTATACCCAAATGGAGGATACCACCATTTTTATTTTATAATTTTATCTGAAAATATTAGGAAAATTAAGACTATTGATGAAAATCTCGTGAAAAAATTCCTATTAATAAGCGAGTTATGGTCTCCCGAATTTTGAAAAGATTGACGTGACGTCACACATATGTGTCTTTATATCAAACTGTTTTCATCATGGACCTAAATGTTCTTGAAATATATGCTATTTTAAGTTATATGTACATAAAATAAATAAATATTATAACACTGTATAAGTCTACATACTTTATAATTACAAGTGTATTTAAATTATTAATTTTAAGGCAAGAAATTTATGTTAAAATAAAAACCGTTTGAAAACTGCAGCACAGGAATGTTAGCCCCTCCCTTCGAATTTGAATTTCTTAACTTCCATTGGTAGTAACCCCCCACCTCCTAACACGCTATTTGTTATGCATGTATAGGCGGTCTTTCGGTCGCCAATCAAAATATTATATATTTAATTCATATTGCTGTCGATGCGCTATAACAAAAAACCCCTTATTTCCGAAATATTTCAATTATACCCATTTCATTTTTTTTTATTAATATTCGTTATTCACCATATACATTCGTATATTTTTTTTTAGTATTTTCCTTTAATTCGATTGAGCTGGAATCCCCTATTATAATGAGCTCTTCATATGGACGTAAAGATGAGTAATACGAAAGAATTATAATTTTTAGAGTTGTAGTATTGGAGTTATCATCGGAGAAAAATTTGTCACACACACACACACACACACACACACACACACCTACACACACATACATACACACACACACACACACACACACACACACAATGAGACATCATCGTAAAACTAGTAAAATCGTATTCTAGGGATTATAATTTTTAGAGTTGTAGTATTGGAGTTATCATCGGAGAAAAATTTGTCACACACACACACACACACACACACACATACACACACACACACATACAGACACACATACATACACACACACGCACAATGAGACATTATCGTAAAACTAGTAAAATCGTATTCTAGGGATCCTAAAAGATGCTTATCCATTAAAAACTCACCACCGAATTGTTTGACCATAGACAATATCTTCCTTATTTAAAAGTGCCGGAAGGTAAAAACAAAAAAAATCTGTTGTGGCCAGAACGAAACCTTCCGTCAATTCCATGTACTTTGTACAAATCCCATATCAAAAGTTTCTTGAAAAAGATTCTACCGTGAGTATTTTTTAATGTGAAACATTGGGTTTGTCATATCTGCGGTTACGACTTGGCATTTGATTGACAGCAATATATTTGCGTGCCCCATTTAAAATGAAACATAGGGAACGAATTTGACAGAAGTAATAATAATAATAATAATAATAATAATAATAATAATAATAATAATAATAATAATAATAATAATAATAGTATATTTGCCTGGTGATAAATTATCATACAAACGGTTGGCTACAAAGTAATATTTGGCAGTACAATAGTTCCTACATGTTGTGTATACTTTATAAATCATCATAAATTTATAATGTATTTTATTTACATGTTTTGAGCATAAGCTCTTAATTTGAGTGCAACATCAACAAAATTGTAAGTATCATATATTTTTTGGGGTGTTGGGTCAGCTAGCAGGGTCCTATTCATGTTGTCTGGGTGGACGTTGGTCAGGTATTTGGTGATGAATTGGCTACGCGGTTCTCTGTAGAAGGAACAGCCAAAGAGTAGGTGTTGTAGATCATCTGGTTCAAAGGTATTGCAGATCGTGCAAATCTCTTCCTGGTTAAATCTGAAAATAGCTCCGTTGTGGACTAGTATGGAATTTTTAATATTAGCTGTTTTAGTGGCCTATTCAGAGAAACACACTCATAAAGGTTGTTACGGATATAAAGATTGTTATCATAAAGACATTTGTAACAATCTTTATGAATTTGTCAATTCAGAACCTACGTCGGTATTATTGACAATACAAAATAATACTTGTGAATGAACCAAATTATTTGACAATAGCCAACTTCATTATGCATATATGAACTTAACCTAACCTGATATGTCAACGCTTTATTCTTTTAATAATGTGTTGCCTATTATATTTAAAATGCACACATTCTGCCAAAACAACTAAAGAAGAATATGATATTTGTGTCATATTTGAAAACTTCTAAATTATTTAGAACGGGTATGATAATTCCTACCACTGATCCCAACGTGACTGAAAAGTTATGGAAAGATTTTTTTTTTTATTTTGATTGAAGAAAAAGCATACATTAGCACCACAATAAATAACTAGGTTTTCACGAATACCTACCACAGAATATAATATTTTCAAATAAATATGTATTTACGTCAAAAGTAACTTTCGTCCACGACGGTTTTTATCGTTCTTATTATCATTATTTAAGTCGAAGCAGGATCCATCCGAATAATCAACTGCATCCTGCTAATATTTAGCAGAAAGGCCATTATTAATAATATTTGATTGATGTAATAATCTGTCACATGTCAAATATTAGAAATAACAACGTGATAACAACCATAAATACATAGTTTTAGCAGTCGTTATGATAAAGTCTGTCAAAACACGTAACAATTGTTGACGGTAACCACCTTCAGTACTGAGAATACCAAATTTGATTTTAACAATCTTTACAGTCCATAACAACCATAAAGACCGTAACGACAATACAAATATTGAGTTCTGAATACACCCCTTAATTTGTCCTATTAATTTTAGGATTCTGAAAGGGATGTTTCTATTTTGGAAAATATATTCGAATAAATATATATATATATATATATATATATATATATATATATATATATATATATATATATATATATATATATATATATATATATAGGTTTTAAAATCAGGATTATATGTGGAAATAGAAATTCGTTGGATATCATTGACGTATATGATTTGGTTTAGGGAATTGATGATATTTGGTATTTCGGTTTTGAGAATGAGAAAATTTTGTTTCTCCCATATCCAGTGAAGATTAGTTTTTTTGTAGCACCAGCTGCATATATCTTGTCCAGTTATAGGTTTGTTGTTTCGCATCGGATATTGTTGAACTCGTATTTAACAATAATAATTTGTTGTAACAAATGCGTACGTATCTGGATTCTGACATTAGTAGGATTTTATACCACCACACAGAAAAAACAAACCTTCTAAATTGTAGTTAAATTAACTAAATAAATCTGTGATTTTCAGCCTTCTAATATGTTTTCATTAAATTATCTAAGTTGATTTAGTTAAATTTTCTAAATTTGTAATAACAAATTATAGTAAAATTAAATACAAAATTAGATTAAATGACTACATTTAGTATTGAACTACACATAAATAAAGAAATTAACTAAATATATATTTAAATTTTCTATTTACTTACCTAATTCATTAGATAAACCACCGAAAATTGTAGGACAAAAATAATGAATCCAAAATATAGTAGAATTAAATAAAAGAAGTAATTAAAATAATTATTTACATATTTAAATTAACGATTTTTTACAAAATATTTATTATCTATTTCGAGTTAGTTAAAATGCTAAATTAAGATTTGTAAATTATACTATACTAGCTGACCCGCCCCCGGCTTCGCACGGGTAAAGCTAGAGTAACGATTGCTACACGTGTACCAGTAATTTTTCACATTTACTTCGGAGACATGCGCTGCGTAGGGAGCCGGCAACCTGCCTCGCATCGTACATGTAACAGGCTACGCCCACTGCCCACCCAATCCCCGCACCGCACCTAACAGCGCCCTTTTCTAAACATGTCTCGGGTACTTTTTTACTTATGTAGGTACATATGATGTAAACTATCTCTCCGACAAATATCGATCTCCGACAAATATCGAAAATCCACTAACGTTAAAACTTAACTATAGATACAAAGATAAAAAATATTTGAAATCATCCCCTTTTGTACCGTCTTGAGGGATGATGTTTGAAAAACGCTAAAACACTCTTTATTTCTTACCAAAAGCATAAAAAAGGATTTTTATATCCTTAACTTGAAAAATGACGGATTCTCCATACAAACTTTCATCCCCTATTTCACCCCTTTCAAGTTTTATTTTCGTGACAAAAGGTCCTTCTCCAAGTCCCAATTTATCTCTATACCATAATTCATCAAAATTGGTTCAGCGGAAGATATGATGGGTTCTCCCTACAAACTTTCATCCCCTATTTCACCCCTTCAAGTATTATTTTCGCGAAAAAAAGTAGCCTATGTCCTTCTCTAAGTTCCAATCTATCTCTATACCAAAATTCATCAAAATTGGTTCAGCGGAATATATGATGGGTTCTCCATACAAACTTTCATTCCATATTTCACCCCTTCAAGTTTTACTTTCGCGTCAAAAGGTAGCCTATGTCCTATTCCAAAACCCAATCTATCTCTATACCAAAATTCATCCAAATTGATTCAGCCGTTTAGTCGTGAAAACGTAACAGACACACAGACAGAGTTACTTTCGCATTTATTATATTACCTAGTATGGATTAATAACACTCGTACAAAACTAACAAATCGACATGTAACCTTTATTGATTATATACTGACAGACAGCGGCAGGGGTGAGAACACGTTGTACTTTTACTTTTCCACTATGTGGATAGCTGTCGCTAAATTGCCTGCGTTACACTATAATTAGAAAGAGCATAAAATCCTTAAAAGTAGTGCACTATTTTTTTTTTTTTTACGTAAATCGATATTTTATAGTTATTCTGCTATTCGGGGCGGAGACGAATCCAACAAATCAAAAATCATCAAAATCGGTCCAGCCGTTCTTGAGTTATAAATGGTGTAACTAACCCGACTTTGTTTTATATATATAGATTATTAGACATATTGCCTAATAAAATAATATCTAATTATAATTAGACAAAATTTCAAATCTTTTTTTTTTGTGCAGTTGAGCATGTTCCTAACTACTAGTAATTCTAGTTTGCTTTGTGTTGCCTCACTTGTAACTACATAATTTGGTGTTGTCTTCTGCCATCCTAAGATACTTTTATAATAGTTTGTTTGGGCTTTTTCAATTTTGTTACATTGATTTAGCGCCCAAGTTTCTGAGGCAAAAAGAATCGATGGGACTACTATAGAGTTATAGAGTTTAGTTATTGTGTTCCAGTTGTGTGTCTTTGTCTTTGTCAACGTATTTTTAATACCTCCAGTTACTTTTTTGATTTTCGTTATGGTTTCTTCAGCGTGTTGATCAAATTGGCCTGATGTAGTGTACGTTATTCCGAGATATGTATAAGTTTTCGTTTGCTTTATTTCGTTACCTTGACATGAATATTTGATTTTTTGAGTGCGAGGTCTTCCTAAATGGAAATGCATCACTTGAGTTTATCCGGGATTGATTTTTAATTGCATTTTGTTACAATAGTTTTCCAGCGCTATAAGTTTTTTATTAGTGTCTGCTGGAGATTGTGAAAAAATGACAATATCGTCCGCATACTGAAGAGATAATATGTCCGTTTTGTGATTTATGAATATGTCTTCCAGATTTTGCTCTCTGAATGAGGATTCCAAATCTGATATATAAAGTGCAAACAGTAAAGGACTGGTGCACTCGCCTTGGAGTACTCCTTTGGATATTTGGATCTCTTCCGATATCTGAAAGTTCGTGTTAACTTGTATAGTTGCCTGATTATATAAGTTGTTTAGCAGTCGGATAATTTTTGCGCTTACACCCAAATTGAAGATTTTATCCCATAATGGCTGGTGTGGGACGGTGTCAAAAGCCTTTTGAAAGTATGAATATTGTATATGTTCCTTCCTTTGTTGTTAGCATTCGTGACTGTATAACCGAATTGAAGACAAACAGGTTATCAGTGCACGATCTCATCTTCCGAAACCCAGACTGAGCTTCAGGAAGTATTTCATAACTTTCGACCCATGTTTGCAAACGATAGTTAATAATAAATGTGAATAATTTAATAATTGCATTAATAACTGCAATTCCTCTGTAGTTGCTTGGTACTGTACGTTCTCCTTTTTTATATAACATTGTAAGTCTTATTTTGGTTAAAAGTTTGGGTACTTTTTCTTCGTTCAGGATATTATTTAGTAGGTTTCTTAGATGAAATTTTCCTTTCTCAGGTAGATATCTCAGTTGTTCGTTGATGATATCCTCTAGTCCTGGAGCTTTATTATTTTCCAATCCCTTTAACGCAAAGATAAGTTCTGAGCAAGATATTTCCTGGTCCAGGTACGGATGTCTTGCGTCTAGAAACTTCACATCAAGTATTATTTTTTCTCCATACCATTCTTTAAAATATTTTGCCCATTCATCCGCTTCTATTGCGTGTGAATAGTCCCTTTTTGGTGTCAATGTTTTCATTGTCTTCCAAAATTCTGATAGGTCTTTAATATTTTCTAATTTATTTTGTATTTGTATTTTATATAGTTTTTTTAAGTTCCGTTGTCAAGTTTTTGTATTCCTTTTTTGTTTTCATAAATATGTCAAGATATTCTTTTTCAAAGTTTTTATGTTTGCAGGTGCGTAGCGTTTTTCTCATTTCTTTTTTAAGATCTTTGCAAGCTTTAGTGTACCAGGGTTTATTTTGTTTTATCCTTTGCTTATTGTTGGCATGGATTTCTTTGGACACGCCTAGTTTATCTGATACTTCTTTAATTACAGTTGTTATGATTGCATACTTATCTTCTGCGGATCTTAATTGTGAGGTATTGGCCAAGTTATCTTCGATATTTTGTTAATATTCTAAAATTTTGCTAATTTCCCATCTTACTTATTATACGCTTATTCTGATTGTTGTTGGTTTTCTCCCTGTAGTCATTTGAGTTCCATATGCTTGACAGGGTCGCTTTGCAGAGTAAATGATCAGAGAGTAATATTTTATCTTCGATGGAAAAGTCGTTAATAAGGTTTATAGTATTTGTATGTAGGTATAATTGCAGGTGAGTCATTTTCTGATCTTCCGTTTAGGAGATACAAATTTTCATCTTCCATTATCTCTACGAGGTCTCGCCCTTTTCTTTTTATTACAGAATCGGAGGATGTACGTTGGTTGGTAAGGTTTGTATTAGAGAAAAGAGACTCTTCACCTTGATTTAAATCCCCTACTCGGCAGTTAAAATCTCCTCCAACTAATAGTAAGTGTGATGGATATGTTTCCCTTATTATTTGTAGGCTTCTGGCAAACAGTTCTAGCAGTATGTTGTAGGTATACGATGGGGAAAAATATTTGACAGAAGTATTATATTTAAATATTGTAAGAAATTTAGCCAAATCAGAAAATCACTCGGGCACAAGGTGCGCACAATACTTTTTCTACAACTACATTTAATTTTTAGAAAACAGGTATAATTATTTAAACAAAACTAACCTCTAATGACATCTTGTCAATATGATAGAAAACCGTTGAATTTTGCTATAAGTTACGACTTAACATTTGATTGATAGCAATGTATTTGCTTGTCTCATTTAAAATGAAACATAGGGAATAAATTTGATAGAAGTATTGTATTTAAATATTCTAAGAAATTTAGCCAAGTCAGAAAATCACTCGGGCATAAGGTGCACACAATATTTTTTCTACAACTAAATTTAATTTAGAAAGCAGGTATAATTATTTAAACAAAATTAACCTCTATTGATGTCTAGTCAAATTAGTTCCCTATGTTTCATTTAATATAGGACAGGCAAATACATTGCTGTCAATCAAATGTCAAGTCGTAACCATGGATATGACAAATGCAGTGTTTCACGTTAAAAAATACTCACGGTATATATCCTGTAAAATTGTAAATTCCTGCTTTTCCGGCTTTTCCCTATTTTATTAGGAGTCGCTGTTTCTTACTTCTCTCTTCTACTCATTTCTGTTCAACGCATCTTCTTCACACAGTTCTTCCTCTCTCAAATCTTCTGCTACATAGTCCTTCCATCTTCTCTTTTGCCTTCCTCGTACTTCCAGCACTGAAAATTCCAATCTTGAGGCGAGGCTGCAACTGCAAGTCACTTGCGAAGAACACTCTGTCACTTATATCGCTGTCTAATCCTTTACATTTTGGTTTTGCACTTGACACTGACATCTGTCAATTAGAATTTTTTGAATATATCTGTTTCCATAATTTTAGCAAAGCTGACTAATTTTTGGAAGTTAATCTCTCTATAACTCTATATCTATTAAATATGAAGGAAAATGTGTAATCAGACCGTACAGAGATATAAGATATTCTTTCATATTGATAACATAAAATGTCGAAAAATGATATTTAACTGCGTTTTTCCAAGAAAAACTGTTAAAAACTTCAAATAATGGTACTTTCGGTTGACCAATCATAACCAAAATTTAATCAGCTCTTCGTGTGGTTGTAAAGAAGAGAGTTACGAAAGAATCATAATTTTTAGAATTATAGTTTTGGAGTTATCGCCGGAGAAAAAATTTTCATGCATATATATATATATATATATATATATATATATATATATATATATATATATATACAGGGTGTCTCAATAAGCTTGCTCACTATTGGTAACTTTTTTATTTGAAGAGGTACGAGGTTGGTTAAATGAGCAAAATTGTGCCATTTTATATTAGAAAATTGGTCATGTAAGACAAAATAAAATTTGTGTCAGCGGTTCTCAAAATTTGGGACAATATATATATTTTTTAAATGGAACCATATATTTTTTATTATCTTATCGGAAAGAGTATTTTTTTCTCTTTCCAATAAGGTAATGTTGTTTATGTACAATTTTTTGAAATAAACGAGTTATTTACGGTTAAAAATTTAAATTTTGTAAACTATTTTGTTAGTTTTTTAGTCAAATAAGCTATGGAAACAATTGATTCTTTGTTTGTTTGACGTTTAATAATTTCTCCCGTAAAGTTCTCTATGTTTAATAATGTTTAATAACTTTACAAATGAAGAATAGTTAGATATGATCGTGCTGTATGGAAAGTTATATCTAGACACCAATTACGTAGAACGGTCGGCTCTTTTTCCAAAAGAGTTTAAATGTGCGAAAGAAATAATGGCTTTCAATTTGAATATTTTCTTTGTTTTGTTATTACTGTAAAATAAATTAATAAAATAATAATTTTATAAAAGACAATTGTTTCCATAGTTTACTTGACCTAAACTAATAAAAGATAATTTTTATCTTTAAACGTAAATAACTCGTTTATTTGAAAAAATTGTACATAAACAACATTACCTTATTGGAAAGACAAAAAAATACTCTTTCCAATAAGATAATAAAAAATATATAGTTCCATTTAAAAAATATATATTCTGTCCCAAATTTTGGGAACCGCTGACACAATTTTTATTTTGTCTACATGACCAATTTTCTAATATAAAATGGCACAATTTTGCTAATTTAACCAACCTCGTATCTCTTCAAATAAAAAAGTTACCAATAGTGAGCAAGCTTATTGAGACACCCTGTATATATATATATATATATGTATGTATGTACAAACGGACACAAACGCATACAGACATCATCGTAAAACTAGTAAAATCGTATTCTAGGGACCCTAAAACGTGCTTATTCATTAGAAACTCACCATCGAATTTTTTGACCAAAGACAATACCTTCCTTACCTAAAGGTGACGGAAGGTAAAAAGGTGAAATTATTTAAGGTTTGTTTATGATTGATTTAATTTATAAATTTAGATTTATAATTTAAAATTAGTGGACTGGTTCATGTTGAATTTAGATTTATAAATTAATCCAGTCAAATAATTCTAAAATGATTTGGTTTTCTTGTCATCCGATTTACTATGCAATTTTACATAAAAAATTAAATTTATACCTAATATTGAATAAAATAATAATGGGGTCCTGTGGCCGCGTGCCAGAGTGTCTGGTCGCGAACCTGGGGGAACCGGGTTCAATCCCGACTGACGCCAAATATTTCCAATTTTAAATGGCACAAAAGTGACCCCTGTGGTGTACTCTCCACACCAGCTATGAGTGCCCGTGAGGTGACGCCTGGTAAGCGCCCACACGGTAAAATATATCGTCATCATTACCGATGTCTACATATGTGTAGATAATGGCACACCCAGTACGTGAACGTGACGTACAACTCAGAAAATTACGTTTCTATGGTACGTGATCTCCATTTTAACGGTACGGTATTACCAATTATTTAAGTTTCGATTTGAAACAAAATTAGCTTCCCAAAATATTTCTAACTTCACGTGACAATATCCAACTTTATTTCACGTTACGTTATACGTAACTAAGGTTCGCAAACTGCTTAATATAAAAATTTGTAAACCTAAATTACAAATTTAAATGCATTATGAAATAGCAAATGCATATATGAGCATTAGTCCAAAAAAGACTTGCCTTGCAAAAGGAGGGAAAAAAACGATTTTAGCATATGTTGTTTGGGTCGAGATTGGAATGAAAAATTAAAATTTGTGACCTCGGGGAGGCTCGGCGTGAGCCGCCATCTTGGATCAAAGGTGCAAAAATGAGTTTTTCGCTATTATCTCAAAAACAGTGAGTACCGTATCTTTAACCGAGTCTGAGTGGTTGATGAATTTGTGGAAAAGAGTTGACAAAAATTATTTAAAAATTATCGATAATTTATTTCTTTTGATTCCATGACAAATGTAAACTGTTGCAAATAACAAAATCTATTAGACTAAGTATTAAAAACTTAATATTGTGTATATTTTGAGTGATTAAATTTTCTTTCATAAATTGTTGTTCTGGTTTCCTATTTTTAAAGATAACTATTTGAGAGTTCATCCTAGGTAAAAAATGCAAGAACCGTTTTTGTACAAAAAGTTACGAGCTTTAATTTTGTATTTTTGTAAAAAATTTTGCACCTTTGATCCAAGATGGCAGCCTCCCAAGGTCACAAATTTGAATTTTTCATCTCCGTCACGACCCAAACAACATATGTTAAAATCGTTTTTTCCCCACCTTTTCCAGGGTAAAAACCTCTATTGACTGGACTACATTTTATATTTCTAAATTTAAATTTATAAATCTAAATTTATAAATTAAATCCATCATAAACAATCCCTTGCAAAAACAGATATATGAGTATATGAGAAACGAAAAGAGACTGGAAATGCCTCAAAAATGTTTTGAAATCCATTCATTCATGTAACAGTTCTGAGTAGTAACTGGGCGTATAGCGTACAAAACCTTACCATTAGAGTTTTGTATTTTTCTGCTGGAATTGACAATAAATCTGAAATATTAATAAAATTTGTTGTGTTAATTTTTTTTTACTTAAATAAATAATAACAAATTATTTTTTTTACCTTCGTACTCAAGTAATAATAATATACCACAATAATTTAGTTGTTCTAAGACCGTAACAAAGCACACCCACACCATTCAGTTCAACAAAAATACTCAAAATGACACTTTCACAACACACGTATAAATACATATCTCTCCTTATTCTTTCCTAATATCGCATGGACAATCTCTGTTTTTAATTTGTACGAACATATTTTCAATCTCATTTTCAAGCTGACTGTTTTAGTTTTTTTATCCATCATTCTTATTGCAATAATAAGTTAAATTTTAACCACACGTATATATTATATATATTATAAAGCTGTCCCAAAAGTTTAAAAACTACAAATTCAAATACTGGAAATAACTTCGGGATTTAAAAATCTTATAATATATCAGAAAGAGCACGTCTTTGTGAAACTGAGAATGGAGGACATTTACGTAGTACAATTTTTCATAATTGAATAAGAATTAATTTCATTGTATTAATTTTTATTTAGTTTAAAAATATTTTTAAAATTTTTAGGTTACTTATAGAACACCTGTATATTAATTAAATTATACGTTTTTCTATGTTGTTGTCCATTGTAAATTCCAATAGAATGACATTTATTTTGACACCTGCACCTGGTTTGGCAGTACGTACCGTTCTGTTATATTTAGACGCTGAAGACGGCGACGACGCGCTGTCTGACAGCCGAGTTGCAGCCGTCGCCAAAGTGTCTGCCAAGACTCACCCGGATGCACATGTACAAATACGAGATAGGGAACTCACGTTATCTTCATGAGTTATTACCGAGTAGAATTACTCTGGAATTCACGTTTGAAAGTCACTTTTATTGTTTATCTTTTTTTTTTAGATTAGTTCTTTGTTTACACTTTAGTTACAATGATGAATTCGAAGGTTCTTCCTCAATTGATTATGGGTGAAATATAAATAATTTAATGAATTAAGTAAACGAAAATGTCTATAAATTTTAACACCGTATTATAGTTAACGAAGAGTTAACAATCGATGTACTAGAAATAAATTGTGAAAAGATCATGTCAGCCATCGAGATTCGAACCCAAGATCTTCACTTTACCGGAGTGATGCTGTTACCAAGTAAGCTATTGGCTGAAAGAGCGTCACTCCGGCAAAATGAAGTTCTTGAGTTCGAAACCCGAAGCTTGACGTGATCATTGACATAAAGAAACTGTTTAATTTAGCAAATATACCAACCAAAAAGAAATCATCTTGCTTTATGAAAACTAAAAAAAAAACTTACCTGTAAGGTTAGGATTGCCTTGATTGTTCATTTCTTCTGAAGAAACACAAAACTTAACTTTTACTGTACAATCCGCAACAATATAAACTCAAAACGCACTAAACGTATTATTAAAAATCAATAGAACCGAGCAAAAATCAACGAATCTGTAACGTTGTTGATATGACAAAACTTTAATAATCGGTTGGCAGTAAAGGGATACAAGTGCACTTGATACGCTTTTACTCCAAAGAAGTGGCAAATTCGCGACAGTAGTTAAGTGATCTTTCACTAGTTGGCAGCAAAGGATTGAAAATGAGTTGTACCCCTTTACAATCAAGTAGATGGGCACTTGCTTTGACCATTCCTGCACTCAGCTCTTTTTTTAAAAATTCTTACTTATACCCCTTTACCTCCAGGGTCCTCTACCTAGTATTGACAAAGGCAAGTGGACTGAAAAAAAAAGTAATATAGATATAAATTCAAATATTGTATCTGAGAATCCAATAGGAAAGTAAGATACTTTTCCTTCTCAAAACATTCCCGAAATGTTTAATTATGGCCACTATTATATGTTTGAAAGTATCAATTTGAATTTGACAGTAACCGAGAAACCATTTAGAAGAGCCGAACAATATTTGTATTCTTAGGGCCGGTTTTTCAATCTCTGATTAAAATTTTAACTTCTAGTTAAGTAAACAATATTGCATCGTTTTGTTGACAGCAATAATAAATCTGTCATTTGACAGTTCATTTTGTTTCAGTTTTATTTATCTAACTCTTAGTCAAAATTTTAACCAGATAGTGAAAAACCGGCCCTTAAAGTGCAAAGTAAAAGCATATATGCAATAAATGTATTATAATGTGTATATCAGGAAATATATTGAAAGCCACTTGTGAACACAAAGAGTCGAGTTTAGGAAGATTTAGCCATATTTGGAGTACATTACGTTTGGAAGCATGTACAGTTATATGAATATACAACGTTAACTTGCAAGCCATGTCAATGGAACATAGGGTGCCGTATAAAACGAGCAGACTCGGTACGAAATGTAAATTATAGTGATTGGAGAGACAGTAAATCAGAAGTAGAAATGAAAAATGAAACTGCGCAAAAAAATAATACATTTTTAACAAAAATTTCTGATGATACTTTATGGCAGTATGTATTTACTTGTAAATATGAAGATTTTAGTTACAGTGGGGAGGGAATTAATTGTATTGAAAACTCAGACTGAACAATTTATTTCAAATTTACGTAGTAGGTAATGCAAATGCCCAAAATAGCGACCCATTTTTAATAAAAGGTACCGAAGAGCAAACCAACAGTTGGAAGTGGTAGAAATGGAGATCATTTTTAATTACGTCTTCAACAGCAAAAAAAGTTATGCGGTTACAAAAATCGAGTGCAAAACTATTTTTTTTTAATATCATAGTTACTGCAGACGTATAAATACCGTGGAAATTGCTTATGGAAAAAATAGCGAAATAGCAAAAAGGATACATAAATAAATAAATATAAATATATCATCACTGCACATTACCCATTTCTGAGTGTACCACAATCTGCTTTATCGCAGATATCGGTAATGGTGATTAAGGATTATTTCAAATATGTAAAAGCACTGGATTGTGATTAGGATATGGATAATTTTTTGTTGGCCCCTTTTCACCCACAAAATGTTTAGTACAAATATATTAAGTCTTGTGATATTTTTTATAGAAATGTTTTCTGCCACATGCGTGAACCCATCGCTTACATTTTCTACGGTTCTCGTGAGGTTTTGGGAATGTTATAAACTCTACATTTTTCATGTAACCTTTGTGTTTGTATCTTGAATCACTTTTGAATAAACCTTATGCCCACTTTACACCCATTGTATTACAAAAAATAATAATTCTTCAGAACTAAACAAATACGAAGACGGTTCGAATTTACCAGTAAAATCCTCTATTGAAAAGGCAGCATCTCTAGCTTCTAGCTTTATAGTTATGTATTGTATAGAGTACGGTGAAATATGTTTAGTGCATAAATTTCTGTATTCTGAAAACAAATTGATCATAATAATAATATCAATGGTAAAAAAATTAAATGACAAGAAATAATTTTGTTACATTAACAATTATCTTAACTGATTTCACAGCTTACTTGATTTCATGGTTTTCCTGGTTAATTATTCAGAACTTTCTCTTTCGTTTTTGTAATTTGTTGCTTCAATAAAAATTAACTGTATTATATCGTTGAATTCTTAATTTTACGTAAATTCTAAAAATATAAAAATATTATATAGAATGTCAGGTTTTATATATGAAAGCTAATGTCACTTCCGGTTAAACCGAAAACGTTACCAAAATACTAAATGCCATAATTTGTGAGCCCCTAAGCCTAATATGTAAATATACGCTCTGGTTATAAAAAACGGGTCACTTTTTATTTTCATTTTTGTTAACAACTTTGTTCTTGAAACATTTTAAATAAAACTTTTAACTTTCTCCAATGAAAGATAGACGATTAAGCCTCATTTCCACGGAATGTTTTAATGCTTAATACATAATGATTAGTGCATGAGGCTTAATTCATTATGGCAATTTTCTAGGATACCATTTCCAGCTACTTTGTTGAGTGACTACTTCAACAGAAATGTCACATTTTTTTGCCTTATTACTTTGCAGACTGTCATTGCAGTAGCAATTCTTGTATTTTTAATATGTTATATATGTACATAAATTTCAGTATCTGTATCCATACCGAAAATTAAAAATTTAGTAATTATGAAATAGCATTAATCCTTATGCAAAGCTGGAAATGGTAGTAAGAGTTGCCATTTGATAAACATTTTTACACATTGCGCTTAGTTATTAATTATAGCTGTTACACATTAGGACAATCGGTGGAAATGAGGCTTTACAATGTACAAAAAATGTTACAATTGATACTTATCGGTTTATTTAATAGACAATAATAATTATCAAACATGACATTATAAGGTAACTTTAGTATTATAGCTTGAAACCAAGTAGTGACAAAAAAATGAGTATCTCTATTCGAAAGAGCTTAAAAAAGTGTCCTAAAGAAGTGCCAATCAAAATTTGGATTTATTTCATACTTAGAAGTTTTCAAAAAAAAGAAAACTGCAAATTTTACATATTTGTCTGTGTTTAGTGACCTATGTATTTCTTTTGAAGAAAAAATACATTGCTAAAATGGCATTCTACTCGTAATATAGGATAACTTTTGTCAACTGAATTCCGAACCGATTTCGTAGCTCTTATAGTTATCGAGATAATTAACAAAAATAAAAAAATAATGGTTAGTTTTTTTTTGCACATGAGTGTATAAAGGGAATTAAAAAAGTATAAATAAAAAAGTTATTTTGAGTGGACCGTTTTTGAATGTTGCTTTGATTCGGTTAACAGCGGTGAACCCATGTCTCATTGGTATAGTAAGATATCTTTCCATAAACATTTCAGGATCAGTTTCATAATAGAACAGCAAGGTGGGTGACCTTTGGAAATGACGTTTTTGATCAACCATTAGAAGCCGGAGGACCCACCTCTCAGAAATTTTGCAGGACTTCCACTATGAGGATCATCGCCAATGCTTTCCCACCCGAGTTTAAATTTAGTTGCCCACTTCTTTACTATGTATGACGGGCAAGCTGTTCTTAAAAATTATTTGCCATGTCTTCATAAATTTGTTGTGATGTTCAGCCATTTTATATCATACTGTGTCGCATTTCATTGTTTACTGGAGTGATATCAGTCCGGTAAATGAGGTTTTACAGTCTTATGCCCGTATTCATAAACACTCGTAAAAATTTTAAACGGTTCGTTATAATATTTATCCAATTAAAATAGTCGACATTAAAAGAAAAATCAAAATTTTGTTTGTCAAGTTTGATTCTATTTGTCAAAAATTATAACGAGCCGTTTTGAAACTTTACGAGTGTTTATGAATATGGGCATTAATATTCTTTATGCACGGATGTATCATAATTTGACAATTATACACGAATTTCTTTGACATAAACGTCTTTTTATAGCCCGCGGGCCTCATTATAGTCCGGCAAACCAAATTATAACCTACAATATAAACAATTTAAACAGGCAACATGAAAAGATTTTATTACAAATCGAAATTTTTTATGTTCTTTAATGAAATGAAAATTAATTTTGTGATATTTATTTGGAAAGCACGGAGGTACACAAAATAAAACTCAAATGACATAACTAATAAACAAACA
Organism: Ophonus ardosiacus; assembly: GCA_943142095.1. Classification (NCBI taxonomy): domain Eukaryota; kingdom Metazoa; phylum Arthropoda; class Insecta; order Coleoptera; family Carabidae; genus Ophonus; species Ophonus ardosiacus. The sequence continues at coordinate 20,220,730 of OW964832.1, read as the reverse complement.
ATAAATTGTTGTTCTCCGCTTTCATAGCAACACAAGATACTGGATGTACGAGGACAAATTCTTTTCGATACAATTTTTCACTCATAATTTGAAAATTTTCGTCCGTGCATAAAGTTTTGTATGTACCACGAGCGCGATTTGTTTTTATGGCCTTTGACGTGTTTTTATCCCTAGGCTCATGCCTCGGGCCCAAAATCCCGCCGCAGGCCATAAAAGCCTTACGCTCTTAATACATAAATAACTATTACGGTGCTATATTGTTACTAAGCAATTACTTCTTATTGAACTGCCAAACAAATATATCATAATTTTTAAAATAAAATTCAGAATAGAATAGAACATATTATTTGTCATAACATTCATTTCCAATGAAACAATTTATTTCCAAATATGAGAAATATCTACATTTTGTTCACCAGGAGCATAGGATCCATAGAGTATTTTGACCATAAGGAAGAACTACTCATTTTCTTCGATTAAAAAATTATAAAAATTCTATTTAAGAGAAAAACTGCAGTCTAATAAATACTAATACTCGCCAGATCTAAGATATATGCCAAAATTACATCTTCTGTTATGTTTGTAAAACGATTTTCTTTTCCCCGTACCAAAACAAGCCAATATTCGTTCCTATATCATTTTTAGTTTGTTTCCGAAGATTTTAATAGGTATTGAACGGAAATATCGTTTGCCGTATTCATTTTTGACAAATATTAGTAATGTCAAAAAAGAATAAAATTGGTTGCTGTCATTACTGTTGTATTTTTATTAAGGCCAAGACGATGTGATTTTTTTTAAAGTAAGAAATAAATGAGGAATTGTAGCAAACTTTCGTCCAAAAACGCGACACAGGTATGCAATAAAATGTTGTACGTCATACGTCTGTGAAATTTCGAAATCTTATTCGTACCGTAAATACTGTTTTACCGGACTTATAACGTAAATTACTATTTCTGCAGGCAGGTATTAGATCACTGCGTGCTATTTTTATGTTTATTTTTTCTATTTTAAAAAAAATCAATGCACATGTTAATTCAGTTTGTAGGCAGTGTTTATATTTCTATTTCATTAGTAACAAAATTATAAATAATTAAATATACTATTAAACCAGTGGCACTAAAAATCTTCGCTAGGAATGAACTACCCTTACTTTTGCGAATTTCCAAAAAAACCTTTTTGTTCTATCATCAGTATATTAAATTATATATGTCATTAAAGTTTCGTGCAGAGGTATAGAAACACCTTGTATATATGAGTATATTTATAAAAATCTTGGACTTAATTGGTTGTTTACATTTGTTTTATTGTTATGCAACGACGCATTTGTTCTTGCCGACTTTAAGAGAGTTGTTTCAGCTAATATAAGAAAAATAAAATCATGCAGGAAAAAATCAGTAATACACGATTAAATAATTTGTATCTCTTTTATTTTAAAATAAAAATTACTACCTACATATTATAAATTTGTTTTTCTTCTTCATTATCTGATTCTCAGATCACCATTCGGTATTCAGACAAATAATAAATTGGTCGAATATCTGCTAGTACGTGTCAACTATATGATATCATTTTTTTCTTTAATGAATAATATGCACTTAAAGAACTCAATACGGAAGTGGTATCCTGTTCTGAAGTTCACTTTAATTTACGCGAAATATTTTTGAAATTATCATAGATGGGGTTAGGAAATAAACAGCCGTTTGTAGTGTGTGCTTATCCGGAAATAACTCGTCTTGCCTTGCCGTACCGTACGCAGACAAATTTAGAACAATACGGTATCCCCTCTCTGACACGCGTGCATTTCGTCTCTGCTGTGGCTGTGCGCCCATGTCTCACATATTGCTCTTGGCTTTTCCACAAACAATTTTATTTTGATCGAAAGCAGAATTTCATTTTCCCCAGTATCTTGTTTGTCTTATATTAAAAGATTTTTTCTGACAGCTGACGAAATTGGAGTCAATTTTGTTTATTAGCTTTTTTGTTTTATGTGACGTGGGTTCGGGATGCGGGTTTTATTTGCAAGTCAAAGCCTTCTAGATCTAAACGTCGAACACAGCAATACTCCATAGTAAACAAATAAAACACGTAATAAATTTCGATGTAGAAAATCCAAAGTAGCTCGTGTAATATGGCAAATTATTTTATATTTAGCATTATTATTGGTTGGACATTTGTGCAAGATATTTTGTTATTCAAAATATTTTTTGTAGTATTTGAAATATTGGTTTATCTGCAAATATTAATATTATGATGCCATTAAGGATCATTTCCACCGACCGCCCTAATACATAAGAGTTATCGCTAATAACTTAACGCAGTGCGAGTGCGTAAAAATGTGTAACATACATATATGGAAACGTTTATTATAATTTCTAGCTAAATTTAAGACTTAATGTTTAAGTACTAAGAACAAAAGTTTGCAAATTGCAAGTCAGGCACCGGACAGTTACATGTATGTGCCGAAACACTATTATAGTACCAGCAGCAGTCTTGCCACATAAGTCGCACATTAGCTAATTTTAAACAATTTTAACTAAAAATATTGTAAAAATATAAAACTTTTCATTCATAATTTTAATAAAATAAGTTTGCGATATTAAATGTGACGTCGCGGCTGAAGAAATATAAATAGTCATAAAAAAGCGAATATGAACGTATTTTTATTATTGTTTATTTATTTTTGTGCTTAAATTCAGCTCAATATAATACCTACCTGCTATAATAGAATGCAGAGCCGGATCCAGCTATTTTACCGCTCTGAGGCAAAAAGAAAAACTGCGCCGCCTCGCCTCAAATATATAAAAACAAGTTGAGCAAAAAATAAAAATATTTGTGCTTTAAAAATTTTCACCCGAGGCAATTGCCTCGTCACCCTAGATCTGGCCCTGATAGAATGTATAAAATACATACATACATACATACATAAAATCACGCGTTTCCCACTTAGTGGGTTAGCAAAAACCCGAAAATAATAAGAAAAGGGATGAAAGTAAAAGCTCCACTGTATCACTTAACTCTTAAAAAACATTCTTCTTTCGCCTTGCCCAAAATCATCATAACATTCATACAAGAACATATTAATGTGACCGATTTTCGGTAGCGAATAACCGCATCCGGACCACAATAATAGTTACACAAAAATCATCTTTCGCTACACATTCCTGTACAAACATACTTCATTCTTCTCGTCCACATAAAAGTTCAGCTGTCTCTCCATTCTCATAAAACATTCTTACTTACCATACATCTTCACACCACAATAATTACGAAACAATCATCCTTCTCCACACATTCCTATCCAGGCAAACTTCTTTCGCCTCAGCCACATTCATAATCGTACTCATACATGCTCTTCTTCTCTTTCCACTCGGAAACTTACGCTCCTTCAAAACACTACCAATCACATCCATCCACTTACACACTGGACGGCCACGCAATCGAACACCCTCAACTTTACCAACATATATGCGTTTTACAAGTCGTTCACTCATCATTCTCTCCACATGACCAAACCATCTCAACTGACTCACTCCAACTCTCTTAACTACATTCTTCCTAACCATACATTCTTCATACACCAAATATTCCTCACGCGATCCCGTCTTGTATACCCACAAACACCACGTAAATACCTCATTTCCACAGCAGTCACTTTCCTTTTATGCTTTCTCGTCCATGCCCAACATTCACTTCCATACATCAAAGCAGGCACCAGCACTCCATTATATACACTTAATCGAGTATAAAATACTTCATTTAATAAATTATAAATTAGGAAATATCTCAAAATATGTGACATTTGTACTTTGCAAGGAGGATGTACTTTGACAGAACATGAATTATATCATATAGCTTACGAACTGGATATGAGAAAACATATGCCTTGCAATGCAATGAGCCGGCTTCACATTTTTTTAAAAATATTTTAAATGAAAGTGTATAGAATATTTTTCATAGTAATAAAATAAATACAGTAGAGTCGCGATTTAGTGAACTAATTACGGCGAAGCCAGTTCACTCTTTAGGGGTGTTTACTTTTTCGGGGTTCTTGTTTAGATGACTTTTATACAGGAAAAAAACATTTATTTTAGCTAAATCAACAGAGTTATATAGTACTTAATACATTATTATGGAATAAGAGAATATGTATTTATATAAAGGGTTATTTAGGCAAGAAAAATGAAAAGTTATTTTGGATTGCTTGCGCTTTTTGTTCAAGTTAATTTGTACTAATCTTTGTCTCAAATTATGTAATACGAGCAAACTGCAATATTGTACTTCATCTCCGTTTTCCTCAGCCCATTGGACAACTTCATTTATAGATTTTAAAGCTTGACTTGTTGAAATTAATTTGTCTTCTACGTTTAGCATGTTGTCCTCTTCTTCTTCCTTTTCCGATTCGGAATCACTTCTTAATTCATTCTCCAATGGCTCTGTACCTTCTTGTTCTATATCTTTATTCTTTATGAAACGGAAATACCAGTTTACTGTATCGGGGTTTACTGCTGTTCACAATATCGCGACGTAATAATAAAATTTGAGTGTTCACTCTATCGGGTAGTTCACTCAATAGAGTATTCACTAAATCGCGACTCTACTGTAATAATTTATTGTTATTTTTATAAATAATGAAATATAAAGATTGGCGCCAGAAATCATCATGAAAACCCCCCACTCCTGTGACATCGGAGTACATACACCATGTCATTCATAGATAATAGGAAAACAGTTTATATTATTTATATAAATAAAAGTAGGCGATAGTTTATCAGATGTTAAACTGTATGTACTCTGACGGCACATTCTGTTTCAGTTTCAGATCACGTGACGTTTACAAAATATTAAACAAATTTCAACATTTATGGGCGGTTTTATAAGTGACAGATAAATTTACTTCCAAAGTAAATAAAATTTATTTCTTCAAATGACAGTCGATCTTGTGACAGCAATGTTATAAATGCCATAAATTTCATAAAATTGATTCGAATTTGTTAGTTTGAATAAATTTATTATGCAAGTAATTTTTTCTGCTCTTTATAAAACCGGAGGTTAATTGTAAAATATCTAATGGATATTTCGTGATAAATATTTTCAAATATGAGGTTCTTTAAAGAACAATATCTTTTAAAATTTAATACTTAAAAGTCCTAGCCCTATTTTGAGGAACGTTTAAGGTCAAGTGAGGATTTATACAAGTACATACGAACTATGAAGAGCACAAAAGTTTTGTCGCCTTCACTGGCGCAAGTATTCCCGAGTTTGCGCAGTACGCGCTTGCTTCCGAATATTCTTTCTCTGTCTGTCCTAAGCGTTTTCTACTTATTTAAGTAAAGAGATATTTTTACCTTCCGTTACCTTTAAGTAAGGAAGGTGTAGTCTTTCGTCAAAAAATTCGTTGGTGAGTTTAATAAGCATGTTTCAGGGTCCCTAGAATACGATTTTACTAATTTTACGATGATGTCTGTATGTGTGTGTGTGTCCGTGTGTGTGACAACTTTTTCTCTAAAAATTATGATTCTTTCCTCTTCTTTACAACCATATGAAGAGCTGATTAGATTTTGGTTATAATTGCTCAACCGGAAGTACCCTTATTTGAAGTTCTCAACAGTTTTTCTTGAAAAAACGCGGTTAAATATCATTTTTCGACATTTTATGTGGTTAACAATATGAAAGAATATTTTATTCTTTATACGGTTTGATTATACATTTTCCTTCATATTCAATACATATAGAGTTATAGAGAGATTAACTTTCAAATATCATTCAGCTTTGCTAAAATTATGGAAGCAGCAGATATATTCAAAAAGTTCTAATTAATAGATGTCAGTGTCAAGTGCAAAACCAAAGTGGAAAGTATAGGATCAGAAAGTGGTATAAGTCAGAGTGTTCCTCGCAAGTGACATGCAGTTGCAGCCTCGCCTCAGGATTGAAACTTTCAATGCCGGGAGTACGTGGAATGCCAAAGAGAAGATGGAAGGACTGTATCGTAGAAGACTTGAGAGAGGAAGAACTGTGTGAAGAAGATGCGTTGTATAGGAATGAGTAGAAGAGGAGAGTAAGAAACAGCAACCTTTAATAAAATAGGGAAAAGCTGAAGAAGGAGGAAGTGTCAAGTGCAATTTACGTACGTCCGTGTTATAATTTTATTGGATTTATAGAATCTTTTCAAAGGAACTTTCGGTATGGAATTTGTAAAAAATAGTGTGTTCGTGTTACAATTTTACAGGATATATAGAATCTTCTTCAAATAACTTTTGTTATGGGATTTGTACAAAATACATCGAGTTGACGGAAGGTTTTGTGCTGGCCACAACAGATTTTTTTTTAAAAGTAAATTTAATAATGAAAAAACTTTTACTACAAAACTATAAAAAAACTAGTTGTTATATTAAAGAAACTATAGTGCATCGTGTAATTAAAATAAATTATAAATTTATGTTAATTTTAGTTAACATCGAAATAAAATATTTCTTTAACATATTAGTTTATTTAACATTGAAATATAAAATTAACGGTGTGATGATATTAAATTAGATAAAAGGAGCCATAATAATCAGCTTATGGTTTTCCGAAAACGCGACTACTTTTTTCGTCCCTCACGGCCCCTTTTAAAACATCGTGCAGGTTTAGAAGAGCTGTGTGCTCTCTATGGATGTGTAAAATTAAAATCTGCATTAAGCGTTTCTGCATCATAGTTGATCTTAAATAAGTTTTCAGACGCGCTGAAGGTATTTGAGATTTCATACAAATTTTACCATAATAACATATCTACGACACCGAAAATAAATTTGATAGTTCTGTCAAAACGCAAACATAATCCGTTCCCTTTTTGACGTTTTTATTACAAGTATAAAATTACGAGTTTGTAGTAAAATTGATGAATTTTTGCAGAAATTTCTTAGGACATGAATATTGATATCAGAATTGCATTTTTCTTGTATTTTATGTAAAATGCTGGCACCTGTTTACATAAAGTTTATGTAAAGCTGGCTATCAGTGAAATGAAAACCTTGAATTATTACAATTTGAATGAAAGTTAAAGCTGCCAAAATTACAGTCATCGAATATTTTGTTACATATAAATATATAAAACTTGAGAGGGGGGGGGGGGGGGGCAAAGTGTTGTCTTTGCCCCCCCACCAAATGGGCAACTGCTCCCCCGGTTCCTACGCCCTGTTTGTTAGACAGTATCACACCGCACCACTATATATATTAATTCAAAAGTGATTCAAATTAGAAATTATATTCAAACTTTGGTATTTAGACCTGGGCAACGGCGATGCGCGGAAAATCGATGCTTAATATAGCCTATTACTCTCAATCCTAACCTAAGCGTTCTGTCAGTTCTTACATCTAGTATGTAAAGTACTATAAGATCTATGATTTCAGTGTCAGTGTGGTACAGTTTGTTCAAAAAACCTAACTCGAAGTAGGTCATGAACAGAGAAACGTCTTGTTCATTTCAGAAGTCCAGTTGAAATTTAAATGCAAGAAAAGATAATAAAAAACAGATATTTTATTTATAGATGTTGAAGATGTTACGGATTATTCTCAAGGCATAAAGGCACTCGTCGTTTCATGTTTTCAGTTACTCGGACAATCATTTCAGGTCAGGTGTTATTTCTTTTAATGGTCGGTTGCACCACCGTAATTTATGAAACTTGCCGTAAATGAACAATAGAACAATATTGCAACGAAATGAAATGTCAAATGAATGGGGTCATACCACATTTTCCAATTTATTTTTTTTATGAAAATATACTTAAAACCACTTATAAAAATATATATTTTGTCACATAAGTTTCTAGTTTTATAGAAATAATTTTTTAAAGTTTATATTAAATTTCAAATGACGTCACGGTTTTGCGACCGTGACCGTAGTCCCTCCAATCGAATAAAAATGGAACTACGTTTGACGTTTATGTTATTTGACTTGAAAGCAAACGTGACAGCAAGTTATTTTGTACTCGTGCTTTTGTTTTTATTGTATATTAAATAATTTGATTATGGAAATTAATTTTGAAGAAGCGAATTCAAATAATTTGCAGAAAATTAATTTTTGGCATCTTCTTCAAGCTATTGAATAAAATAAACAAATGTATATCAACGAAAATTGTTTTTTATTAAGTTGTACTTGCGTTGAAATGATCTTCACAAACATAAGCAAGACTACCCTTTAAATTTTTTGGAGTCTTTATTGCATTATACCATCTTTCCCTTATATCTCGAGGTTTAGGAATACGAACAAAAACTTTATTTTTGCTTCTCAAAGAGATGTTCTCGCAAGACGGCACAGAATAATATTATACAACCATGATAATATCTAAATCACACATAATTTGTATTTATTTATATTTATTAGAACATTTCGTTATTTGTACTTACATTTAAACAAAAACAACTTGTTGCAAAGATATTTACTTTGAAAATGTTGGTTATGTTCGAAAAATGTGACAACTCTGCGCTACATTCATGTACAGTACGTGCACGAGTACATGTGTGCGTGACTATCATTGTATGTGTGTACAAAACCATGACGTCACAAAATAAGAATCAAAATGTTTAGAAACAAAATTATGAATGAAAAGTATAAGAATATTAAATATTTTTCATGTATATATGTATAAAATTATGTATTTTTTTAAATTATATAAAAAAAATCAGTATATATTTTTTTTGGTATGACCCCATTATAATATATTGCTGTCAATATTTCGATTTGTAAATAAATAAATATAAATATATCATCACGGCATATTAATCATTTGTGAGTGTGCCACAATCTGCTTTGTCACAGATATCGGTAATGATGATGACATATTTGTATCGTGCGGGCGCTTACCAGGCGTCACCTCACGGGCACTCATTGCTGGCGTGGATATTTCGATTTGTATTTTTTTTTTTTTACTTAAACTTATGCCGCAATTCTGACCAAATCTGTAACTCTTACAGATCTGTAAATCTGTAAAAAACTGACAATAACGCATCTATTTTTGTTGATAAATATAAAGTTATACATAAGAGTTGCAGTTTTCGTTGCGATTTTGTTCATTTTTTACAGATTTACAAATCTGTAAGACTTACAGATTTGTTCAGAATTGCGGCATTAGCTTAAAATTTAAGCCTCGTTGGTGCAACTGGATATTTACTCATTTCCAATTCCTATTAAAATTTGAGGTCGGTTTTTAAAAACATTTTTTTAAAATAGTATGAGAAAAGAAAAATATCGGGACTTGTCAAGTTTAGAGATCTTGCTGGCCATAAATTCTATTTATTAATCTATCATCGTAAAATTCATGTAAAAAATCTTAAGGTTTGGTTTTGCTGCGTGAGCAGCATTGTTCTGTTGAAAAAATCCATGTTGTAGCTCTTCCTTATCAAATTGTTCAATGAAAGGTGACGTTATTTCAAATTGACATAGAGCTAACAGTCTAATATGTAGAGATGCATTCGGGTCGGGCCGGACCGGGCTTTGAGGTTTGGATCGACCCGGCCCGAAAATAAAAATTGCCGGCCCGATTCGAAGATCGACTCGACAAAAATTACCTCGCCCGCCTCGAAAATTGACTCGAAATCGGGCCGGGCCGGGCCAAAGCTCGAAATTGGGTGCATCAGACATTCCTAATTTTGATTTTTATATGAGGCGAAATGTTTAACTTTTTTCGTGTCAAATTTATAAAAAACCTCTACATCCTTATAACTTTCGATGTTAGTTAACAGAAGTTGTTAAAAAAGAGACACTTCTAGTGTAAGTTTGTTATAAAAATTACAGACTTACGAGTATTTAACACTTTGTTTACCAATGTCCTTCGAAAATTTAAAAAACTTTTTCACAAATTTTATATAGAAAATATAATTTACACAAGGATTTTTTATCTAACTTTGTTTCTGCTCAAAAATAGGACAAGAAATCATTATGGTAGGAACAAAAATCACTTTTATTTAAGTGTACGAGTAATAACAATAATAATAGCAACATCACAATATAATTATTATGCTTTAATGAATAACCTTGAATTCTTGAAGTAAAATAATACATTTGTATTTATTAATATGTGAAGTTTGTTGTTATTAAATCATTTTGATCCTTTTTAACTTCATCCATTTTCATTAAAATATTAAGGAAACTGTCCATTTGATTGAACTATAAGATTTTTCGGGCTGGCCCGAAATGCACGAATTTTCGGGCTGGGCCAAAATCAAAAGTCCGACTCGCCTCGATTTTTGAAAATGATTAGCCCGATTCGGCCCGATAAAAAATATCTTCGGCCCGGCTCGATGATCGACTCGAAATCGAGGCGGGCTTCGGGCCGGGCCGGGCCAAAGCTTGTAATCGAGTGCATTTCTACTAATATGCATTCGAAATAAATTGTGAAAATGTGGAAAGATAATGTCAGCCATTGGGATTTGAACCTGGGACCAATTTCTTTAGTCAGATTTTTTTTTTGTGGTTTCGAAATTATAATCGATATCGAGGGTAAATAAATATTTTATTTATTGCATGATATAATAATTAGTAAGAAATGAATTCGGCTTCATGGGGAAATGATAAAAGACTTTAAAATGTAAATGACTGGCTTTAAGAGCAAAGGCATTGCAGCAATTTAATGAGCAATTTTAATTAATTAAGAAAACATTCTCTTAAGGTTGAAAACAAAAACCTAATTCTTGCAGTTCAATTAAACTGTTCCTGTGTACTTTGTTAACTTAGCTGTAAACTTCCAATAAGTTATTTTTCTTCCTTTAATTAAATGTGGAAAAACAATGCTGTTGAGGAGTTTCTTTTATCAATACGTTAGTTACTCTGGTGAGTGTTCCGACGCTGGCTGTGATTTTAACTGCCTTGGGAATAAGCCATCGATGCCGTTGCCGTGATTTCCAGCTAAGTGCTACGTTCATCAATCCCAAACTTTTTCATTAGTGGGGAAAAAAATCCTGCCTCGGTGATTGATTTCAAATAAATAAGAAAAAGAAAAAAAAAAACACATCATCACTCTACTCTTCAGATTGCAACTGGCATCTACTTCACCAGAACTTTGTAGAAGATGTTATATTTAATCTACAATAGCTTTTATTTGCTATTATCTTAAGGGAACTCAAAACTTATCTTTTGAGTATATATGTAGTGCTCAATGCCGATTCTATATACATACTTGTATTTGGACGTCCAAAGCGTTAGATATTCATTAACGTGAAATGAAATTATTAACGACAAATATTCACGACTTGCCAGTAAAAATTAGAAATCATTTATAATATTAATTGGTATAGATATCATAAAAGCGACTTTTAAAAATAATATGACTTTTTTACCTCCCGCTATCCTTGGTAAGGGAGGTATATATATATTTTACAGATAAATTTAAAAATCATTGTTTAATATAAATCCTGTAGCTTTAAGCTTCATTTCCACCTATTGTCCTAATGGGTAAGAGCTATAATTAATGCTTAAGAATTAAGAGCAATGTGTAAGAACAAAAGATTGCAAATTTCTAACCAGAACTGTCAACTGTCATTCTATTTTATAATTATTAAATTTTTAATTTTTCGGTATGGATATAGATACAGAAAATAATGTATATCACATATTTAAAAAAAGAAGAATTGTTGTGCAATTGCAGTCTGCTAGACAACAAGTACTAAGGGAAAAATTGTGACATTTATGTTGAATTAGTCACTAAACAAAATAGCTGGAAATGGTATAAATTGTCATAATGTATTAAGTCTTATGTACTAATCATTATGCATTAAGCAATAAAACATTCGGTGGAAATGACGTCTTAAGATAAACACAATTCCTTTGTTACACAGTTCATATTTCAAATGAATGTAACTGACAGGTAAACGTCATTGTCAAAAAACTAATCACTTCAATAATACTACCTTTTTTAGTTTAAGTTCTGTATTTATTATTTAAACCCAACGTTTCGGCACCATAAACTGATGCCTTCTTCAGGGGATACATGGACATAAATATGTGAAATAACAAAACAAAGGTAACAAGAAGAAGAACATGAAGATTTCGTTTACACCATATGTTAAACTACGTCATATGTTGAAACAAGTGAAAGACGTCATCCCTCTTCAATCATCAGGGATTTACAGAATTCCATGTGTCTGCGGGAGAGTTTACATCGGCCAGACTGGTAGTAAGCCTCATTTCCACCGATTGTCCTAATGCTTAAGAGCAATAATTAATAAATAAGCGCAATGCGTAAAAATGTTTATCATATGACAACTTTTACTACCATTTCCAGCTTTGCATAAGGCTTAATGCTTAAGAACTAAGAGCAATGCGTAAAAACAAATGATTGAAAAATTCTAACCTGAACTGTCAACTCTCAGTCTATTTTATAATTATTAACTTTTAATTAATTTTTCGGTATCGATATAAATACAGAAAATTACGTATAGGTATAACATATTAAAAAAAGAAGAATTGCTGCTGCAATGGCAGTCTACCAAACAACAAGTAATTCGGAAAAAAAGATATGACATTTCTGTTGAATTGTCACTAAATAAAATAGCTGGAAATGGTATCCTAGTAAATTGTTATAATTCATTAAGCCTTATGTATTAAGCATTAAGACATTCGGTGGAAATGAGGCTTTACTCTCTCTACAAGATTCAGCGAACATCATCGATCGATCAGATTGAACCAGCCTGAGAAATCGTCCGTTGCAGAACATGCCTTGGAAGAATTCCACCAAATTAAATATGAAGCTACGAAAATAATTGCAAGACCTACTCGACTTAACAACAGATTAATTAGAGAAGCCATTGGGATTTATAAAACAAGAAAAATCAATCTCAATCATGTGACGGATTAGAACTTAGTCGCGCATGGCTTCCAATATTAAATATGTTGTAATTTGTAATATGTATACAATTTTTTCTAAACTTTTTCTAACATCTGTTAATAAAGAGTACGGCTGCGGTATTTCGCTACCGATAAAGCGTCTCTGAGTTATACAGATCACTTCTCTGCCAGTTTTTGGGACGGTTTTTCCTCTGGCAAAAGGAGATTTTTCCTGAGAAGATGCATGTTCGCCGTCCATGTTATTGCCGGGCATGCATATATTGTCTAGAAAATTGTACACATAAAAAGATAACATTTATGAACATTTCTTGTTACCTTGGTTACTTGTTGTTTTTGTTATTTCACATATTTATGTCAATGTATTCCCTGAAGAAGGCACCAGTTTATGGTGCCGAAATGTTGGGTTTAAATAATAAATACAGAACTTAAACTAAAAAAATCTGATGTGGCCAGCACATAACCTCTCGCCGGATAGTTTACCTGGCTGTGTGCATTAATCAAAGAATATTTTTACAAATACAAATATTCATGTATAAGTCTTTGACGTACAAGCTTCTTTATTGTTCAATAGGAGGATGTCTTAACATAAAATAATTTTCACATATATTTTTAAAATCTGTAGGTTACATATACATATAAATTTCAAAATATATTTTACCATACTAAAATTTTATTCAGATAACAAGGATTATTAATCCGAACAATATTCTTTTATGTAGAAAAAACATTAATTTTGGGCGGTCTAAAATGTATATCTGGAAATGGGCGTCTATTCGTACATTATTTTTTCCAAATTGTATTTTTTCATAAAGGTATCTAAATAACACTTTGATTTTCTTTAATAAAATGATAGATAGATTGCACTATGTTTATTCTGATATCGATGTGTAATTTTGTCAATATTTGCATCTTATTTAAGAATATGACAACTTTTTGCAGTTCAATGTTACTGTAGTCTACAGTGCTCGTTCATTTTCCCATAATGATTGAGACAAGTTTAAGAGTCCATTAACGTAGAGTCTTGTCACCTCAACAATAGTCGTAGCGCAGACCAAAAATTAAGACATTCTCTAAGTATATTTTTCTTAACAGTTACTCATTATTTCGAGGAGATATAATTTTTCTGTATTTTACGTTGCAGAGTGGAGACCATGTTCACTTTCATCTAGTGTTTATAAAATTTAAATGTCGTTATCCTTCTGGTTGTACTCTCGTAGAGAGTCACCTTATTCGCACTTTGTTCGGCTTGTACCGTCTACAATTTAAATTTCTTGTCTTCTCATGGGCAATCATCCACCGCCTTTTCACTCATCCATATACGCTGCCCCGATTATCTAATCTTGTCCGAAATTAGGGCCATTTTGGTTGTCTTCGTTTCTCATGCGATGCGCTCAGCTAGGTGATGTTCAGCGACTACTCGTATTTCATCTGTAACTCCATTGTGCGCAACGCCTGATATATTTCTTCTTTGCAAACTAACATTCTGCTTCATATATGGCAAGACAAAACAAATTAATATTATAATTACTATAATGGAGTAGAATACTTCATATTTGAATTTTGGATAATCCATTTGTTATTATATTTGATAATTTATACGAGTAAATTGTGGGCAAATTCATTAAATTAAATGCCTATATTTTGTAAAATTCTGTTTTCTTTGGCTGTTGTCTTTACTTTCATAGGACGAGAGCAGTCAAGTGACTTTGTTGGCCTTGACAAGTAGATATGGGGGCCAGTGTCAGGGTAGCAGTTAATAATAATGTACATAGATGTCATCATCTTCCATTTCAAATTTCATAATTTTCATATTTCCTTTGGGTTATTATGATTATGTATTTTGAAATATGTATTCGTTAACCTATTTTTATTACCAATTTTTTTGACGAACTATAAATATTTAGAAATGTAAAATAGTCAAATAAATACCTACTAAAAATACTAGTATTTCACTGTACAAGTAAAGTCCACGGTACTACAAACAAAGAAAACCTCGTAAACTTATAAAATCGTGATATTTTGAAAGAAAAATTATGACGTTTATAAATTTCGTACATAATAACTACCTGACATTCTGACACGGAACCCATTTCTGCTTGTCAAGGCCAACAAAATCACATGACTGCTCGCGCCCTATTCTAGAAGATATATCGTATACGATTCTCTGAGAGGCACATAATGATGCTGATCTAAAATTGTAAAATACGAAAAGATTATGTGAAAAATTATACAAAATATTACCTGATAATAATAACGTTAACAAGATATCAATATTATTATAAATATATTTGATTAAAAGCTTAGAATTCAGTAGATGATTGGGATTATGTTTTTCTTCCATATACATATACATAAATTAGTACATTTGGGAGAATGACAGATAGAATGTTTACCATCCATGAGGATAGTAGTTGAAGCAGGCGTGGGATTCAGTACATGATTGGGATTATGATTTCATTTCACATAAATTGGTAAATTGGGGAGAATATGAATGACAGATATATTGGTTACTATCCATAAAAATAGTGGTTGAAGCAGGCTTGGAATTCAGTAGTTGATTGGGATTATGTTTTCATTTCACATAAATTAGTAAATTGGGGAGAATATGAATGACAGATATATTGGTTACTATCCATAAAAATAGTGGTTGAAGCAGGCTTGGAATTCAGCACATGATTGGGATTGGGATTATGATTTCATTTCACATAAATTGGTAAATTGGGGAGAATATGAATGACAGATATATTGGTTACTATCCATAAAAATAGTGGTTGAAGCAGGCTTGGAATTCAGTAGTTGATTAGGATTATGTTTTCATTTCACATAAATTAGTAAATTGGGGAGAATATGAATTACAGATATAATGGTTACTATCTATAAAGATAGTAGTTGAAGCAGGCGTGGAATTCAGCACATGATTGGGATTATGATTTCATTTCACATAAATTGGTAAATTGGGGAGAATATGAATGACAGATATATTGGTTACTATCCATAAAAATAGTGGTTGAAGCAGGCTTGGAATTCAGTAGTTGATTGGGATTATGTTTTCATTTCACATAAATTAGTAAATTGGGGAGAATATGAATTACAGATATAATGGTTACTATCTATAAAGATAGTAGTTGAAGCAGGCGTAGAATTCAGCACATGATTGGGATTATGATTTCATTTCACATAAATTGGTAAATTGGGGAGAATATGAATGACAGATATATTGGTTACTATCCATAAAAATAGTGGTTGAAGCAGGCTTGGAATTCAGTAGTTGATTGGGATTATGTTTTCATTTCACATAAATTAGTAAATTGGGGAGAATATGAATGGCAGATATAATGGTTACTATCTATAAAGATAGTAGTTGAAGCAGGCGTGGAATTCATTAGATGATTAAGATTATGTTTTCAAATCACATAAATTACTAAATTGGGGAGAATATGAATGACAGATATAATGGTTACTATCTATAAAGATAGTAGTTGAAGCAGGCGTGGAATTCAGTACATGATTGGGATTATGATTTCATTTCACATAAATTAGTAAATTGGGGAGAATATGAATGACAGATATATTGGTTACTATCCATAAAAATAGTGGTTGAAGCAGGCGTGGAATTCATTAGATGATTAAGATTATATTTTCAAATCACATAAATTAGTAAATTGGGGAGAATATGAATGACAGATATAATGGTTACTATCTATAAAGATAGTAGTTGAAGCAGGCGTGGAATTCAGTACATGATTGGGATTATGATTTCATTTCACATAAATTAGTAAATTGGGGAGAATATGAATTACAGATATAATGGTTACTATCTATAAAGATAGTAGTTGAAGCAGGCGTGGAATTCAGTAGATGATTGGGATTATGATTTCATTTCACATAAATTAGTAAATTGGGGAGAATATGAATGACAGATATAATGGTTACTATCTATAAAGATAGTAGTTGAAGCAGGCGTGGAATTCATTAGATGATTAAGATTATGTTTTCAAATCACATAAATTAGTAAATTGGGGAGAATATGAATTACAGATATAATGGTTACTATCTATAAAGATAGTAGTTGAAGCAGGCGTGGAATTCAGTAGATGATTGGGATTATGATTTCATTTCACATAAATTAGTAAATTGGGGAGAATATGAATGACAGATATATTGGTTACTATCCATAAAAATAGTGGTCGAAGCAGGCGTGGAATTCATTAGATGATTAAGATTATATTTTCAAATCACATAAATTAGTAAATTGGGGAGAATATGAATGACAGATATAATGGTTACTATCTATAAAGATAGTAGTTGAAGCAGGCGTGGAATTCAGTACATGATTGGGATTATGATTTCTTTTCACATAAATTACTAAATTGGGGAGAATATGAATTACAGATATAATGGTTACTATCTATAAAGATAGTAGTTGAAACAGGCGTGGAATTCATTAGATGATTAAGATTATGTTTTCAAATCACATAAATTAGTAAATTGGGGAGAATATGAATTACAGATATAATGGTTACTATCTATAAAGATAGTAGTTGAAGCAGGCGTGGAATTCATTAGATGATTAAGATTATGTTTTCAAATCACATAAATTAGTAAATTGGGGAGAATATGAATGACAGATATAATGGTTACTATCTATAAAGATAGTAGTTGAAGCAGGCGTGGAATTCAGTAGATGATTAAGATTATGTTGTCATATCACATAAATTAGTAAATTGGGGAGAATATGAATGACAGATATAATGGTTACTATCTATAAAGATAGTAGTTGAAGCAGGCGTGGATTTCATTAGATGATTAAGATTATGTTTTCAAATCACATAAATTAGTAAATTGGGGAGAATATGAATGACAGATATAATGGTTACTATCTATAAAGATAGTAGTTGAAGCAGGCGTGGAATTCAGTAGATGATTGGGATTATGTTTTCATTTCACATAAATTAGTAAATTGGGGAGAATATGAATGACAGATATATTGGTTATTATCCATAAAAATAGGGGTTGAAGCAGGCTTGGAATTCAGTAGTTGATTGGGATTATGTTTTCATTTCACATAAATTAGTAAATTGGGGAGAATATGAATGACAGATATAATGGTTACTATCTATAAAGATAGTAGTGAAGCAGGCGTGGAATTCATTAGATGATTAAGATTATGTTTTCAAATCACATAAATTAGTAAATTGGGGAGAATATGAATGACAGATATAATGGTTACTATCTATAAAGATAGTAGTTGAAGGAGGCGTGGAATTCAGTAGATTATTAAAATTATGTTTTCAAATCACATAAATTAGTAAATTGGGGAGAATATGAATGACAGATATAATGGTTACTATACATACAGATAGTAGTTGAAGCAGGCGTAGAATTCAGTAGATGATTGGGATTATGTTTTCAATTCACATAAATTAGTAAATTGGGGAGAATATGAATGCCAGAGATAATGGTTAATATCCATAAAGATAGTAGTTGAAGCTTATTTGGAAATCAGTAGATTATTGGGATTAAGTTTTTCATCCACATGAATTAGTAAATTGGGGAGAATATAAATGACAGATATAATGTTACCATCAATAGAGATATTAGTTGAAGCAGGCGTGGAATTCAGTAGATGATTTGGAATGTTTTCAATTCACAGAAATTAGTAAATTGGGGAGGATATAAATGACAGTTATAATGATTTCTGTGCATAAAGATAGTAGTTGAAGCAGGCGTGGAAATCAGTAATAATAATAATAATAATAATAATAATAATAATAACTTTATTACCCAACAGAATCTCCAATTACAGGGTAAAGAATAAGATAAATAAACTAATACAATCAAATACACAAAAATTAATACATATAAATTTACAGATAAAACATAGGACAAAATTTAAACAAAAATATCTTCGTATAAAGCATCTGCATTACGACACATCACATGTATGGGCGAGCGCTGGAGAACATCAGTACGAGCGGTAGGTAAATGAAAACTGCTACTAGGCCTCGATGCAATTCTGGGTACATGGATTGGGATGCGTGACAGCAAAAAAGGTGAGTCTATGCTGTTGTGAAGAAGTGACCACAGGAATCTTGCGCTGGAAACTTCTCGCCTGTAACTCAAGGATGGTAACGAATGACGCTCAAGTAAGGAATTGATATCTGTGTCTCGATCGGGATATTTATGGTCAATTTTATAGGAAATATATTTCATAAATCTTTTATGGATGCGATCAAGGTGAGAAATTTGAGTGGCATAAAAAGGGTACCATATTAAACTGGCATACTCTAATTTACTAACCACGAATGAGAAATACAAAGCTTTAATAGCAGAAATATCTTCAAACATTTTACAGGTTCGGAAAATAAATCCCATAGTTTTGTTGGCCGAAGAGCAAGTATTTACTATATGCTCATTAAATCTAAAATTATTGGAGAATGTAACACCTAGATCTTTAATAGAGTTCCTACGACAAAGAGTGGAACCACAAATAACATATGTATGTATGAAAGGATTATTTTTCCGACTGTATGATACTATGTTACATTTATCTACATTAAGGCTGAGTTTATTATCGTTGCACCAGGAAACAAGGATGTCAATATTTTCTTGTAGAATAAGTGCATCAGTAATTGAGGAAATTTTACAATATAATTTGATATCATCAGCATAAGCCAAAGTGGGACAGGTGAAAGAATCTAGCAATTCATTTATAAACAAAATGAATAATAAAGGCCCTAAATTAGACCCTTGAGGTACTCCGGAGGTAGCGATAAATGAAACGGAAGAAAAACTATTGTAAAAGACATAACAAGGTCTATGAGACATATAAGAAGCTAAAAGAGATATAAATGTAGAAGAAGAACCAAATGAACTAATTTTTGAAAGTAGTAACCCGTGATCAATAGAGTCAAAAGCTCTGGAAAAGTCACTGTAAATAACATCGACTTGACCTTTTTTATCAATAACCTCACTGACATATTGGGAAAAGCAAGCCAAATTAGTTACTGTGGAACGTCCACGCATGAAGCCATGTTGGTCAAATGAGATTAAGGATTTTGTATTTAGAAGTAAGGAATTATAAATTACTTTCTCAAATATTTTTGCGAAGTTATTTAAAATCGAAATAGGTCGATAATTTGATATTTCAGACTTGTCGCCCTTTTTGTAGACTGGTGTAATGCGTGTAATCTTCCATTGTTCTGGGAATGTATTGGTTTTTATTGCTAAATTTATAATTCTAGACAAAGGACTAACAAGAATAAATCTACAATCTCTTATAAGAAATGCAGGAATCTTATCATCGCCACAAGATGCTTTATTTGGAAGTTTAGCCATAATTGGTAAAAGTTCATCTTCAGAAATAATTTCAATATTAAAAGAATTATTATTGTTATGAATCACATTAGAGTGAAAGTCAAAAGAAGAACTGTTATTGAAGAAATTAGAAAAGCTTTGAGCAAACGCATTGACTATATCCTGAGGATTGTTGTAAATAACATTATCATTAAAAAGAGTACCAGGAATGCGAGAGTGACCTTTCTTTAGTTGTACAAATTTCCAAAATTCAGAAGGGTTCAACTTGATAGAATTTTCGGCATTTCGAACATAATTATTGTAGGCAGTCTTAATATCATCTTTAATTATAAGTCTTAATCTTTTAAATTCACTAAGATAGAATTGTTGCTTAGTTTGAAGCCATCTTTTCCTATAAAACTCTTTTGTTTTTATGTTATACTTAATATCAGCTGTGAACCACGAGGGATGCGAAGATGATCTATATTTATATTTAGGGACAAATTTATCTATAGATTCATATAACAACGTATAAAATACATTGAGACAGTTATCTACATTATCAATATTGTTTAAAGTTGACCAATCGATATTATATATAGATTCGTATAGATCTATAAAGTTAACTCTACGAAAGTTATATCTGTAGTTATGAGCTGATGGAAAATTGTTTACAAGAAGGAAATTCACATTTGATAGATATAGCCGGGTGATAATCATCTTCAGGTACTAAAGGAGAGTGCGATTTGTTTATATTTAAATTTAAAAAATTAGAGAACACTAAATCTAATATCTTATTTGAAATATTAGGGATAGAGTTAAATTGCTGCAAATTTACAAGATCACAGAGATTTCTAATACGGGAAGATTTGGTGCAAGTAGTAAGTAAATTGCAAAAATTAGGAATATTAAAATCTCCAAGAAAAATAATATTCTCATTGATGAATAGAATCTCTAGCATGTCTGTGAACGTTTCAAGGTCTATTGCATTTACATCTGGCGGTATATACACAGCACATAAAACAAATGAACAGTTATTGTAAAAACACTTGCAGGCAGCGATGTCTATCAGAGGTACTGAATTTTTTATATTTGAAGTGTCTATTATTTTGTAACTAATACAATCTTTTAGCGCGATTAAAACACCACCACCCTTAGTACGACTGGTAAGAGTAAATAATCTATCATCACGAATAACATTATAGTTATTTGGAAATATTTCAGAATTACGAACAGAGTCACATAACCAAGATTCAGTCACAACAATTACATCATATGACGAAGAACAGCAATTTACATAAAACAAATGACATTTAGAATTTAAGCCCCTAGTGTTTTGATAGAAAATATGGAGTGAAACAGGAGATCTGTTGGGCGAATTCAGTTTAAAGAAGATACAATTTTAGGTGTATTATTGATATATTTAATGGTTAAATTACTCTCGCCATTAGCTATACGGGAATCCAGTTCAAGCTTAACAGATTTGAAATATTCAATCTGCATTTTGGTACGATCACGAGAGATAGATATATGTTTCCATTTATCCAGAGTTTTTAATGTTTTAGATTTTTTTGTGATTTGAAACACATCATCAGAAGTGGATAGCTGAACTTTTATAGGACGTGAAAGTGTTTTTGTGTTGTCATAACGGCCAATGCGAGAGAATTTAATAATAGAACAATTAACACCAATATCAGCAAAAATTGTCTTAATTAGGAGAGAGTCATTTTCATGTGATGATTGTGATTATGATTTTCATCCACTTAAATTAGTAAATTGAGGAGAATATGAATGCCAGATATAATGGTTAATATCCATAAAGATAGTTGTTGACGCAGATTTGGAATTCAGTAGATGATTGGGATTAAGTTTTTCATCCACTTGAATTAGTAAATTGGGGAGAATATAAATGACAGATATAATGTGACCATCCATGGAGATAATAGATGAAGCAGGCGTGGAATTCAGTAGATGCTTGGGAATGTTTTCAATTCACAGAAATTAGTAAATTGAGAAGGATATAAATGACAGATATAATGGGTACCATCCATAAAGATAGTAGTTCAAGGAAGCGTGGAAATCATTAGATGATTAAGATTATGTTTTCAAATCACATAAATTAGTAAATTGGGGAGAATATAAATGACAGATATAATGGTTACCATCAATAAAGATAGTAGTTGAAGCAGGCGTGGAATTCAGTACATGATTGGGATTATGGTTTTTATTCACAAAAATTAGTAAATTGGAGAGAAAATTAATGACAGGTAGATGATTGGGATTATGTATATCATCCGCGTGTCACAGTAGGAGTACATGCTATCTCCGTCCGATCAACTGTGAAAATGAATTAGAAACTTTAATGTAACTGCCTAACTGCATATTCATGTCTTTCTGTCATTCATGTAGTCAAAGATGATTTTCGCATTGATAATTTGTTTCATTATGTTTTGAATTTCTCGTTATTTCTTGGTATTATATTGTGCATTTTACTATTGCAAATCTGACGTATCTAATATTGCCGACAATTAAAAGAGGTATATTTCTCCATTATACTTGTAGCTATTTTCTTTATTATTAATGTAAAATCTTTAATTTAAATTACAAAGTTACACGCGTAGTTAAATTCCACTTTTTGCTGTTAAAAGACACCGGATTCTACTTCCGGTTCCGCTGGAAACGAAATTTTCGATGATTTTCTACAAGGTGTATAAATATAGTATGTGGGGCAACTCCTAAATTTTTGTAGACATATTAATGTCGGCGATAAATAGAGCGAGATTCTAACCTTACACGCAGCGCCTCCACAATGTGCACTATCACATTTTAAATTTTGATGGAGTGTTTTTCTCGTAGTAATAGCAGACAATATTAGTAATCAGGCAAGAATTATTGCACCTACATATATTTTTATATTTTCGGAAAGTATTTAAAATTATCTGTACATTGATGCCAAATTCTTTCATTTTCATTAAAAATAACATATACTCTGTTCCACCTTACCCATTCATTATTGTAGGGAATAGGACATAGTATTGAACTCTCTGATTGGCTGAAATTAAAGCCAAATTTATGCAAGGTAATTTCAGACTGTACTCGCTGTCAAATGATTATGGACTGATGTTCAACTTTTATCCCTTTCCGCACCCTGTCCCTTGCCAAGCGGTGTTGCCGCTTGTAACTTGACATGACCAGGAATGAACGCAAATGTAATATAATACATTTAAAAGTAATTAAATTTTTTAATACATCGTATGAAGAAAATATTATAACAAATAAGTAAGGCAAGTCAGTAATACGTAATATAAAATATAAAAATTGTTTGTGGAAAATAGTTTCCACGCAACAAGCTAGGATAATTGATTATTAGGTGACCAGTAGATTTATCAACACAACATGCTTCTGCAGTCAAATCAAAAGTTTTCTTGTTATTTATAAATTATAAATTTTTCAAAATGTAACGCCAATTTTTTGAAAAAATTATATACATTGGCAATAATTGTTTTTGCCTACCCATTTAAATCTTGTTTTCCTAAAAGTTTTTTTTTTTTTTTTTGTAAGAACCAGGACATGAATTCCTCTCATTTTCTTTTCAAAAGTTTAAATATAACGCTATTTATAGGATTGGGAATACAAAGCGCACGCAAGTACTAACGAAAATGTCAGAATATAAAATGACATTGACAGATTACAGATATTTGTACAGGTAGACACTTAATAAATTTGGCATCAGTGTAGAAATATCTAGTCCATAAAGCCTATGGCACACTTATCGATGAGCATCAGAGAGCATCGATGAGCTCATTGATGAAACAACAGTACGCACCCGTCATCAACGAAAAAAGCTGCGCCGCTATTTTCATCGAAGAGATCATCAATGAAACGAACGTATCTCATTTCACACGTATCTTTTGTGCCTCATTTCACAAGTGGTCCTCAAATTGGTAAAATTGAAGATGTTCCATCTCCAAATTGTGTGTCTGAAGATGTTTCGATTATTGTAACGTTAATATCTTAACGAAATAACATTTAATTTGTATTTACCCTCAAAATGTTGCTGCGTAAACTGATATCATCAAGCTCCGCCCACCACTGCAACTCCAATCTTATACCAGATAGAGTATAGGGAAATTTCAATTTAAAAACCGATGGCATAGCAACATTTCACTGGTATTATTACCAATTTAACTTTTTTGCGTTACGGAAATTTCGCTGTATTTGTCATCGATGAAATTGAAAGCCATCAATGACGGGTGCGTACTGTTGTTTCATAGATTGGCTCATCAACGCTCTCTGATGCTCATCGATAAGTGTGCCATAGGCTTAATGAGGGCATTTACCATAAAAAACAAGATCAAACTGCACCTATCTTCCCGTCACAGATAAATAATACTTTATATTTCACACCTACTGAGTATATATACAGTTTCGATGGCATTATGATACCTTTTTAATATTTTAATAAAATGTCAGATGAGAGCAGGTGAATACCGCTGTTGTTAATTACGACTGTTTAACACTGGCATTGATGTGAGCGCCATCTTTTGAATTGGTTAAGTTGAATAGACTATAATAGTTTTTAATTTTTGAAAATTATATTTTGTGTAAAATTAGTTTTGCATGACATTTGTGCTTTATTTGTTTGAGGACATATTTTTCCGTATATCTGATGTATTATTTACTGTCTAAAATTCATAAAATTATTATTTTTAATAAAATTATTCAACTACTGTGCAGCAAATTAATTTTAGCAACTATAGTATACTATATTATAAATTTAATTGATGATGTTTCCCATGTATGTATTTTAAAAGGTGTTTCTTACTGTATTTTAGCAGCGTGTACCAATCCAGCGAGTACCTAAATATGCGTCAACGCGACGAATTTGAATTGATCAATGAACATACCTTGTATTCTTGTACGATGCAAAGTTAATAGTTGAAGCAGACGTAGAATTTAATAGATGCTTGGGTACATGTTTATCATTCACAGATAGCAGAGAATATAGCATGACAGGTGTTGTCATAAGAATTGAGGTTCATAAATGGTTGGAACTAAGAATAACGTCGTAGAAAAGAAAAGATATCATGGTAACAATCCATAAAGATAGTAGTTGAAACAAACGTAGAATTTAATAAATGGTTGGATATTTGATTATAATCTGGAGAGATTACTAGACAATACAATTTAGCAAGACAGATGTCATAGTTACCCTCCTGTAGTTCAAGGTTATAATTTTGATCATTGGGCAAGCGTACTCAGATAGGAATTTGTTGATTTGTAGCAGGGATTTTTTCTAACGATGCAGATGATGTAAATGAAGGTTGTAATTTTGATCTTCGGACAAGAATTGTCACAAAGGAATTTGGTGATTTGGAGCAAAGTTTTGTCCACCGATGCAAATGATATGAATGGAGGTTATTTTGATCTTCGGGCAAGAATTGTAAGATAGGAATTTGTTAGTCTGGAGCAGGGATTTTCTCCAACGATGCAGATGATGTGAATTGAGGTTGTAATTTTGATCTTCGGACAAGAATTGTCAGGTAGGAGTTTGTTGATCTGGAGCAGGGATTTTGTCCAATGATGCACATAATGTAAATGAGAGTTGTAATTTTGGTCTTCGGACAAGAATTTTCATATAGTAATTTGTTGATTTGGAGCAAGGATTTTGTCCAACGAAGCAGATGATGTGAATGGAGGTTGTAATTTTAATCTTCAGACAAGAATTGTCAAATAGGAGTTTGTTGATCTGGAGCAGTGCTTTTGTCAAACGATGCAGATGATCTGAATGAAGGTTGTAATTTTAATCTTCAGACAAGAATTGCCAGACAGGAATATGTTGATTTGGAGCAGGGATTTTGTCCAATGAAGCAGATGATGTGAATGGAGATTATAATTTTAATCTTCAGACAAGAATTGTCAGATAGGAGTTTGTTGATTTGGATCAGGGATTTTGTCCAACGATGCAGATGATCTGAATGAAGGTTGTAATTTTAATCTTCAGACAATAATTGTCATATAGGAATTTATTGATTTGGAGCAAGGTTTTGTCCATCGATGTAAATGATATGAATGAAGGTTGTAATTTTGATATTCGGACAAGAATTGTCAGATAGAAATTTTTTTATTTGGAGCAGGGATTTTGTTCAGCGACGCAGATGATGTAAATGATAGTTATAATTTTGATCTAAGGACAAGAATTGTCACATAGGAATTTGTTGATTTGGAACATGGATTTTATCCAACGATGCAGATGACGTGATTGAAGGTTGTAACTTTGATATTTTTACAAGAATTGTTAGATATGAATTTGTTTATTTGGAGCAGGGATTTTGTCCAACGATGCAGACGATGTAAATGATAGTTATAATTTTGATCTACTGACAAGAATTGTCACATATGAATTTGTTGATTTGGACAGGTATTATGTCCAATGTTGCACATGACGTGAATGGAGGTTTCAATTTTGATGTTTGTGCAAGAATTGTTATATAGGAATTTGTTAATTTGGAGCAGAGATTTCGTCCAACGATGCAGATGATGTGAATAGAGGATGTAATTTTAATCTTCGGATAAGAATTGTCAGATAGGAGTTTGTTGATTTGGAGCAGGATTTGGCTACCAAAATATGAAATGAGAAATAAATTTGTTATTCCTAAGCCGGCTTCTGTCTCTCGGTGCAGCCAGGCAATACAAAATTTTAATGTTCATTTGTAAAGAAGTTTTACTCGTTTATATGTATTACATCTATTATTCTGGTGTTATTTTGGTCTGCCCGCAAGTCTCCACGATATTTTGGTTTTAACAAACAATATTCATGTCCTCGTGGTACTACTGCAGAATAATGACTTGCATTCGTTCCAGGGTCAGTGAATAGTACTGCAATTGGTTTCTTTGGGTGTATTACTTGTTCTTCATCAAGGTTCTGATCATCAATGTTGTATGAAAACCATATATGCATAGTATTAATTAAACCAGCATTACAATAATTTTGAAGTTCCTCAAACGAAATGTTTTTATATAAATCATTTTCTTCAATAGCTTGATATAAATAAATATTGCGTTTCGATATTACAGAAATGGCCTTGATATGTGCTGCATTACCCCATTCATTTTTTGATGCAGTTCCATTTATTAAATTTTGCATTGTGTCGTATTCATATAAAAAGTTCATCCTATCAGGGTGTTGGAAATAATCAAAATATTTGTGAAAAATAAAGCAGCAAGACAAACGAATACAAGGATATAATTCTTCTGTTCCAAATAGACATAAAGAAAGAGATCTGAAGAGACAGGTCCCATCTCCCGTGGCACGTAATACTACTGCTCTTTGCTTTAAAGATGAATAAATTTTATTATTTCTAATTTTGTCAACAATCTGGTTTCTATAAATGGCACTTTCAGATTCAGAAATTTCATTATTAATTATATAAATGAAATTTTCATATCTAAGCAATAACATTTGCAAATTTCCTTTAAAATCATTGTTTGATAAATTTGTGTTTAAATTATAAATTTCTTGAAGAGCAATCTTGACAGACAGGAGAAAGTCTTTATTTAACATTTGCAAAGATAAGTCTGTTACATTCTCATCCTCTATCTGAGTTACATCTTCATTGAAATCACTATCGGTCTGCACAGAATCGTTTGTTAATTGGGATATAATTTTGATTTTACTTTGGTCGAAAGATTATGAACAGTTTTTAAATTGCTGGTGGTCTTCGTTTAGAGAAACAAATATCGGTTTGTGGTAAGAGAAGTATGTTTCATATATGCCAGAAAGTAAATTTGGTTTATTGCTGAAGATGACATCAATTTGAGTGTTCATGTTTGTAGATGGCAGATGTTTCGAAAGCAAGGATTTCAAGTTAGTTTTCAAAAAATTTAAGCAAGTTTGAATTTTCACATATTACGTCCATATTAAAATCTCCCATAACAATAATGTCGTCCAACAGATTTTTTTTTTAAATTTTACGAATAATGTTTTCAAAATTAGTTTTCGGAAAAGAAGGTGATTTATATCCAGAAATTATCCAGAAGTTTTCTATTTTAAACCAGAAGAGTTCAGCATGAGATGAAGTGCAGGTGTTTTTATTATGAAATTCCAAAATATGGTTAACATTCGTTATATTTATTCCATTTCTTGCCATACATAAAATTCCACGAGAACCATTTTTTACGTCAGACCTAAATATGATATTATAATTTGGAATTTGGAATATGTTTTTAGATTTAGTCAAAGTTTCAGAAAATATTAAAATTTTATTTCCTTCCCAATACCACTGATCTTGTATGATGTATTTTAGTTTAGATGATAAAGAACAAATATTTTGGTATACTATAATTTTGTCATTGATATTTTCCAAAGAATTAAATGAAAGGAGTAGCTGCTTTTGAGTTCTTAAATTGTTTATTTCTTCCATAATGGGATCATTATTTTTTAAAGATTTTGGTGACTTAAAAGTTCCTAAAATATATAAACCAGATAATTTTGTTACTCTGCTAAAGGCGACATACAGCATCTGCCGTGTTAGTCGTTTGGAAGAATTAAGATCAATACATATATATTCATATGTTTGTCCTTGACTTTTATGAATAGTGATGGCTTCTGCGGGAACTAGAGGAAATTGTGTTCTGATGGTCTGATGTTGCAATTTATTTGTTATATTTAATGAAAGATTAAGTTTCGATATTGGTACTAAAATTTTGTTGATATTTTCTCTTTCCATTAAGTCCAAATATTGAGTTTTTAATTTTTTGCCGATAATTTTAGAATTAAAGTCAATCCAAAGTTTAGAAGGAGTATTTGTTCCGGAATTAATAGATATGAATTTTAACGTACCACACGCACCATTTACTAGCCCATCTTCAACGTCAATATTGGAGGTTAGCATGTATTTTATACCAATTTTGCACTTTAGTATATATGGCAAACCATTAACATCAGAGGTAGATTTATTTTTTAATGATTGCAACACCCGCCCCCGTGTTGTTTCTGCCACCTTACCCAAAATTGTGTCCTTTGCTTCCGAAATTATTAAATCGCCGGGATGATTTTGAATTTTGTACTCATTATATATGTTTACATTTTTATTTTCTGAATACAGTCTGATTGCATTTTCTGGAACGATATTCTCATTAACTTGTCTTGATTTAAATAAATTTATGTCCTCCTCCGTTAACTTCCCGGTTGATAAATTATTAAGTGCCACAATAAATTTCTTTTCATCTTTTTGCCTCATAATTTCTGTCAGTTCAAAATATTTAAATTCTTCCCACAATGGATTTTGATCTAATAGTTCGCCCATATTATTAAATTTTGAAGCTTTATAGATAGGAGAATCCATAACAGGAGGTAACTATGATTTAAATCTCCTACCAGAATTACTGAAATGCCGCCAAATGATTTATTTATCCCCATAATTTGCCGCAATCTTGTATCCACCCGACTAAACAAAGTGCTGCCGACCATTGAAATTTCCTTCCCAGATGGAGCACAGAGTAAAACTTTTAAATGTTCTTTTGATGATGACGGAAGATCATCGAAATACTGGGTTATTAGTTTGTACAAACAATTTATTACCATGCTTTTACCGAAGCCTGCAGAACCACTTAAAAATATCCGCAATGGTAACTTTCCAATTTTAAAACAATTTAAAACATGCATGACAATTTTTCTTTGTTTATGATTTAAATTCAACATAATTTTAAATAAATCATCAGCCGAAATGGGTTTTGGGCACAAAAAATGGTAATTTCTTTTGTCCTTGATAATTTCCTTCCCTTCTTGTTCTAAAATATCGATTTGTTGGTCGCTTGATAATTGGTCTGCAACTAAATTTTGAAAATCTTCTTC
The DNA here is from genome assembly GCA_943142095.1 of Ophonus ardosiacus. Classification (NCBI taxonomy): domain Eukaryota; kingdom Metazoa; phylum Arthropoda; class Insecta; order Coleoptera; family Carabidae; genus Ophonus; species Ophonus ardosiacus. The sequence continues at coordinate 20,190,758 of OW964832.1, read as the reverse complement.
GTCCGCAAATTGATTGTGATTTTGAACAATTTCCAAAGCTTGTTCTAAAATATCATCCCCCATAACTGAAATAGTACGCCTATTTTCTTCGATAACTATTAAATTTTGGTTGTAAACTAACTCACAATTTTCATCTTCAATTTGGTTTTGCTCATTTCTCCACGGTAAAAATAATAAAACTTGTTCACGATAATAATTTTGAGGATCTTGCAATAACTTAAAGCGTCGGTAACGTAAAATAGCCGGTTTCTCTCTTGTTTTAAATAAATCTTCGTCATCATCATTTTCAGAATTTTCAATTTTCTTTTTGTAAAATTTTGAAGCGAAGGTGGCAAGGCAGACATTTTCAAAAGATTATGGACGGTTACTATATTTTGAAATTATATCTTGCATATACAGTGTGAACACTGAAAACCGTGACATAGGCGATTAACATGGGAAAACAGTTTTTTTCAAATATTATCTGTCCCGCAAGAGTATAGTGGGAGTTTTTGATATGGTTAGAAAGATTATTTAATTTGGCATCGAAGAGTATCTAAATACTTCTAATTTAATGCTTTATTATTGAAATATTTACGAAAGTATAATGCTACTTGACAGTTATTACTTATCATTTATTAAAAACAGTAATCATGGAAACGTATTCGGTAGCTGACTTGGTTAAATCAAAGTTCCATGATATTTTTTCACGAGTTCAAATCCCGCCCGGTTCAAGTTAATATTTTTATTATTTTTATATTTATTTTGTACAGTGTATTATTAAATAAATTACAAAATTAAAACGTAAATAAATTGGTACATCAAGTATTTTATTGACTAAATGTACAAGAATTAAATAAATATGAAAATTTAAGCCAAATAAATAAGAAAACTAAAATTTATATAATATTCTCAAAATGTGATCCGTTCTGTATTAAGCAATAATTAACTCTATTGTAGAATTCATTTCTTACATTAGTCAATTCCATCGCAGTTATTTTTCTGCACTCTTCAGATATTGCCCTTTTTAGATTTTCTGTACTTTCATATTCTTTATTAAACCCATATAATTTGTTTTTTTGAAATTTCCCCATAAATAAAAATCCAGAGGGTTAAGGTCTGGTGATCTTGCAGGCCAGTGAATTGGCCCCGAATTCCCTATCCACGTATTTGGAAATGTAAAATCTAAATATTCCCTCACACAAGCGGCATTGTGTGCTGGACAACCATCATGCTGGTAATAAATTGGTCTCTCAATGTTACCCGCCTTTTGTACCAGTTCTGGCCCAATTTTTTCTTCTAATAATTCCAAATATTTAGCACCAGTCAAGGTTTCTTCCAAAAAATATGGCCCAATTATATGGCTTCCAAAAATTCCCGCCCAAACATTAATTTACTGTGGATATTGTGTTTTTGTTAAATTTTGAAGGTGTGGATTTTCTTGTGCCCATATTCTGTCATTTTGTTTATTAGATTTCATTTTTTAAAAAAAAGTACATTCGTCAGTGAAACATATCATTTTAGAAAATTTCTATTATTATTAATTTGGTTAAACATAATTTCACAAAAAATTTGGCGTGCTTCCATATCATCTGCAGTAATTTCCTGATGATTCTGAATTTTGTAACTTTTATACTTATGTTTTTTTAAGATATTCATTACTTGGGTCTGACTACATTGAGCTTCTTCAGCAATTACCCTAGAACTCAATTGTTGGTTGTTTTCTACCAATGCCAATACGTCCAATTCTGTGTCGGGGTTTATAACGGGGTCAGGTTTAGTTTTATGGTCGTCATTAACGCAACCAGTGTTTTGAAATTTTAAAATTATTCGTCTAATTCGTTCATGGGATACAATTTGTTTTTCAGGATATATTCCAGCAAAAAAATCTCGAATTTCTCGTAAACTCATCCCTTGATGGTAAAATTTAATTATACTAATTCTTTCTTCTAATGAAAAATCCATTGGATTGATAAAGTTAACAGAAAGAATGTATCGAAAAATGACAATAAAACACGTCTGACAAACCTGTGTGAAGGTTTATTTATTAGTGATTACTTTTTGTTTTTTGCTAAATAATATTAGCAGTGATATAACAAAGAAATAGTATAGTAAATTCAATAAAATACTTAATGTACCAAATTATTTACGTTTTAATTTTGTAATTTATTTAATGACACACTGTACAAAATAAATATAAAAATAATAAAAATATTAACTTGAACCGGGCGGGATTTGAACTCGTGAAAAAATATCATGGAACCTTGATTTAACCAAGTCAGCTACCGAATACGTTTCCATGATTACTGTTTTTAATAAATGATAAGTAATAACTGTCAAGTAGCATTATACTTTCGTAAATATTTCAATAATAAAGCATTAAATTAGAAGTATTTAGATACTCTTCGATGCCAAATTAAATAATCTTTCTAACCATATCAAAAACTCCCACTATACTCTTGCGGGACAGATAATATTTGAAAAAAACTGTTTTCCCATGTTAATCGCCTATGTCACGGTTTTCAGTGTTCACACTGTATATGTCGGTGGAATTTTTATCCAGTGTTCTTAAATCTTTTGCTGACTTTAGCATAAGCGCACGTTCTTTCATCGGACTTGTGTTTATGAAAATTGTCTGCCTACTACTTTTTGATAATGGCAATGAAAGTACATGGTATGTTGCTTCTTGAGCAGACATTAAATTACTATTTAAAAATAAGTTGGCAATTTTTCTAAATTTTTCTTTGACATTCCTATTTTCATTTCTAATATCTGCTGCTGCATCCCGCAATAATTTTGATAAACCCGCCTCAACTTTACCCACATAATTTATGACATAAGATGCTACGCCGTATTCTTCCAAAATAAATTGTATATCCATATTTGCTTCAAACAGGTGTAAAATGTCTTTGTTATAGCAATTTAGCCCAACTTCCAAACTATTACGTTTTAAAAATACTTGTGGCCTTTTCAATGTATGTCTAATTGAATTTAAATAATCCTCTTCCGTTAAATTTAATTTCAACAAAATGTCTTCAAAAGTAACAAATTCTTGTTTGGTATAAAAAAATTTCATTAAATTACTAATATTTTTAAATGTTTCAATAAATTTTGAATTTTGTTCATTGTCGTTTAATGGTTCCAAAATCATGGTTCGTGGCATAACGGGTATTGGGAAATTAAATCGGCATTTATTTTTATTTTTTGTACCTTTATAGCAAGTGTGCGTGTGTCTATGTTTTTGAACGGCCATGTATGGATCTTCCGGATCATAATGACAAGTTATGAATTTGTCAATAAAAGTAATACATTCCTGGACATTAATTTTCTCTAACGAATCAAATTTTGGAGCATCTTTTAACCAAAGGAATATATGTTCATGAGGTGATCCCCGCATTTGAAATTCCACCCTCTCATAAATGTCTTCCACATAATAATTTTGAAAAATACTTGAATTTTGTTTTATAAGCAGCATTAATTTATTAATTTTGAAGTCAAAATATCTCGCACAAGTAACTGGATCGCTTGGAATTAATTCCGTTTTTTCATATTCTTCTAAATTTAGAGCTTCATTATTAGAAATAGTTTTGTTTTTCTTTAATTTATATAATGTTTTTATTAATTCCGGCCACCATTTTTCAGCAGATGAAAGAGTTAAAAATATTGTCGGTTTACCCAGTTGCCGAATCATTGCCATTAAATCTTTCTTTTTAGTTTCCCAATAAGCCGGTGAAGATCTAATATTACTTAAGAATTTATATCCAGTATCTAATTTAATTAAATTTTGAAGAAAATCTTTATCCAATATGTTATGTACTTTTATGCCTTCTGTGCGCTTATTTTTTCTGAGACATACATTTATACTTGCCAAACAACTTTGTTCCAATTTTTTCTTTGCCATGAAAAATATTCTCGTTGGAATACAAGATCTTCTATCCCATCTTCTACTTTCTGATTTTGCCCGATCTGTGTACGAAATGAAACTGGGGATATCAAATTTTAGCCACAAAAAATTCTCGGAAAACATAATTCGTCAATATCCTCAACCATATGCCAGGGAACAGGAAATTTTCCTTGGCCAGGAGCAATAACCCTAATTTTGTCTGTTACTTCCTTATTCCCATCCACCAGTAGCACTTCATCATCCACTTCATCTTCCACATCAATTTTGTCTTCCACTTCGATGGAAATGAAATCAGAAATACTGAGGCCGTCTAAATTAGAATTTGAAGATTCAAAATTCTCTTCATCATTTTTATCCACAATAAAATTAATTTGAGTGTTATAATTTTTCTCGTACTGATTGAAATAAAATGAATCGACTTTAATTTCATGTTTTTTGTAGAGTGGTGTTTCAACTAAATAATTTAATGCGTCACAAATGACTGAAGGCCGAATAGTATCATACATGTAATTTGAAGTATGTAGCATATGCCGTTTTAATTTTACCTGAATAGTTGCCATGTTGTCAAAAGATCTTGGCAGGACTTTCAACATGTCATTAATTTCGACGGGAATATTCACAACGCTCCCTTTAATACCCAACTGTGGATTTAAAACGTACGATATCAATGGTCTAATTTGCATAAAATTTATATACGGCGCAACCATTCTTTCTTCTAAAGATGTTAATTTTGTTATGCAGTCCGGAATATTGACAAATTTTAAGCCTTTTGATGTTGCTAGTTTTGGAACCACACCTTTCACTACAGAATTTTGACATGTACGACATATATGACCAGAAGTATAATTATAAATGTTAGCAACAAATTCATTAGAAAAAGTTTCTTTCAATTTAGACAGGTTGAAGAATATGACAGAATGTGGGAAAAATAGTCCTTCGCAGCAGCACACCAAGTCGGGAAGATATCCGCGAGTTTTAATAAAACCAAGAAATAAATTTGAGTGTTCAGAATTTATACGCAATAAATTATTATAATAATTTTCTCTGAAATTTAGTAATTCATTGCATCTGGCCAATTGTTTAGATATTTTATCATTTTTACTTTCTCTTTCCCTATATGACGAATTTTGTCTCCTTTTCTTCATATTTTCCACATTAATAACGTTTTCTATTTCTTTGTATTCTATATCTCTTCTCAACATCTTCATATTTTGCTGATTTCTTTCATTTTCCTGCTCTTTGTACTCAGCACTTTCTCGCAATAGTTTCATATTTTCTTTATTGCGTTCATTTTCCTTCTTTTTGTATTCTGGGGTATCTCTTAATATATTCATATTATTTTTATTTTTTAATTTTTCCTGTTCTTTATATGTGAAATTCTTTCTTAAATCTCTTATGTAATTTTTATGGATTTCATGTTCTCTTTCTATATATTCTATATTTTTTCTTAGTTCCTTCATATGTTCTTTATTCATTTCATTTGCTTTTTCTTTGTATTTAATATTTTCTCTTAGTACCTTAATATGTTGTTTGTTCTTTTCATTCTCTTTTTCTTTATATACTACGTTTTCTCTTAATATCTTCATATGTTCTTTGTTCTTTTCATTCTCTGTTTCTTTATATTCTACGTTTTCTCTTAATATCTTCATATGTTTTTTGTTTTTTTCATTCCCTTTTTCTTTATATTCTTCGTTTTTTCTTAATATCTTTATATGTTCTTTGCACTTTTCATTCTCTTTTTCTTTATATTCTACGTTTTTTCTTAATATTTTTATATGTTCTTTGTTCTTTTCATTCTCTTTTTCTTTGTATTCTACGTTTTTTCTTAATATCTTTATATGTTCTTTGTTCTTTTCATTCTCTTTTTCTTTGTATTCTACGTTTTTTCTTAATATCTTTATATGTTCTTTGTTCTTTTCATTCTCTTTTTCTTTGTATTCTATGTTTGCTCTTTGTGCTTTTTTCAATTCTTTATTTATTTGATTTTCATTTTCTCTATAATCTTTATTTTCTCTTTTTTGCTTCTTATAATTATTGTTTAATTTATTTACATTTTCTATTGAAGGTATCAAATACATAATAATAATAATAAAACAATTAAATACCTTTAATAAAATATATTTAAAAAAATAAAGAAAATTTCAAAAATCCCTAAACGATGACGTAAACCGCTTGATTCGCTGGATAGCCCATATTTTAAGCTAATTAAATAATAGTTTGACACAAATTAAAAACTTTATTTATGCAAAATACATTCGCTTTTCGTTTCTTGCAATTCTGAAATTTCTGTTTATTTCCTGACTGAAAATTTTTTTCACGTCACATCTATTTTTGTCTTTCGGTTCTTTAAATGCTCTTTCTTCATCTTCAATTTCTTTTTGTCTTTCGTTTCTTTAAGTGCTCTTTCTTCACCTTCGATTTTTTTCGTGGTTTACCAAGGTGTTTTTTTATGTTTTTCTATGTTTTCGTCACATTCTTTAATCTTTTTATTAACTTACATATTTAATTCTCTGGAGTATCTTTTATTTTCAGCAGGTTTATTATACTTGGTTTGTGGAAAATCTTAGCTTTTTCGTTAAACGTCAAAGCCACTATCTGTCCAAGCGAAATTTGACGTTTTATTACAATTTTATCAAATATTATTTTAGACTTGGTTAAATCTTCATAAAATGATGTTTGCAGGATGACAAGTTGCCGTTATGGTTTTTGTTGAAACATAATTAAGTCAAATTTTCGATTCGAGCTCGCACTACCGCCCAGCAGATATAAACTACTCTATATTTTTGACAATGACATTATTTTTTTTTCGATTACAAACATTTGAATTTATCAACTTCATATGCATTTTACCTATAATTTCAAATATTTAATTACTAAAACAATAAGAAAAATTAAATATACTTCCCAGTAAAACCTATCAGAATGTCACTGAAACTGTTGATTTTTGACACTGACATGTGTCATTTACAAATCATGTTATAAACATTGGAATTTGTCAACTGGTTTCCTTAGTGACTTGGCATCTGCGATTAGTTCACTCTATATAAATTATAGTGTCTTTATCTCTAAATATATACAAGATATAATAAAAATTTTAAGTGTATTAGATGAAGAATTTTATGTTCTTCAATATTTAATTAAAAAAACCTCCCAAAAATTATATTTAGAATAATTTTTCTAAGAAACTACTACTTCCGGTTGTTCAATTGTTACCAAAACCTTTTCAGCTCTTCCCAGGAATGTCAGATTGAGGAAACTGCGTTAAATATTTTTTAAGTCTTATAGTTTTTGAGGAATCGTGACTACAACATCCAGACATACATACATACATACACACACACACACACATACACACATCCACACACACACACACACACACACACACACACACACACACACACACACACACACACACACACACACACACACACAGACATCATTTTAAAAATGTTATAATCGGATTGTAGGGACCTTAAATCGTGCTTATTCAATAAAATCTGGATATGCGAATTTTAGCATGAATCCAATACCTCTCTTAGCGAGAGGTAAAAAGGTAGTATTATTCCAATTAATAATATGAGTTCTGAAAGATATTTTAATAATTTAATCACTTCAAATTAATAATAGTGACATTTTAAAAAGAAAATAGTAAATAAAGCAATAGTTATATTCAATGGAACATAAAATAGTTTGCAGCATTAGTAAATACGTAGGTATGTATTTAAATTAATAAAAATTAAATAGCGGGAGGTTTTGTGTTGGCCACATCAGATTTTTACCTCCCGCTACCCTTGGTAAGGGAGGTATAGGGATCGTGCTAAAAATCACATATCGAGATTTTAGCAAATGACCACGTTTTAAGGTCCCTAGAATCCAATTTTAACATTTTCACGATGATGTCTGTATGTGTGTATGTGTGTGTATGTATGTATGTATGTATGTGTGTGTGTGTGTGTGTGTGTACACGTATGTTTATGGATTTTTTCTTCGCTCTAACTCAAATACTATCATTTAGAAAATTCTGAAACCTTGTATTTCTATCCTATTCTAATAAAGAAAAAAGAAGCCATTAGATTTTGGTGTAAATCGGATAACCGGAAATGGCACTTTACCTGAAGCTCATAATGGTTTTTCTTCAAAAAATATCATTAAATGCCATTTTTTCGAATTTTGTCATTATGAAAATTAAAGATTATTGAATTTTCTACAGGAATACATTAATACTTTTTCTATATATTTTGCAGGTAAATTTAAAAATATTTTTTTTTATTAGTCCCGAAGCCTAAGATAAACACAATTCCTTTGTTACACAGTTCATATTTCAAATGAATGTAACTGACAGTAAATGTCACTGTCAAAAAACTAATCACTTCAAACTTCAAATTAATAATAGTGACATTTTAAAAAGAAAATAGTAAATAAAGCAATAGTTTTCTGGGAACAGTTTGCAGCGTTAGTAAATACGTAGGTATGTATTTAAATTAATAAAAATTAAATAGCGGGAGGTTTTGTGTTGGCCACATCAGATTTTTTAATTTATGAGAGCTCATCTGCCAATTTCATATGCCGCCTACTCGCTCATTTACAATGAATTTTAAAAGTTCCCGGCGAATCGAACATCTTTATATTAGTATAGACCAGATACGTCCAATAGGCAAATCGCGACCGTAGTGGCATAGTTATATACTTCAATTTGTATTCATGTTTTTGAACATGTACCTATGCAAAATCAAGTTTACGTTAGATGGTTAGAGCAATAGTAATAGTCCTTTTATATTTTTACGAATTAAATATCTCTTTATCCATATATGCGTATAGTGTCTACTTGCCAATCTGGTGACCCAGGTTCGATCCCGGCCAGTGCAGACTTTTAAAAAGTGATCCCTGTTGTGCACTCTCCACACCATGTATGAGTGCCCGTGACGCCTGGTAAGCGCACACGCGGTAAAAATATATCGTCATCATTACCGATGTCTACATGCGTTGTAAATACTGGCACACTCGGTAATGGATAATATGCCGTGATGATATATTTATCTTTATGCACGGTCGTATCATAATTTGACAATTATAGGTACACGAATTTCTTTAACATAAACGTCATTTTATTGCCCGCGGGCCTCATTATAGCCCGCCGGGCTATAATGAAACGTCAAACCAAATTATAACCTACAATAGAAACAATTTAAAGAGGCAACATGAAAAGTTTTTATTACAAATCGTAAATTTTTATATTCTTTAATGAAAAATGAAAATTAATTTTGTGATATTTATATGGAAAGCACGGAGATACAGAAAATAAAACTCAAATGACAGAACTAATAAACAAACAATGAACTGTTTTCCGCTTTCATAGCAACACTAGATACTGGATGTACGAGGACAAATTCTTTTCGCTGTAATTTTTCTAACACTCATAATTTGAAAATTTCGTCCGTGCATAAAGTTTTGTATGTACCACGAGCGTAACTTGCTTTTATGGCCTTTAACGTGTTTTTATCTCTCGGCTTACGCCTCGGGCTCAAAATCCCGCTGCAGGCCATAAAAGCCTTCTTACGCTCTTAATACATAAATAACTATTATGCACGGACGTATCATAATTTGACAATTATAGGTACACTAATTTCTTTGACATAAACATCATTTTATAGCCCGCGGGCCTCATTATAGCCCGCCGGGCTATAATGACACGCCAAACCAAATTATAACCTACAATATAAACAATTTAAGCAGGCAACATGAAAAGTTTTTATTACAAATCGAATAATTTTATATTCTTTAATGAAAAATGAAAATTAATTTTGTGATATTTATATGGAAAGCACGGAGATACACAAAATAAAACTCAAATGACATAACTAATAAACTGTTGTTCTCCGCTTTCATAGCAACGCTATAGATAGTGGATGTACGAGGACAAATTCTTTTCGATATGTACCACGAGCGTGACTTGCTTTTATGGCATTTGACGTGTTTTTATCCCTCGACTTACGCCTCAGGCTCAAAATCCCGCCGCGGGCCATAAAAGCCTCCTTACGCTCTTAATACATAAATAACTATTATTATTTATATTTATCCATAAAACCCTTCCTTACGTAGAAATAGATTTGAGTATGTTAAATTACGCGTATCGCGATCCCATCTACAGATAAGTTGGCTATTTTTGATAAAGAGTAGAGATTCACTAGACTATATCTGTTTAAAATTTAAAAGATATAGTTGGTCTATAGATCTAGTATTAGATAAATAAAATATTTATATGATATTCATTTTTTTTCGCATATCCAGATTTTAGTGAATGAGAATGTTTTAAGATCACTAGAATCCGATTTTAACATTTTTACAATGATGTGTGTGTATGTGTCTGTGTATGCGCGCGTGCGTGTGTGTATGTTGGAGGGACAGTTTCTCAAATTCTGTAAAACTAAAGAACAATTTAACTACCTACGTATTCCTTAATCTGACATTAATGGGAAGAGTTGAAAAGGTAGTAGTAGTTTCTTAAAAGAAATCTTCTAAATATTATTTTTTAGGAAATTTATGTAATTACCAAAATGAAAGAATATAAAATTCTCTTTCCGATACATTTAACATTTTTATTATATCTTCTTTAGATTTAGAGATAGAGAATCATAAATACACTGCCCATTTTATAAGTCCCTGCCTTAAAGTTGAAAAATAGGCAAAATAAAATACATTTCATAAGCCACTTGGTAAATATTAGTACTTTAAATCGAGTAATCACATTACGTATAAGAGCAAAACAAAATTTTAAAAACCAAGTCACTTATGAAATGTGACATGGGTTGCCTATTTTTACTTCCTTGTACGAAGTAAAGGAAGTATTGTAATCGCGAAAAATTTCGGTTTCCAGATTTTAACGGAAATATCCATTTTGAGCATCCCTGAATCCATTTTGACTAATTTCGTCGTGACGTCTGTACGTACGTATGTACGTACGTATGTACGTACGTACGTATGTACGTATCTCGCATAACTGAAAAACGGGAAGCCGTAGAAAGTTAAAATTTTGTATTTAGAACTGTTATAACATCTAGTTGTGCACCTCCCTTTTTGGTCATTACATAACTTGCGGAAGTGGTACTTTACTTGAAGCCTGTAATAGATTTTAATAAAAAACTATATTAAAATATAAACCAAAACTTTTCATGTTTTGTATATAAGACTTTTATATCAATGGGAATAACATAATAGATTTTAGTTAAAATGGTCTATCTGGAAGTGGTACTTTACTTGAAGCCTATAATAGATTTTAATGAAAAACTATATTAAAATATAATGTAAAACTTTTCAAATTTGGTATATAAGACTTTTATAACAATGGGAATAACATAATAGATTTTAGTGAAAATGGTTTACCCGGAAGTGGTACTTTACTTGAAGCCTATAATAGTTTTTAATGAAAAACTATATTAAAATATAATCCAAAACTATTCAAATTTGATATATAAGATTTTTATGTCAATGGGAATAACATAATAGATTTTAGTTAAAATAGTGTACCCGGAAGTGGTACTTTACTTGAAGCCTATAATAGATTTTAATGAAAAACTATATTAAAATATAATCAAAAACTTTTCAAATTTGGTATATAATACTTTTATATCAATGGTAATAACATAATAGATTTTGGTTAAAATAGTCTAACCGGAAGTAATACTTTACCGGAAGATGTTATCAGTTTTTTTTGAAAAAAATGAATTTTATGATTGTGTCTGTTATAATACATATTTTAATTATTAACAAAATATGTACATATAGTGTAACAGGCGTACAAGGAAGTCATGTGGTGTCCACATCAGATATTTAAACTTTAAGGCGGGAACTTATAAAATGGGCACCCAGTATATAAACTAATCAGTTGTAATGAATCTCACAGCTCAAAGCCAGTTGAAAAATTAAAATGTTTGTAATTGACAGAAAAATGCCAGTGTCAAAAATCCAGATAGATTTCTGAAGGCTTTTTTTGGGAAGTACATTTAATATTACTTATTTTATTATTAATTAAATATTTAAAATTATAGATACATATATTACATATACTCATCAGAAATACCGCCAATCTAGTAAATGAATTTGAAGAATCTCGAACATTTAGAAGAGTAGGAGGAAACTTGTTTATAAAATGAATCAAAAAATATAAAAATATATGAATAATACATGCAATTAAATTTTTTTGTGTGTACCCGAAATGTTAAATACAATATGTATTTATGTAGGCTAATATGGATATGGCGAGAGGTCTTGTGCTTGCCACAACAGATTTTTTATGTAGCTCATTAAAAAAATTATATCTATTAAAATATGCAAATATAAAATGGTTTACCCAGCAATGGGTAATCAACCCAATTCTGTAAGTAAGTTGTTAAGGCTTAGCAACGTTGCTAAAAATTATAACTAATAGAAACATATGTAAAGCCTGTCATTTTCAAGTTTTATTCAGTGTTCGCAATTATTATTGGTTATTTGCTATTGCAATGTTGCTAAGTATTAACAACTTTCTTACAGAATTGGGGCGAATATGGCGTAATAATATGTTTATTTTTATAATAAATATTATTTAAAATTAAAATTTTATTGAAAAAAAATTAAATGTTTATTTATTCAATGTTAGCAAAAATCTTTTAATATGCTAATTATATGTTAATTAACATGTTGAATTTCGACATACTCCGCCTCCCTCATGTCAAAATCAGTTACTCGAGTGCCAGTACACACGACATCTTCTCAAAATATTTCAGCCGCCGCTTATAAGCGACAAAGGCACACAACAAATTATGCTATCCACAATAGGGTAGTTGCGAAAAAAAAAATAAATGTTATTTTTTCCTATTAATTATGAAATATAAACTAAAGCCTCATTTCCACCGAATGTTTTATTGCTTAAAGCATAATGATTAGTGCATAAGACTTAATGCATTATGACAATTTACCATTTCCAGCTATTTTGTTTAGTGACTAATTCAACAGAAATGTCACAATTTTTTCCTTTATTACTTGTTGTCTAGCAGACTGCAATAGCAGCAGCAATTCTTCTTTTTTAAATATGTGATATACATAATTTTCTGAATCTATATCCATACCGAAAAATTAAAAAAATAATAATTATATAATAGATTGACAGTTAACAGTTCAGGTTAGAAGTTTGCAATCTTTTGTTCTCACGCATTGCTCTTAATTCTTAAGCATTAATTACAGCTCTTACGCATTAGGACAATCGGTGGAAATGAAGCTTAATTCTAATTATATTAATGTAAAAATTATTAGAAAATACAGTAGAACCTCGATTATCCGGGCTAGCCGGGTCCGAGCCTTTGCCGGATAGTTGAAAACACGGATAATCCAAACACCTCATTTTCCATTTTTTAAATAATTTATTTTGACAAATACATATGTCAGAGGAACAAAACAAACGTGATACATGTAACAAAAATCGGTTATTTTTTTCTGTTTTTGAGCTTCGTAAATTTTACTTTTTATAAATTCCTTCATTTTTCTAAGTTGAAGTAACTGTAGATCAATGCTATCAGTTTCAGGTTGTTCTTCAAAATATTCGATGAGTACATTTACTGCATCTCTGGCGTCTGGATGACTTGTTTTGATGACGAAATTATTTTCATCATCATCACTACTTTTGCCAGAACTTTCTGTAGAAGTCTGGTTATTTAGATAATCATCATCCATACGGAAGACCAATCATAAAATGCCGCACGGAAAATCCGCCGCCCGGATTAAACGCGCACGGATAATCGGGGTTCTACTGTATAAAACTTTTCATTCATAATTTCCATAAAGTTCGCGGTGGAATTCTTGTGACGTAGACTATTAATAATTATATAGTTCGACCAAGTCTGTATGACTAATACAAGCTTGTAGTAATACCACGACAAAGCGAAAATGTTGAATTATGTTTTAATTGTATCATACAAATATTTACAGTATAATTCTAGAAGTAAAATAACAGATACAAAAGTATTATTTAACAGTACGTATCTTTTATAATTATTTACTTGAATACCAGATATTTTCAAGATGCTTAATTCTTATATAGACTTCATAATTTTGTCACCAGGTGGCTACACACTCCAGGGAATGTGCATGTCATTTTTAGTGACATAACCTATGTTTTACGTGTTAAAATCATATTTTATTTTTCTTTTCTATATCAGCAGATTTAAAACAAGGTAATGAAACTAATGAATTTGTGTGAAAATGAATCATTTCTTTTGAAATAGTGCTTCTCTCAAACATATAAATCGTTTCAGATAAAAATGGTAGTATTGTGTACAGGGTGTACAACCGAGAGTGTACCGCTAGGGCAAGAAAGACTCTGATTGGTATTAATAAAACACGTCACCACGGGAAAATTTGAAATAAGAATATTTTTTAAAAAAATTATATTTTGAAAAATATACAGATGCCAAATATGTATTAAAGTGAATAACTTGAACAATTCTTTCAGAGAAAAAAAATAAATTGGAAAATGCGCAACTACCCTATTGAGGATGGCGCAGAACCGGCGAATCATCTCTACTTACATGCATAATACGCTGAAGATAAGCTTTGTATATGAATTAAAAATCTCTTTCACCTGTTTTATTATACAGGACTGAATATGCAGACACCATCGTAAAAATAGTAAAATCGTATTCTGTGGACTCTAAAACGTGTTTATTCACTAAAAACTCATCATCGATTTTTTTTGACCAAATGTGTCATATATGTCAATTGACATTTCGGTTCGAATAAATTATAGCAAACAAGAAAATTGCTCTGAGATATTGTAGAAACAAAGATTTAAAGAGAATATTGAAAATAAAAAAAATGGTGTGGTTTCCATGTCCACAAAAATATTAAAGATAAATAATATATTTGGAACAAAGCAGTTCTACCATTTTCGACAACATTGACAAAATCAACTTCTTTCACAGAATCCACAACGTTAACGTCGCCAAAATTAGGAAAAGCCGGTAAATACATATCGAATATTGATGAACGAATACAAACATAAATCCGGATAAACACAATGACAGCTTTGACGTTTGACAGCCTGTACTTTATTTTGAATCGCTAAATTTCAAATTGGTTAATCATAAAGCAGCATTACGCTGTTGCCAGTGTAATTTGTGACATAAGTTAAGTTCATATTTAAATTTGCTGGTGTAACGCAATTGGGATATAAAGCCTACTTGCAATTAAGTAGCACTTTAATAATCAACAACAAAACCGGGCATAAATAACCAGGTAGGTACCCGAATAATCCTAGAACTGGAATCAAATCTAACTAATCCAGTTCTCACCACTAGTTCTGACTTTAGTCACTTTACAAATTATTTCTCGCATAAAAATATATTGCACTATTCACACCAGTCATTATAGTATCCGTTAGGCAGAGCCAGACTGGGACCTTAATTTTTTACCAAGAAATTACTCACTCAAACGGCTTTTTCTCAAAAATAGTTGCAGGAAAATTAACCGGCCTACCGAGGATTTTCCCAAATTCCCTATGGCCAGTCTGGGCGTTGTGATATCTGGTAAAACGACTTGTGTTGTAAAAATACGCGTATGTCACTACAAAAATTTATATTAAGTAGGTTAGCATTTAGCATACCTAATAACGATGCTGTGATCACATATTTGTTTTTATTCACCATCTACTTACTTATTCCAACTTATTATTCAAAGATTATAGTAGGTAATGTTTATTGTAGTTTTGTTGTGGAAGTAACGTCATATCACAGACATTCACATATAAATATTATATTTATTTATGTTACTAGTGAGGCAGAGTTCATATAGAACTGCGAGTGTTAAGAATTATATACGAGATCGTAGACCGAGTGAATCACAAGAGTGCTGCAGTATGTAATATGCTCTACTCTCTTGTGTGATATAGCAAATTTTATCTACGAGCAAACATGTTGCCTAGTTTTTACCTCTCGCTACTCTAGGTAAGGGAGGTATAGGTATCGTGCTAAAAATCGCATATACAGATTTTAGTGAATAAGCACATTTTGATATTCCCAGAATCTGATTTTAACATGTGTGTGTGTGTGTGTGTGCGTATGTGTGCGTGCGTGCGTGTGTGTGTGTGTGTGTGTGTGTGGATGCTGTGGACACGATTAGTCAAATACTCTCAATCAGAAAATTTAGAAATTTTGTATACCCATTCTATAGCAATGTGGGAAGAGCTCATTAGTTTTAGCTCGGTTTTTAGTGTATATCGGATAACCGGAAGTATCACTTATTCAAGCTTTTAATATTTTTTCTTGAAAAATACATATACATTGAATATAATTTTTCAGGAACTTTTATATACCGTGAGTATTTTTTAACGTGAAACATTGGGTGTGTCATATCCCTGGTTACGACATTTGATTGACAGCAATGTATTTGCGTGTCCCATTTAAAATGAAACATAGGGAACGAATTTGACAGAAGTATTATATTTAAATATTGTAAGAAATTTAATTGAGTCAGAAAACCACTTGAGAGCACTAAACATATTTCGGGCACACAATATTTTTTCTAAAACTACATTTAATTTTTAGAAAACATGTATAATTATTTAAACACAATTAACCACTAATGACATCTTGTCAATGTGACATATGATTGACAGCAATGTATTTGTCTGTCTCATTTAAAATAAAACATAGGGAATGAATTTGACAGAAGTATTATATTTAAATATTGTAAGAAATTTAGCCAAATCAGAAAATCACTAGGGCACAAGGTGCACACAATATTTTTTTTATAACTAAATTTAATTTAGAAAGCAGGGACAATTATTTAAACAAAATTAACCTCTATTGACGTCTTGTCAAATGTCAAATTCGTTCCCTATGTTTCATTTTAAATGGGACACACAAATACATTGCTGTCAATCAAATGTCAAGTCGTAACCATGGATTTCACAAACCCAATGTTTCACGTTAAAAAATACTCACGGTATAAAAATTGAATATAATGGAACAATCTTCAATTTTACGATAATAGTATTTAATAAATAATTTTAAATAACTTTAAATATAAATTTATAAAATAATTTATTTTTATACATCATCTTGCCTATGCGCCGAACAAAAACAATACTTTAATAACAATTTTGACATATTTAAACAAATGTCACTGTCAGGAAGCAGTTACATTAAGATTAATAATGTTCGCGACTCAAATTAAGCGTGAGACATCTTGCGATGAAAACTAGAACTAGTAAAACACGGATAGGCCAAGTTTCTGATAATGTCACTGGGGTTAAGTGATGGTGATTTTGTTGGAATTATTAATTATTAAAAGTGCAATGGGAAGGCCTAGTTGTTCAAAAGAAACTAGTGAGAAAGTACATAGGTACTTTTAAAATTTATCATATAGGTAGTGTGCAGATTTAAATATATACATTTTTGTTTTTATGTGAAGTCCAAGAATAACATTTGTTGTTATGTATATGGTTGTTCAACAAAGAAGGGACGAGAAACTTATTTGAGTTTTCACCATTTTCCACAAAAGCGTGAAATTATAGTACGCATTTTTGAGCAAGTAGACAGATATTTAGCATGAGTTAGGAAATTTAATGAGAATACGTATTCTTCTTCTGTATTTCACAATAAATTTAAGGAAAATTATATTTCAAGAACAATTTTAACATTTTCACTTTTGAATTGACTAATAATCAGGCATACATTTTTCTGTTCATAGCACATTGTACATTGTTCTACCTATTACAATATAGCAGAATTGCTGAAATATGCTTGCATTTCACACCCGCTTTACATATGCAGAACATGATTTTTATTGTTATATTGGCGTCATAATGAAAAACTTTAATTTCATGAGGAGCTGATGACATCGCTGATGTTTGTAAACATAACCCCCGAATTTCTGTATACAATAATATAATTATGGTTTGTGTTTAACAGCTCCTCTCCTTCCACTATATTCCTGAAATCGGGCGAACTACTTAAAAAATTTAATATTTCACAGTAAGAAATAAATTTTCTCTCTATATTTAATAGAAATAGTTTAATATAACATGAACTGTCACTGTGTTATCCGTGCTTCGTCCACCATTTTTGTTCGAGACAACAGCGCCGCACTCGGTGATAAATAAATATTATATGTATTATTAATTTGCTTCATTGTTTTCCAGGGTACGGCTCTGAAAAGACTTTCTGTAAAGATACGAGTACTATTTTGAATTTTTGTTAAGATTTTCATTAGTTTCAATATTTGTGAAATTTATCTTGTGAATGATATATATATTAAATGTAAAATAAAGTTTATTTTGCGTTATGTTAAAGAGATCACTGTTAAATACATAGCGGGAGGTTATGGACTGGCCACATCAGATTTTTTTGATCATAATTTTTGGGGGAGTTATGTAATGACTCCATTATATAACGCATTACCTAATTACAAATAATGTGGTATCAAACTATATTACTTTTACTCAAATAACTGACTATGAATTATATAATAAGTTATATCCAAGAACAGTCGTAGGTATTTTTTTTTTGCATAATTGTTTGATGTGGGATTTACTTTATAAGTTTTCTATTCAATACGCAACTTGTGCTCTAACCAATCAGTAATTACCGGTCTTTACATAAATATTTTCTAATGAAGGTGAAATATTGTGGGTGATGATGATATTCTATGTAGGAAGCATAAACAGTTAATGGCCGAGTAACGAGCAACCAGCAAAACAGTGCCGCTTTGCGGGTAGTTTACGAAGTTCTCGTGCGGTTTCATAAATTATTATGACTGTAGAAGGAATTGCTTTAAATATATCTGCAACATTCACTCAAGTTACTTCCAAATAAAATATGAACTTTAATTTTTAAAATTAATAAGAACCGCGAGAAAATTAATTTCAGGGCAGGGTTAGAAGAATATGACAAGAGAGGAATCAATGTATGTTGCCAATGCTAACAAAAATTATACGTGTTCTTCACGTCCCATTGTGTACATAGGGCCTAGGCCAGTGGTTTTAAACTTAAATGTATGTCATGCTACAGTCGAAAACTAATTACCTAAATTTGTTAAAATGTGCCTTGCGCATTGAAATTCGATTTCCAAAGTAAAGAAACTCATATGCAATTCGAACATACATTATATAGGTATATTTCGTTTTTCGGGGCTCACCATTGGGATAAGGGGATATCTGAAATTATAAGAGATATGAATTCGATTAAATTTCGTTAAAGTTGCCCCATTAGTCGGCCTTTTTAAAAATGTATTTGTTTTTTTTTTTGTATTTTAGTTAATATTTTTGTGGATAAGTTAATGATGACAAATAATAGTATATCATATATAACAGATTTATTAAAGCATATTTGACATTTAATAAATAATTAATAACAATACCCGTATTTAAAGAAAAACCCTTGGACAAAAGTAAAGGAACAAATTCTTTATTTAGTAATAAATAAAAAAATAAGTAGAAATTTATAGCATAACCGTTTGCAGTACGTACAGCTTGACATCTTCGGGGCATCGAGTCCACTAATTTCCTGAATATGTTTTGCAGGAATCTTCTGCCATTCATCTTTTAGTGACTTTTTCATATTTTTTTTTCCGAATTTGTCGATTTAAATGATCCCAAAGATGCTCTATAGGATTTAAGTCCGAAAGATTGTGAAGGCTATTTTAAAACATCAATTTTTTTGCTTTAAAAACTATTCTTTAACAAACTTTGATGAATGCTTTAGATCGTTGTCCTGCTGAAAATGCCATCACAAAGGTATTTTTTCTTCACAAAATGATAGCATTACTTTCTTCAGTATATCCATATATAAAAAACGGTCCATTTTTTGTACTATTCTTACAATCGGTCCCGTACCAAAGCGAGAAAAACATCCTTACACCATGACATTACCTCCTCCATGTTTAACAGTCGTTTCTTGGTATTTATAATCATACCTTTTACCCACTGCGAGTGTCTAACAAATTGATTCTTGTCGGAACCAAATATTTTTAATTATCTTTCACCGCTCCAAAGGACAGTATTTCAATTTTTAACTCGTCCTCGATGAATATTCCTCAGCAAATGAAATTTTGGTCCTCCTGTTTTTCTTTGATAGTAGGTTTCTTAACGGCTAATTTTCCTAGAATCCTGCATTATATAGCCATTGTATCACAGTGAGATCACTCAAATCTACTCATTAGTTTTTAAATTTTCATATTAAGATTTTTTTCAAATTCTATAATACTCCACTTTTACTGATTTTTAAATTTTTGAAATATTGTACTGTTTCAAACCATATTTATGGAGTACTACTTTTTCTCGTAAGTCGTCCGAAAAATATTTATTTTTACCCATCTTAATATCAACTGACTAAATAAATGACAAAATACAGTTGAAAGTAAGACGATCAAAATCTTATTATTAATATGTTTCTATACTTTTGTCCAATGAAAAAAATAAGTATTATGCTATTTCACTTAATCGTACAGCCAATATCAAAAGATTTCTTGTGAATTTATTCTTCGATATACTGACTAGAAAATAAGATTCAAATTTGCGAGAACTATAAACATATCTAAAAATATGAAATATTTAAAAGTTTCCATACTTTTGTCCGCCACTGTATTTAATAATCCGAAATTTTGATTTGTGCTACTCTAGAAAAGAAAACAAACAGAAAACAATACCTAATTGATTATTTCATTTGCTTCGTTGCCTCAATTATTGCTTTTGCACTATAAATTAATAATGATTGCATTTTGCTGGTTGAAACAAATGAACATCAATATATTATACATCGTTGAAGAGCGTCTATATGAAAATCATAATTTTGACGCCATAACTAGAAATCTACAGCCTAATTCACAAAAAAGTTTAAGCAAATTCTCATTTTTGGATTAGTGAATTCTATTCTATTCCGGTATTTAAAATTTAATTTTCCTGATATTATCAATAAAGGTAGATACTAGGAGTAAATTAGACTATATTTTAAGATATAAACTGTCAAAATTAGAGTAGAATTCGCTAATCCAAAAATGAGGATTAGCTTAAACTTTTTTGTGAATCGGGCTGATAGTGTTTTGCCGCAATATCAAGACCAGTCTTTGCCTCGTTTCGCTTCGTCTTGGTCTTGTCGAGACAAGACTATCATTTTGATCTCAACTAAAAAGATAAGACGAGACGAGACCAATTTTTTTTTTAATGTATTTTCTAAAAGTGCGTCGAAAATTGAGAGAAATGCTGTTAATACTGCGTGAAAATTCGTAAAAACATGAGGATATTAATTTTTCAAATATTGTAGTACCGAATATTTAAATATTTGTAATGTTATTTTTATGCTTTGTGGTGTATTAATAAAACTAAATTTTCAAGTTGAGTATAATTATTTCCAATTTTCAAACATCATAAAAGTTATTCTATGGTGCATTCTCCACGGAAGCAATGAATATCGGTTTTATTTATTAACTTAATTTACTATACTGCAAAATCTCATATTGTACATATTAACTTTCTATTTTTAAAATATATTTTATATAATTTTATGCTATACTGTAATTGTTATCTAGTGCTGTTGTATGGTTTTAACAACATACAGGTGTCCCCTGAGGAAAACGATAAACTTTTGCCATGTATTCTAGGGGGTCATTCTAAGTAAGAAAGTTCATATGGACAGACTATGGGTCAATTCTTCTCCCTTTGAGAGATGTCGATAGAAATATGCAAATTTTTAATAATCAAAAAGTCTATTCTAATAAAGATGTTACGTTAGTAGTGTCAAAAATGGCATTTTAAATGGAAACATTTATTTTTTATTTCCTCATTCGTTAGAGAATTTAATTATGAATTCAGTAATATAATACTTTTTACCCTTACATAGGTAACGATTTTTTCTAAGAAAAATGCAAGTAAAGTTTTATACTAATTTTATTAAAATATGGCTATAATAAGAATGGAGAAAAAATGCATACGTGTTAATTTTTTTCACATGGAATTAGAGTGCTATGAAAGAAATACGCGAATATTATATTTGCGTTGACATTTATGATCAATTAAAAGAAAAAAGTATTCTTTTCTTTCTGTCAGGGCACTTTAATTCTTTGTAAAAAAATCTGTTGTGGCCAGCACAAGACCTCTCGCCATTTTCATATTAGGCTATATAAGTATTGTATTGCACTTCGCTTTCCAACCGTCGTTTTATAACAAAATCTTACAGAACATTACCCAAATATTGTTTCTTACTATATTTAGCATGTCTTCTGCACATATGTAATTCAAATTATATCTATTTTTCATTGTATGAGGAAGTTTCTAAATGTCAAATATTGTTCCAATTCATTAACCAGATTGGCGGTATTTCTGATAGATATATGCATTTTACCACAATTTTACCTATAATTTCAAATATTTAATTAATAAAAGAATAAGAAAAGTTAAATATACTTCCCAGGAAAAGCTATCAGAATGTCACTAAAACTGTTGATATTTGACAATGACATATGTCATGTTATAAACATTGGAATTTGTCAACTGGTTTCCTTAGTGCCTTGGCCTCTGCGATTAGTATACTCTATAAATTATAGAGTCTTTATCTCTAAATCTATACAAGATATAATAAAATTTTTAAGTGTATTAGATGGAGAATTTTATGTTCTTCAATATTTAATAAAAAAAACTCCCAAAAAATTATATTTAGAAGAATTTTTCTAAGAAACTACTACTTCCGGTTGTTCAATTGTTACCAAAACCTTTTCAGCTCTTCCCAGGAATGTCAGATTGAGGAAACTGCAGTTAAATATTTTTTAAGTCTTATAGTTTTTGAGGAATCGTGACTACAACATCCAGACATACATACATACACACACACACACATACATCCACACACACACACACACAGACATCATTTTAAAAATGTTATAATCGGATTGTAGGGACCTTAAATCGTGCTTATTCAATAAAATCTGGATATGCGAATTTTAGCATGAATCCAATACCTCTCTTAGCGAGAGGTAAAAAATAACGTATTAATTTTTTCAATTCATAGCATTCTTATTACGACCATTTTTTAAATCAAATTATACTCGCCATCAAATGGTTATGGACTGATGTTCAACTTTTATCCCTTTCCGCACCCTGTCCCTTGCCCAGCGGTGTTGCCGCTTGTAACTTGACATGACCAGGAATGAACGCAAATGTCATATAATACATTTAAAACTAATTAAAATTTTTAATACATCGTAAATGAAGAAAATATTATAACAAATAATTAAGGTAAAACAGTAATACGTAATATAAAAAATTAAAATTGTCTGTGTGGAAAATTTATATTTATATTTTGACCAAAGTTTCCACACATCTAGCTAAGGTCGCGTTTGATTTAAAATACGATAACCGGTGAAATCTAAATAAAAGGTAAGAATAATTGATTATTAGGTGAACAGTAGATTTGCCATCACAACATGCTTCTGCAGTCAAATCCAAAGTTTTCTTGTTATTTAAGAAATTATAAATTTATTCAGGATGTAACGCCAATTTTTTGAAAAAAATTATGTACATTGGCAATAATTGTTTTTGCCTGCCAATTTAAATCTTGTCTTCCTAAACGTTTTTTATAAGAACCAGGACTAATTTAATTCATGAGTTTCACTCATTTTCTTTTCAAAAGTCTAAATATAATGCAATGTATAGGATTGGGAATAAAAAGCGCACGCAAGTACTAACGAAAATGTCAGAATATAAAATGGCATTGACAGATTACAGATATTTGTACAGGTAGACACTTAAAAAATTTGGCATCAGTGTAGAACTCTCCAGTCCATAATCATTTGACGGCAAGTATAGTATAAAAAGTTGGGTCCCATATTTTGAGAACCACTGGTCTAAAAAAAATATTTTTTAATCGTCTTTGTAGCTCTTACAGTTCTCAAGATCGCAATGGTGATCACTTAAAAATGAACAATCTAGACAAAATAGCATCTTAGATCTGTTATTTACTAATTTTAACACTGGTTGTGATGCATATCACACATCGCTCAAACCACGACTCAAGTAGTCAGTAGGGTCTGTAATCAAACAAATATTGATAAATTTTGTACTGATTTACATAAGGTAAATTGGAGCAATTTCATGACCAACACTACCAGTTGTGAATGAAGCATTTAACATTTTTATGGCACATTCATAGAATTATTTAATGTATATTTTCCTGTCAAGAAATTAAAGAAAACCAACAAAAAAGGGCGGATAACTAATGAAATTATCAACTCAAGTAATAAATTAAAGGATTTGTTCCAGTTAAAAAAGGCCTATTCAGCATTAATTCATTTTTACAATGAAGCAAGACGGCGTCATTTTCTTCTGGTAGCGAGCACGAAAAAGACATTTTACCAAAATAAAATATCGTCCTCAGACAACGTATCTAAATCGGCATGGGATGTTATTAAACAGGTGTCAAATAAATATCCAACTTCAACAAACAATATTATCATCAAATGTGATAATGAAATACTGGATGACCCAGAATTCAATATCTTTTTTCGAGATGTTTCTAAAGAAATTCTCAGTAAGCTCCCGCCAAAAGTGGTACATGATACAACTGAGAAATCTATTTTTCATTGTATGAGGAAGTTCCTTAATGTCAGAGATTCTTCCAATACATTAACAAGATTGGCGCTATTTCTGATGGATATATGCATTTTACCTACAATTTTAAATATTTAATTATTAAAACAATAAGAAAGATTAAATGTACTTCCCAGAAAAAGCTTTCAGAATGTTACTAAAACTGTTGATTTTTGACACTGACATCTGTCATTTACAAACTATGTTCTAAATATTTGAATTTGTCAACTAGTTTCCTTAGTGCCTTAGCCTTCGTAATGTATAACATTAGATTATTCTATATATTACAGTGTCTTTATCTCTAAATTTATACATGGTATAATAAAAATTTATGTGTATTAGATGGAGAATTTTATGTTCTTCAATATTTCTAATAACAAAAATTATCAAAAAATATATTTAAAATAATTTTTTAAGAAACTATTACTTCCGGTTGTCTAATTGTTACCAAAATTTAATCAGCTCTTACCAGGAATGTCAGATTGAGGAAACTGCAGTTAAATATTTTTTAAAGTCTTATAGTATTTGAGAAACCGTGGTTCCAACATCTATACACACACACCCACACATACACACACACACACACACACACACACACACACACACACACACACACACACGGACATCATCGCAAAAATGTTAAAATCGGATTATAGAAACCTTAAAACGATGAAATTCCATATTTTGTTAATAAAAAAATTGGTTTAATTATCAGCAGGCCTGTAGAGTTCCTTATAAATTTAATTTTCGAAAAAGCAACTTTTCCAGAACAGCTAAAAATTATTAAAGTGAAAACATTATTTAAAAAAAAATCTATTGTGTCCAGCTCACTACCTCTCGCCAATTTCACACAAAATATTTTAATTACATCTCTTCTTTATTTTTCAATTCATTCTATGATAAAGTTTCCTCCTACTCTTCTAAATGTTCGAGATTCTTCCAATTCATTGACGAGATTTCTGAAAGGTATATGATGATATATATACATAGCAAACGCGTGTTTAGTTGACCTGTTACTGTACACACTTTGACTTACAAATGATTCCCGTTTCTGTTTATACCAACTTTAGATGTTATCGGAGTCTTTTCCTTGTAATAAAAATAGCATATTATAATTACTATTACACCTCGACTTGTCCAAGTATGAATTTTAGGTTTTCCGCATTCAAGAAGAGAGTTAATTTAACGTGCGGCAGCTATATCTATAATTTTAAATATATAATTAATGATAAAATAAGAAATATTAAATGTACTTCCCAGAAAAAGCCTTCAGTAATGTTTCTGGATATTTGACACTGACATTTATTATGTCATTTACAAACATTTTAATTTTTCAACTGATTTCCATGGGTTATTTGATGGATACAATGAAATATTTTATATATTTATAACTCTCTATCTCTAAATCTATAGAAGATATAATAAAAATGTTCAATATACTAAATAGAGAATTTTATATTCTTTAATATTTGTAATAACAAATTTCCAAAAAATAATATTTAGAAGATTTTTTTTAAGAAACTACTACTTCCGGTTGTCCAATTGTTACCAAAACCTTTTCAGCTCTTCCCAGGAATGTCAGATTGAGGATTTCATAATTAAACAGGTCTTAAGTCTTATAGTTTTTGAGGAATCGTTCCTCCAACATCCAGCCACACATACACACACACACACATACACACATCCACACACACACATACACACAACCACACACACACACATACACACATCCACACACACACACACACACACACACACACACACACACACACACACACACACACACACACACACAACACACACACAGACATCATTTTAAAATGTTATAATCGGATTGTAAGGACCTTAAAACGTGCTTATCCACTAAAATCTGGATATGTGAATTTTAACATGATTCCAATACCTCTCTTAGCTAGCGAGAGGTAAAAAGGAAATAAACATGACCTAAATAATTACTGTCCAGAAAGCGCGTCTTCTCAAAAATATTCGAATGTTGTTTCTTAGCCAGACTAGAACTATTATTAGATAAATTCAATATTATTAATTCAAATCAATTCAGATTCAGACATAATAAATCAATATATCGCACCCCGGCGAGAATAGTGACACAAGTCAAAATTTATAAATAAAATTGGTCAAAAATATGCTTCTAATAATCACGAATCGTGACATAAATCAAGATTATATTTTTCGAGAGATAGCTAATGTCGTTTCGTTTCGAGCTAATGTAAGTAACTTTTCATCCGAAAAATGTCTTCTTTTATTTAAGTTTTATGCAAAACTATTTTTTGGACTTGTGTCACTCTTCTCATCGGAGTGCGATATGTTTTTTACGAAAAAAATATTGAATATTTTGAAATTAATGAATGCCCAGTAGGGATGTTTTGCGATCTGAGCAAGGCTTTTGACTGTGTGGGCTACCAGGAGCTTCTGCACCCGATAGAAATACATGGTATACGGAGGAGTTCCCAGGAATTGGGTAGCTAGTTTTATTACAGGTAGAAAACAGTGTCACTTTGGACTATTCGTCGGATGACGCGACTTGTAGGGAAACTCGCTCAAGTCTAGTTGAACTAGAACTAAACATTGGGACACCACAAGGTTGCGTAATGTCTCCAATTTTATTTCTGCTTTATATTAACAATATGATCCAAATAAAGGTTGTATCATCCGCAAATTGAATTGTTTCACAATCCATATTAATTTGTGATGTTCTTCCGTAAAAACCATTCTAACATAACTATTTGACTACATAAGTAAATAACAGTTTAATTTGAAAAGATAAAAGAACTGTACGTGAAAAAATTCAAAATACGTAATGCCGCTGACTTTTCCAAATTGTCGGTAATATAGGTAACATAATTTGACATTGCCAGTAAATACATCCTATTTTTTCCGTGGAATATACGAGGGGTTGTTATTATATTCCCGGACTAGGAGGTCTATTTTACTAAAACTAATCATAACGACGTTGTTGCTAAACGATAGTTGTTACATTCGTCACTTTACGACTTTCGCAACGATTAATGCAAAACACCGTATTCTACTAATCGAATCGTTATGAATTATCGTTATTAACGATTTAAACAACGGTGTCCAATGTTTTCAGTTTATTGCTACATATAATACGTTGATAATAATTTCACACCAATATTTCTGACAGAAATTAAATTAATATTTTTGATATTTTTAAAGTATATCAAACTTAGTATTTATATGAATACTAACAAGTTAAATTATAAATATGAGAGAAAAATAAGTCTATGTTATTCCATTGTCAATAACTCTTAAAGAGAAGTCTTTGGAACGATGCCGCATTAGACATGCTTAAGAGAAATGGTTGGTTGTCGCCAGGGTTGATGTAGCTCAGATGGGAGAGCACCAGACTAGAGATGTGGTGGTCCCGGGTTCAAATCCCGGCGTCAACTAATTTTTCTCTCATATTTATTTATTGGAAATAAAAAAAATGGCACAAAAGTGACCCCTGTGGTGCACGCTCCACACCAGCTATGAGTGCCCGTGAGGTGACGCCTGGTAAGCGCCCACACGGTACCGATGTCTACATGTGTTGTAGATACTGGCACACCCAGTAATGGGTAATATGCCGTGATGATATATTTATACTACGCAGACAGTACGAGATATATGTAGAAGAACTTGAAAACAATATTTCATTTAAATTAAATAAATTTTATCATGAAAGTTTTAATAATATTTGGAAACGGCTAATTTGCCATTTCAATTCTGTCGGTCCGGCACGTACTTAGCAAGCATGGAAACGAGTATTTTGAATAAACTAATAATAATGATTTCTACTAATATAGGAACTAAATTTAAAGGTCTTCATTGACTGGAAATGTGAAGTAAAAAAGGTATGCTTTCTGCGCTTAAAAAGTAAAAAAAAAAAAAAAACTGGTGGGAGCCCCATCCAGTGAGAAAAAATTAACGAAATTAGAAGAACGCATTACACATTGTTTAGGGTCAGCAACAATTTCCGGTATTGAAATACCAGAACCATCCAAAATCTACCCGAAGAAATAATACCGATAAATATAGACGTATTCTTCGAAGAAATACCTGTTACTGAACATGTATCGAACTATAACATGGTAGATGCTCATATCGAGAGTAAATGTAGCATAATAGAGAATATAATATCTAAGTATTTTTTAGTTGTAGAAGTAAATACGAATCTAACCTAAGATAGTAATGGTACAAGAAAAAAGTCTAAAAAGATGCTACTATACTAAATAAAACAGAACTTGGTGGTATAAAGGTGGGAACAGACTAAGCAAACATTGTTGAACAACAGTTTGGCAACTTACGGATACACACAGTGTGGTCGTATTGCTCAATAGTTGGGCCACTGTTGACGATCTGTTGCACTATGTTCGCTCCAGAGGCGGTACTTCAAAGGAAATGTGATTCAACAGTACGCCAACGGCATCCCTAGTGTGTACGCAGAAATTTGCATTCAATTGGGGAAGTTTAGCATGGTAAAAATTCTACATAACATACTATTTTCTCACAAATATAACACAAATGACTGCTGAAATTCAAATTAAAAATTAAAATTATTGCTTCATTTATTTATAATTAATATTTTTTAGGTAAACTCTAAGTACGTCACAAGTCAGTTATGCGCAAACTCAGACAGAACGGTGAAATCGAACCACTTGAACGTAGGTCGTAACAAAGCGTAAAAGCGCTTCACTGGTAATCGTAACCGCGTGCGTCAGTGTATCACTCGACATACGTTGCGCCAAGTCTCTACCGACGTCATCACAGCTTAAAAACGGCTTTTCCGAAAAATCTGGGCGTTTTTGAAAAAAATAAAACATGTTACATCATTTTTCAAGTCATTTCCCATGGAATAAAAAAATAAAAAAAAATCGCTAAACTTCCCCATTCTACATTTCTAGGACGCCACGTTGGTATCGGTGAAGTTCATCTGTTGTTATTAGAAATGTCTCACGATTGGAATGAAGAGCAAATTATAACCTTCATTGAAATTAGAAGGGATTATTCGAATATATGGAACCTTGAAAATGAGGCTCATAAGAACAAAACCGAACGTACTGACATATTTAATAATATAGTCAAAGCTTCGTCGCTCATTTTGGCACCCACTGAACGAACATGAAGCAATTAGATAGGTTGATGTTTACGTACAGTTTGTCAATTTACTGTGTGTAAGTTTGTCAACAGGTGGCCAACTGTTGTTCAACAATGTTTCCTCAGTCTGTTCCCATCTTAATACATGCATATGAAAATAATATATTACAAATAATTTTAACAAAGAAATTCTTAAAGAGATAAAAGAATTAAATGAAACATTGAAAAACAAACCGAATCACACGAAAAAATAATAAAATAAAACTAATGAAAGTGAGAATAAAATATGAACTTATGAAAGTCAAGTATCCAAGTATTACCTTACAGTGGGATAAATCGTTAGAATAATTTAAGTTTCAATATATGTCTTTTTCTTATTTTAAAAATATGTTAATATAGTGTGTGAAAACTAACACGAACAAACAAATATTTTAAATAAATAGAATAACAATATAAACTTTAATTACAATTTTATCTATTTCTTAAATTTCTACATTCAGCTAGCAAATCTGGATCAAAATAGTTATTGGGACCAACATCTTCTTCGTTATTAACCCTCCTATGGATCTATTATTCTTTGGTTTAGTAATATATTATATAATACTGCGCATGTATATATTATTTTGCCCGCAATTTCAGGCTTATAATGCAAAGTCCGATCTTTGTGCATGCATCTAAATATTGCTTTGAATACTCCAATACATATTTCTACGCAATTTCGTGCCCGGATATGACGTCTTATATATCTGCCTTCGGGGAAATTGTGATCAGCGTCAATAATTGAAGTAAAAAGAAATGGTTGTAAAGGATAGCCGGAATCACCTATTAACCAAGATCTATCATCTCCGTATGTATAGTTTTCGTATAAATGTTGTTTTACTGAAGACATCATCTATGTGGCAGAACCCGGGTATTGAGCATTTATAGAAAAAAAAAAAATTAATCTGCATCACAAATAATTTGACAATTTAAACTATGATTTTTTTTCTATTAATAAATTAATTAATCCAGATTGTTCTGGATGATTAGTTGGTGGCGCTGTTATTGCAATATGAGTGCAATCTATTGCACCGTTTACTCCTGAAAAATTGTACTTTTCAAAGAACTCTCGCTTTACTCGTTCCTTATTTTATCGTGTTAGTTTAAATTTTATATATCTCTCAATAAAATTTTCATTGACTATAGTACATATTTCGTTTATGGATCTACTAACAGATGCCTGACATAACGCAACATGTGAGTATTTTGCTACTGATTTCTGGTAACTACCATGAGCAAAAAAATGTAAAGCTGCCATCATTCTAGCAATTTTTGGAATTCCTTCAATTTTTTCTGCATTCCTCATGAACGGAGATATTTGCTCGTATAAATTTCTGGTAGCTTCCCTGCTTAATCGATATAATTTTCTAAAATTTTCTTCTGAAATTGTAAATAGATCTGCTGCATGCTGCATCACGTAAATTCGTATAATATAATCCATTTTGCCTACAAATATATACGACATGTAAAACTACATTATTTTTTTGATAAATTGTAATATAAACAAATTTAAATTAATAATGAGTATGTAAAAATAAATACAAAAGTGCGGTTTATTTCTTCAAACAATGGTTATTGAAAGAAAATAATATATACACCTCTAAATATTAGTAACTGATATAATAATTAAAGGCATAAATTAGTATATACATACTTACCTTCGTTGGTTTATGTCTGCTGCAATTAATAATAAAATATCTTCTTCTTCTTGTTCACTTCGTTTTGGAAAACATCAAAATTTACTACTGTAACGACTGATTTCATATTATCAGAAGTAATATCACAAGACCTCCTGATTTTATCGATAAATTTTTATTTTGCACGAATTTTTTTTGCTTTGCAACAAACACGAAAGCAAACTGCATGGTAAATCCCGACTCCGAAGGAGGAGGGGTTTTACCTAATGTCAGTTTGCTTGAGTGATTTTGCTTAAAAGCAAACAAAAAATGAGTACTTAAAAATAAAAGTTTATCTGAGAAAATCTGAGAGGTCGTGTGGTATTTGGTGAGATAAATTCCAATGACAACGCAAAATGAAACTTGACACATTAATTGTCACACTGACAGTTATAAACAATAACAACTGTGTATTTACTTGGTAGCGGAAAATTATCGGGGTAACGAGGTTTTATCAGTATAATACTGTTCCCATTGGTTGAATTTTCAAGTGTTTTGCATCATGATTGGTTAAAAACTAGTCGTTGGAATTTATCGTTGAAATTTCGTTCATGACCGATTTTACTTAACGACCATATGTCAAAAATTATTGTCATAACCAAATTTTGTTTGCATAGAACATAAAAAGTGAGTAAAGTGAAGTCATAATAACGCAATGTTTGTATATTTTTCATTTGGTCGTAGAAGAAGTATACTGTACAACTCGAGTCGAATGCCCATATCGCACACGAACATCCAAACGACCCGAAGGGTAGTGCCTACAAATTCGTTCTCGTGTGATATGGGCTTAATGTTAAACTTTTATAATTTTGCACAAGCTGACGATGTAAACACGTGTACAACACCATTTTGTGCAAATTTAACTGTCAGAAAAATCCACTAAAACAGAAATAGTTGTTCCTAAAAAGTGTGCGTTCAGTAGTTTTATGTTTTATTTAGTAGTAAATAAACAATGAAATGTTTTTATTGAAAATTTTGAAATTTTACCCGGATCTAGGTGTGGTGGATTGTGAATATTATTCTACAATTTTAACAGTTAAGTGTATATATGGCTCAGTCCATCAATGACTGTCCGTTTGTTTATGGGGTTTTCGGTATTGTTGATATGAATCATTTCTAGAAATGTTCGTTTTAATAAATTTTGTTCTTTATATAATATTTCAGCTTCATCGTATAACATTTTGTGTTTGTATTTATTGCAGTGCTCTGCCAAAGTACAAGCTGTACTAGCTGTAGGTTTAAGTTTAGTGCCACTTTTGTGAGATGTTATTCTAGTTTTGAGTGTTCTACAATTTGGCCTACATATTGTGCCTGGCAGTCAGCACAAGAAATACGGTATACTATATTAGATTGATTTTGTGTAGGAGTTTTGTTCTTTAATTTTGAAAATATTTTGTTTACTGTTACGCTACTTTTAAAAGCAATTTTAACCGCGTCATGTTTGAGAACTTTCGTTATTTGAAGTGTAAGATCTGGCATATATGGTATAGATGCATATTTGAAAAAATAGTACTGACCAAAATAAGTAAAGAAAGCTTAATCAACATGGGTCCTATCTTCAATAGTTTCCGAGATATAAGGCAATGAAAAATGAGTTTTTTCAGTGTTTACCTCTGCTATCTCGAAAACTGTAAGAGTTACGACATTGATTAAATGAGACATTTTGTTTACTTTTCAGAGGTAAACTTAAATGTAAATGTGATTTTGTTTTTTTAAAAAATCGAATAATTCTATTAAGACAAAAGTTGTGGCGGCCTTGGTCAATATTTTGTTTTCAAATAACTTCGTAACTATCAGAAAGAGAAAAAAATGTTTTATATAAAATGTTATTGTTTTTTACCTCTCGCTAAGAGAGGTATTGGATTCATGCTAAAATTCGCATATCCAGATTTTATTGAATAAGCACGATTTAAGGTCCCTAGAATCCGATTATAACATTTTTAAAATGATGTCTGTGTGTGTGTGTGTGTGTGTGTGTGTGTGTGTGTGTGTGTGTGTGTGTGTGTGTGGATGTGTGTATGTGTGTGTGTGTATGTATGTTTGTATGTATGTATGTATGTATGTCTGGATGTTGTAGTCACGATTCCTCAAAAACTATAAGACTTAAAAAATATTTAACTGCAGTTTCCTCAATCTGACATTCCTGGGAAGAGCTGAAAAGGTTTTGGTAACAATTGAACAACCGGAAGTAGTAGTTTCTTAGAAAAATTCTTCTAAATATAATTTTTGGGAGGTTTTTTTATTAAATATTGAAGAACATAAAATTCTCCATCTAATACACTTAAAATTTTTATTATATCTTGTATAGATTTAGAGATAAAGACACTATAATTTATAGAGTGAACTAATCGCAGAGGCCAAGGCACTAAGGAAACCAGTTGAAAAATTCCAATGTTTATAACATGACACATGTCATTGTCAAATATCAACATTTTTAGTGACATTGTGAAAGCTTTTTCTGGGAAGTATATTTAATTTTTCTTATTGTTTTATTAATTAAATATTTGAAATTATAGGTAACATTGTGGTAAAATGCATATATCCATCAGAAATACCGCCAATCTGGTTAATAAATTGGAACAATCTCTGATATGAAAATGATATAAAATAGATATAATTAGAATTATATGTGTGCAGAAGACATGTTAAATATAATAAAAAACAATATTTGGGTAAAGTTCTGTAATATTTTGTTTTCTCAAAAACAGTTGAAGATCAGATCCATGTTGATTAAACTTTTTTTACCCATTTTGGTCAGTACTATATGCCCTCATAATTTGTGACACTTATTACAAAATCTTGTATCTATTTAGATATAACAAAATCTTTTTTTGTGACGTTTTTATAAAATATTTAGCATTGATTTATACTTAGTGCATGCTACAACGTCCTAATGTGGCAATTTATTACGTATCTCTTATACGTGCCGAGATCTTACATTGAATACATTATTTGGGACACTTCTATAGGAATGACTCATACCAGTGTGTTAGGTGTTACAATAAAATTTATAAATTTTAAATAAAATAAATATTAAAAGGAAATTTATGAATACACCTACCTACGTATATTATTGAGAGTACCTATATTCTGATTTTATTCATAATTATTTTATTAGATTTCATTGAGTTGAATACACATAGTCGTACACATCTTAGTTGGATCTTACTAGTTTCTTGGACCTAGGATATTGTAAAAAAGAATGTAGATTATACATATGTACGTAGGTTTAGTCACTGTAAGTGTAAATTTTCCTGAAATGAAAGTAAAAATTGCAACTGAAAGAGGTAAAATAATATAAAATAATTTCGTAGAGCTTTCCATGATTTAACCTCTTCTGTTTACTTATGTATTGACGTTTTCGTAAAAAATCAGTCTGCTGTTTGCTTTGATTTAAAAATTTATATCCCTCTGAAACATTAGTGAATTCATTCCACTTTCAATTGTTACTGACACAGTAACCTTGAGGGGTGACCAACCCTAATACAAGTATGTTGCGCTCTTTCGATATTGATTTTATGAAATATTTATCAAGTTGCCCGTCGAACAGTTCACGTTTCCTATATGTGTTCACTGTTGTCTATGTGCTTGTGCACCTTTCTTGTAAAGCGGACCTCGTTTGTGCCCGTCTTTTGTTTCATGTGTGCGGAAGTGGGGGCGTGAGCTTCAATTGTTTGTGTCTATATCACCGAAGGGAGGAAATTTACTCTATAGATAAGGGATGTAATTTGCATTTGGAATTTTTCT
The DNA here is from genome assembly GCA_943142095.1 of Ophonus ardosiacus. Taxonomy (NCBI): domain Eukaryota; kingdom Metazoa; phylum Arthropoda; class Insecta; order Coleoptera; family Carabidae; genus Ophonus; species Ophonus ardosiacus. The sequence continues at coordinate 20,155,693 of OW964832.1, read as the reverse complement.
TTAATTTCAAGTATAATTTATTTGACGTTGGAAATTTGAGAACAGGGCTTCAATTAATTGAGTTTAGTAATTTAATATTTTTTTAATGAGTTAAGCTTTGGCTTATTGCAAAAAATGATTCAATTTTTAAGACTATTATAATAGACAATTTATTAATAAATAATTGAATATCTCAGAATGCTAAATAATTAAAACTATTTCCTCGTTCCTTAAATATCTTGGGCAGAGTGACCGAAGAACTAGTTGTTATCTGTATCTTGACGGCGAACAAACTTCACTGACAAGATCAGTAAACAAATCGTTTCCGAGTAAAACCATCCAATTGCTAACCACTGTACCAAAATAGTAACCAAACCACTATTTCCGTAGCCTGCAATCCTCTATCTAAGTTTTAACCTCTAATTTAAGCTCATTTTCTTTTACTTTGATACAATTACACAATTCAAGGAAACTACCAATGGAGTTTGTAATTAAAGCTTACTTTAATAGACACTTACAAAATTGCAATTTACACGAGCGCCTCTAACGGCAAAGTATAGAAATCAAGGTTGCTATGGTTACCCCGTCCAAACAAAGACCTGTCATCACGTCATCAGCCGTAGACTCTAATCTCTCGCCATCGTTTTAGTTGAATAATTGAATGATCTTCAATATTATTAAACAAAAAAGTTGCCCCAGACACATCTTCTGGTTTTAAACTCATTTTTATTAAACACAACGTACAATTTACAACAAAGAATTAGGTTTAACACTGAATAACACATGCGAACACAATGACAGATAGGAACAGGGAACGGGACGCAAGACAACGAGGGGAGGTTTGTTTAAATGCATGATCTTCTATCTCTCTCTTGCAGTGACGTCAATTTTGTAAGTGTCTATTGAAAATGAATGCAATAAATGTCGATTTTTTAAAATATATGGCATTATTTCTCCCTAAAAATATTTTAAATATCCTTTTTATACTCCGATATGTAAAGTTGATACTTTACACATTCCAGACAGTGTGTAAAGTAAACGATTTTCGTATTTTATCCACTTTACACATTACCTACAAAGCTACCACCATCAATACATGTATGACATTTAAGTTGTCTTACCTAAATTTAGTTTTTTCAGTACATTCATGTTGGTAATATTAATTGAAGAATTTTAGTATCCAACTTCGGATCGGTCATCTGTCATATGTGAACTCGATATATGGTGTGTTGTTTCAGGAATGTCGTATAAAAAATATTGTACATAGGTAGTGTAAAAAGCTTTATGACATTCCGTCAAGAATTTTACTTTTACTTGACTTTATGCCATACAGCTTGTGTTTACACTTTTGTTGCATAAATAACTATTCTGTATTTTTGTATTATTCTGGCATAATTTAAGAAGGATATGTCTACAAAATGTTCAGGATAACGTGTCCAACATAGGGATCTCGAGAACTATAAGAAATGCGAAGACGGTTTTTAGACAAAAGTTGCCCTATTTGGAGCCCATTTTAATGGTGTATCGATATTTGAGAAAAAAATACAAAGATAGTTAGATATGGGTGAAAATGTAAATCTTACAGAACATTAAATGAAAACACTTATTTTAAGATGGGAGTTTACCCAATATGTATATCAAAGATTTCATCATTATTTGTTTGTTATCTCTAGTACATTTCCGCAACCAGAATACCACGTATTGAGCGCGGGCATTTAGTAACCCATATTCTGTCTACATTCGATTTACCTTAGCTGCTGTTGCTGTATAGTGTATATTTCTTATCTATTGAGTGTGGCAGTTTGGTTCGGTTCGGTGGCTGTTGAAAGTTTTTGATAAAGTGTCAAAGTATCGCACATCAGCAAATCGATAGCTGATAGCACACAACAGTAGAGGAGAGCACCCATATATTCGTGACCTCGCCAATGAATATTAACCTGCTTTTAAATTCGGGGTCGAACGTAACCTACACAGAAGCGAGGGGGAGATATCAGATAAAATACTATAAATAATAATTATTAGTTTCTACTGCTAATATTGCTCGTATGGTGCGTTATTTGCTCAATGTTACAGCGAATGAAAATGTAAATTTAAGTTTCGTAACATTATCAATGAATTATGTTGAATTCTGGCACGACGGTTCACGAAGAAATGGAGTATATTTTATTTATTATTATTGACAATGCTATGAATCTAAATTTTGCAAAAATAAAATGTAAGTTAATCGCAATAATACTAGCCGTATCCGCAACAACCTGTACTTTTAAATAATTTACTTCTAATCGTCCATATAAATGTTCACCAAAATATGTGAAGTTACTATCATATTCGTAGTAATTAATGGAAAACATTTATCATCCTTTTTATATTCATTTGTTACATCCAATAATTTTTAGTAAAAATCTGATTAATATATTTATTATAGATTTCAATGTAAATCATACAATTATAAATTCTCTGTTGATGTTTTCTTTGAATGATACAATTGGAGTAACTGGGCGTTAGCATGTTTGCGGAGGATTATGTACAATTTTAATGAGAATGTACTCACCGCATCGCAATTAAGCCAGGAGAGGGTGAGACTTTAGGGTTGTGTATTGTTTGTTGCTACTTGTTATGAATCTAATAAAACGCTTCGATAACTCCATAATAATTGGATTGGTAACACATACAGCCCGATTCACAAAAAAGTTTAAGCTAATCCTCATTTTTGGATTAGCGAATTCTACTCTAATTTTGACTATATCTTAAAATATAGTCTAACTTATAGTGACTGTATATACATAGTGTGGCCAAACGCCGCCATATTTTGCCAAAATGCGCGGGAAATTTGAATTCATTTGATGTAATAACTAAACAAAATTCGATAAACAATTAATGAAAGAGCATATTAAATGGAAACAAAATATTTATTTTAATTTTAAATCCTTTCGAAGAACTGTTTGCACAACCAACCGCCACGCAACCAGGCATCTAAAATATATACATTAATATTAGACATTTTAAATTAATTTTGACAGTTAACCTAAAAAATATGTGATGTTAAAAAATATGTGTATATTACTTTGAGTTATAAATATACAAATACACGTGTAATTTAATTATTTTCACTATCTAAAATATAAATATAATATAATTACCTTCAATTCACGTATAATTCACGTAACAAACCTGGAAATGTCACTTTGTCGGCATAATATCCGCCATATTTAGCCAAATTCTACCTTTATTGATAATATCATGAAAATTAAATTTTAAATACCGGAATAGAATTCACTAATCCAAAAATGAGGATTAGCTTAAACTTTTTTGTGAATCGGGCTGTTAACGTTTATCGATATCAGGAAAAGTTTACTCACTACAAAATTATTGTATACAGGCTGTTTCAAAGAAAATATAAAAAAAATTAAGGGCATACAGTACTGATAAAAATGAGTAAAAAAAGCGTAATGAACTTCAACTTCTTCAACTGTTTCCGAGATAAATGAAAAATCGAAGAAAAACTGATAATGATAGTGATCGAACAAAATTTTGTCTGTCAGTAAATAGACTATAGAAAAACAATAAAATTTTATATGAAACATTTTCCTCATTTTCTAATAGTTACGATGTTATGTGAAAATTAAATATTGGCCAAGGTCGCCACAACACTTAACTAAGTACAATTATTTGATTTAAAAAATAAAAACAAAAGCACATCTAACATGACCTCTAAAAGGTAAACAAATAGTCTTATTTAATTCAAATTATAACTCTTATAGTTTTCAAGATAGCAGAGGTAAACCCCGTAAAAACTCATTTTTCACTGCCTCATATCTCGGAAACTATCGAAGATCGGACCCATGTTGATTAAGCTTTTGTTACTCAATTTAGTCAGTACTATATGCTCGTAAAATTTTTTAGACTTTCTTTGAAACACCCTGTATAAAACACGCGTGGGAAGTTGAGACTTACCTTCTATTGTTTGTATACGCAGAACCTAATATTCGTACTTGGTCGCATAAACAATAGTGTTAAGCTATGATTTTATGTTTTAGACTACTTCAACTTCACATAATAAGATTTTAAATAGTTTTAGTAACTAGTGCCATCTATTTGAAGTTTAACAGATATTCAAATAAATTGATAATATATTTGTAGATATAAAATTGGTTGATGCAACGATTTACTGTCGCGACTGTCACCATTTTGTTAAATACCTACTGACAATTCATTTTCATTCAAATTAAACTAGAAACAAATTGTAAAAACATTGTGGTTTGCATATTGTTGACATGCCAGTAAAGAGAAATAACTATATAGCTCTGTTTCATTCCATGCGTGTTGCTGTTAGTTCAATCTTAAACATAAATGTAAACCTAAAGTTTGAAGTTTGCAAACATACATGGACACAAAAAATCTTAAACGTAAACATAATTGTAAATAAAGGAATGAGTAATAGCGAGTAGAATATTATACTTGACTATTCAATAGCGATTTCAGCTGGGGGATTTCTGTCTGGATATATATATATATATATATATATATATATTATTATTATTATTATTATTATTATTATTATTGTTATTATTATAATTTGAAGTTCTTAACGGTTTGAAAGTTAATATCTATATAATTCATTATATACCGTGTGTCTATCTTAAAGGTGTACATAGGAGATTAACATGGTAAATCAGTTTTTTGCAATTCCTTGCTCGCCTAATTATTTTAAGTAAAAACGCTTCAAATAAAAGTTTTAGGGCATAAAGTTCTGCATCTAATTCAATAAATAGAATTACTTTTACATGCTTTGTAACGACAGAAATTAAATATGAAAATGTCGAAAATTACGTTGAAAATCTTAACAGCCATGGAAATTGAACAAAAAATAAATAAATGACTGGCGTTTTATCTGTCACAACGTAAGTTAAATTATTTGACATTTCTAACAATTTGATTTGGACAAATATCGTTAAGTATGACAATAATAGAAATATTAGATTAATAAATAAAGATAAAAAATACAGTTTTCTTTAAATAATATGAATTTATTAAAAATTCACTATTTCGTAACAAAATATGCTGAAACAAGAAACGTTTTATAAATAGTAAACAAATAACAAAACAATTATAATTTAAAGATAATGGTAGGTATTCTATTGCCAATCATTATTATTAGCCCGGTTCTGCATATCTTCACAAAACACTCTTCTACTTTCTTCATCGTATGGGAAAAGTTCTTGGTGACATTGCATTTTATAAGAATAATACGAATTTTTTTTCAAAATATTATGTATGACGCTGTGATGAACTCCCAACTCATTTCCAATACAGCTAGTACTACAGAAGGGGTCTACATTTATCACTCCTAACACTCTTTCTTCCAGCAAGGCACGTTCTTCTGCTCGTCCTTCATTCTGATTACGCGGCTCACGTGCATTTTTTGAAGACACATTAGCAGTCTTTTCAAATTTTGTAACCAATTTAGCAATTGTAGTTGCACTGGGAATCGGCCGATCCATAAACTTAACGGAAAATAAATCACGCACTTTGCGGTAACTGTTACCTCCATAAAAACATTTTATTATAAAAACACGCTCTTCATTAGTATAAATATTCATTTTTTAATAATATCAGACAACAAAACCAGAGACAAAAAATGAAATTATCAGAAAACGACAAATAATTTATTTGACAGATAAAACGCCAGTCATTTATTTATTTTTTGTTCAATTTCCATGGCTGTTAACGTAATTTTCGACATTTTCATATTTAATTTCTGTCGTTACAAAGCATGTAAAAGTAATTCTATTTATTGAATTAGATGCAGAACTTTATGCCCTAAAACTTTTATTTGAAGCGTTTTTACTTAAAATAATTAGGCGAGCAAGGAATTGCAAAAAACTGATTTACCATGTTAATCTCCTATGTACACCTTTAAGATAGACACACGGTATAGATAATGAATTATATAGATATTAACTTTCATAAATCAGCCAGCTTTGCTATAATCGTGGAAACAGCTGATATATTCAAATAATTCCAATTGACAGATGTCACTGTCAAAGTGTCAAGTGCAATTTACATAGCGTATGTTCGTGTTATAATTTTAATGGATTTATCGATTCTGTTGCTCGCCTTAAGGGCTCGTGCCTTAAATAAAGCTGTCGCGCTGTAAAATACAACTTACACGCACTCGAATGTAAATAACCATTAAATTGTCCGATGAACAATTTACTACTTTACTGAATTTTTAATAATTATAATATTGTGTAATATATAGAATTCCTTCCTGACCTGATGCCGTAGATTGAGAAAATTAGTTAATAATTTGTAAGTGAAACTAATAGCGTGTGCCGTATAAATTAGAGAAAATGTAAATTGTTCTCGTAGTGAGAATATTTCACAATTTAGCGTAAAAGGAGATGACAAAACTAAACCTTCTTGGGGGAAATCTCGGTCTACTTTCTGCAGAGAATTACAGATAATCTCAACATTTTCCAGGGATTCAACCAAGGACAACCAAGTCCCCAGAGCTTGTGAAAGCCCAGCACGTGCTATCAATATTTTCAGGCCTTTGTAAAGCCAGCGATGAGTGCAGATTATTGCTGGTTATTTATTAAACACTCGTAAACATCCTAGTTAGTTTTTATGGCTACTACACAGAAAGGTTTTTAACCAAATCAAATTATTGTTAATGGAAATTTGAGACAACGTTGCATGTGGTATAAAAGTAAAATTAAATTGAAAATGTTTTAAACATGACTTTGCACTCTGAATTTGTTTGAAGGAGGTTTTAATTTTTGTCTTTGCCAGAGAATTTAATCATTTCGTTTGAAGGAATTTCTACCTCTAAAATATACAAATAATTCCATATAACATTACTTTGGTTATCCTTTATAAAATACACAATTAGTTAAAGTTAAAATACTACATGGAATAGTACATGAGACATATGTAAATTTCAACGCTTTTCTGCACACATTTTAATGGTGCAAGTTATTACGATAAAGTATCTAGGGAGGGTAAGAAATGTACAGTGGGTTTTCTACAAATAATTCATAGTAATGTTCCATTACTTGATATTTAAAATTTAGGCAGTACTTTGGCTGCCGGTACCGGTTCCCATATCTGCAGTCGACACCAGCTAAATAAAAAAATAATGCCAGTAATTGATTTCTTTATGCATTTACATGCACCACACTTATTTTTCTTTGCACTGAATTGTAAAATGACAAAACGTCAGTTCCCGCATATGCAGTCACGACATTAACATCTATGAACAACCAACGCACTTCTTAAAATTTTACATTACCAGTACTTACCATTATTCAGTTAAAACTTTCATTTATAAAGACTAAGTAACAGTAATATTACTTAAATACATACTAGAAGTCACACAAAAGTAGTTGTTTATAATAAATAGTGATAATTGATTAAGGCTTGGTTTTTTCATCTCTAGATAAAGTGTCATTTAACTAATTGGCAGATATATTGAACGCATCGATATTAGAGCGTAAATTGCCAAAATTATACACTCGTCATTTAAACGATGCGAAATTTTTCTTTTATCTGACGCATAAGTTAAGTGGTACTTTATCAAGAGGTGGAAAAATCGGGTCTAAATATAATATATATAGGTTACACGAGAATAAGGCAATACTTAAACGTGTGGTTTGACGAGCCTTGTTGGCTTGCCAAGTGCCAAATCACAAACTCAGTTCGTTGTACCATTCCCACAGCAATTAGTTTTTATTAATCGATGTAATGCATATTAATACTAATTTCATCAATTAGGTTTTTTAATCAGTGCTTAAAAATAGATTAAATTTATTGCACTGTTACTAACTTCAGTGTCAACTTTACTTATTATATTTTCATCTCTTCACTCGTACTTGAGAACTTCGTGTGGGAAATCTATGATTATGAATCCGGTGAATGTTGGTGGGGGAATCATATTTTTCTGGTCGCTGATTGTTGTTTAGATTCAGTGGTGATAACATTTGACATTACCATCATTGTTATTGAATTTAAAAATATAACAGAATTTACTGTTGAAGTGGATGTTACCACTAATAGCGAAGTAATGATAATGGTGTGTAATTTATTATTTTGCTTTTTACTCAGTCCATCTATAAATTAATCACAACGGGTTCTGCAGAACTATAAGAGCTACGAGGTCGGATAAATTAGCACACAATTTCTATTTTACAAGACTACTTTAATGAGCACAATAGTATTTAACGTGTCAAGGGTGTTATAGGCACCTGAGGTCAACAGTGTACTTTCCGAGGGCCTCTGGTCCGAGGTGTGTACGTTGACCGAAGGCGTTATTGTCCGTTTAACACCCATGGTGTGTTCAATATTTAACGTCCTATCGATATTTTATTTTAATAAAAAAGTTTATCGATTTTTGTCTTGTCATTGTGATTTCTGTTAATTTTACACAAAAATAAGTACATACATAACAACTGTCATTTGAGCTGTCAATATACGTTCCGGCAAAAGGATTTCAATTTAAATACAATTTTAAAAAGCTGTCTTAGGTCGCTTATATGATTGCGTACAATACATTAAAAGGTATGAAGTTGTTATTATTGCTTGTTAATTATGAATATATTAAATGACAGTTGATATTTTATTTTCGAAGCTGTGAACAGAAGCCATAAAGTCTTATTTATAATTTTATTTATATTTCTTATTTTCGTAGCTGTGAATGAGCCTTTAGAGAGATTAATCTAGTTGCTTAAACGCTGTAACTAGGAAACGCGATATACTTATTTGTTTACAAACCGATTTGTTTATTTCATTATTTCTATCTGTTTTTAACGCCGCATTAGTTGTAAAATGAGTGAAAAAATAACAGAGGAAGTTAAGCAATAGAATCAGTTGTAACTCAAAAAACTTAAAAATGATATGAATAAGAATTCAGCCGTTTTGAAGAAAGGATGCCGGAGAATTATGTAGTGTAATAAATGAAACTGTTATTCTCATTATATTCATTAATCATTCTCTCCCAACTCTTTGCGGACAAAATTTTCAATGTTAAGGAAAGAGCTGGTGGTGAAGAAGAAAATCAAAAGTATTGAAAAATTTGTTCAATTGCAGGAATTTTTAAAACAAATTTGCAGGGGCTATTCGGGCTATCGAAAATTAAAGGTTTAAACCTGCGAATGTTCTTGCATTTCTTAAGGAAGCACCTCTTGAAATATATTTAATGTGCAAGGTTGCATTAGTTATTGGTATATAAATCTGCTAATCTAAAATTTACTGGTCGATTTTAATATTGCATTTTTCATATAAATAAGTAATCCTACTATAATACTCGTTTAGTATTTAGTTAACAAAAAATAAAAAATATATACGTTCATTTCGTTAGTTTATTGATTTGAAGTAGTCTTTCACATAGTAACAAAATCAATTTTATAACACCCTAGGGAGTTATTTGGTATATAACAACCCTGAAAGCCTGGTTGTTATAATAATAATAAATAATTTTATTCTGAATTCAGTGATATAATATTTGCGTATCTTTAAGTATCAGTTTTTTTTTTTTATTTTTTTTATTATAACTCTTATGGTTCTCGAGATAGCAATAGTGGATAAAATAAAATGATCCAGCGTATATGCTTCATTGCTTCCATCGAACAGAGAGCAGTGATATCATTTTAAAATAAGCTGAAATTTGTGACAATTTTTTGATGAACGAAAAATCTGGCTTTGTATCACTGATGACTTGGCAATTCTTACTATTTCCCATTTTTAGCGAAAATTAGTTATTATAAGTATATATAATTAGGTATGCAACGTTTTATTTATTTGGGTGAAGTGTACCTAAATATCAAAGAAATATTAATGATTAAATTAAAGGTTTATTAAACAAGAAATAATTAAGAAAAAGATAATTAAAATTAACGAGCACTAGGAATAACAAATATTAATACTAATTAAAGACAAGAATATTATTAAAGACTTAATACTAAGTCGTAGTGACTACGATTATTTATTTAAACAGTAACAAAATTATTTATTTACACGTTACTTATTCAACATTTGTTTATCTACCGCACTAAATATACATTTATATCACTTATTCGATTGCCATAGAATGATTTCCGTAGAATGACTGCCTCGCACCGAGTCACATCGTACATATATAGCTCGGTAATTATCTAGAACATTCCTCTGGGTTGTGTACACAGCTGTCCACGCTAGCACGCCCTAATATTATAGTAGATTTATATTCTCCCTGTCTTTTTAAAGGTAAAATCATAGAATAGGAGATATTGCGATGTCTCCCTATTATCCGAAGGAGTCAAGTTGGGCTTGGTTTACCACCTTTCCCATTTGACTCGTGTCATTTTCATTTTATCAATAGAGAGTAAAGTTCTGGAATGTTCTTTCTAAACAAAAGTCTTTGATTTGACATTTTTCCTCCTAAATTAATACTAAATACTATCATTATTATAATATTATAAACAATTTGTTCAGTTACATATTAAAATTAATTACATTTTTTTTCTAACTCTAATTTCAATATTATTACCTTTACATGGTAATTATATTAGAAATTTTTAATTACAAATATCGAGTGTAGGTGCAGATAATAAAAATGTAATTCATTGAGAACGCAATGAATTTACAGTTCTAGTTTTGAACTAATCGAACTTACGTAAGAATTATTACAAGAGGATACAATTTTTGTTTTTAACCACTCTCCAATGGTAAAATATGCCCGAGTATAATTTTGTTTGTGCGATTATTATTATTATTATTATTATTATTATTATTATTATTATTATTTTATTGAACCGTAAGAATAATTCAGCGCACCGTTATTTAGAATGATCTTAACAACGTAAGCATCAAGTAGGGTTTAAGGGAACAAGTTATCCTTTAATCCATTATAAATCCCCGTTTTGATGATAAAAAACGAAAATGCTCCCTACTAGAATCCTATCATCGCGGTCGCCTTATGCCTGAAAAACTCATTATGTTTGACCTCAGCAAGTCGAGGTTCAAATCCTAATCATCCTCTATCAACCAGCGAAAAAATATTATTTCAGGTAATATGAAAATATTTGCGTTTAAGAAAACCTTTTGCGCAAGAAATACTTTATAAAATGTATTTTCAATAACTTCTTTTAGGGAAAATCTGAATTAGCTGTTAACGATTTCATAATTTCTGTTACATTCTACCACTAACGAAGGTGTATGTTAGTTCCTGATGGAAGCTAATAGTCTTAGTTAAATTTTATAAATATATACATAGGTGTCTCATATTACATTGGGATCTCGGGAACTATAAGAAAAATGAGGTCGAATAAATTAAAAAGTTGCCTCATCAGGAGGCTATTTTATTGATATTACGTATGTAACAAAAGTTATAAGAAAAATGTTACGTTCCAATCTTTATTACTACGTAAGTTCTAATCTAGTATCTAGTTGTCACTGGACATGGTAAATACATTAGTCCAGTTAACGGAGGCTGAAAAAGAGGGGTATCCTACAAAAGGTCGGGTAGTTCTGAATTTTTGATATGTTATATAGGATGGTGGGTTAGTAAAAAATCCAAATTTCCACAATCCCACTCCTCCGCTTCCTCCAGCATCTTGTAGAAACCATCGAAAATCGGCACTTTTTTCAGTTTATTGACTATAACTTCTTTTTGGTGCATTTTAGCACAAAAAAAGTTTCCTTCAAACTAGTTGTGTAAAGTTATTTTTGTACGATTAATAGCAACGGAGCAATGATGCTGAGAAAAAAGGTTAAAAATGCGTACTTAGCAAAATTTTGAGTTTCTTTCCACTTTACATCGCAATAGCTCCGTAATGCATCATTTTAGCGTAAAAGTCCTCATAATCAATCCTGTAGAGAATCTAATTACCTACAAAATTCAATTATTTTTTTTACGATCAATGCAACGGAGTGGGAGTCAATTTACAAAAAATCTGATATGGCCAACACAAAACCTCCCGCTATTTAATTTTTATTTATTTAAATACATACCTACGGATTTACTAACGCTACAAACTGTTCCATTGCAAAACTATTGCTTTATTTACTATTTTCTTTTTAAAATGTCACTATTATTAATTTGAAGTGATTAGCTTTTTGACAGTGACATTTACTGTCTGTTACATTAATTTGAAATATGAACTGTGTAACAAAGGAATTGTGTTTTTCTTAGGCTTCGGGACATGTAAAAAAAAATATTTTTAAATTTATCTGTAAAATATATAGAAAAAGTATTAATGTATTCCTGTACAAAATTCAATAATCTTCAATTTTCTTAACGACAAAATGCGAAAAAATGGCATTTAATGGTATTTTTTGAAGAAAAACCACTATGAGCTTCAGGTAAAGTGCCATTTCCGGTTATCCGATTTACACCAAAATCTAATGGCTTCTTTTCATATTAGAATAGGGTATAAATACAAGGTTTCAAAATTTTTTGAATAGTGAGATAGAGCGAAGACAAAATCCCTACACATACACACATTCATACACACACACATACATAGATACACACACATACATACACACACATACATACATACAGACATCATCGTGAAAATGTTAAAATTGGATTCTAGGGACCTTAAAACGTGGTCATTTACTAAAATCTCGATATGTGATTTTTAACACGATCCCTATACCTCCCTTACTAAAGGTAGCGGGAGGTAAAAACGATAAAAATAGTTGTTTCTAGTTTAGTGCAGCTACTGTATTTGGTTTATTATTTCTAATTATAAAAGTATTATTCAAACAAAATAATCTGTATAGATTCAAAATGAACGTAATTATGTGTTGGCAAACGTCAACGAAGTCTTATGGGACTATTAGAATTTTTTTTTAAGCACTTTCTTTTATTTGCCTGCGACTTCTTTCTACTGCTCTTCAGCTCAGAATTATTTTCGTGGAATCCGTATTACTTTAATTCCGCATCATAAAATCAAGTATAGTGATAAAAATTGAAGTAACAACGTTGCTGCACAAAACTTGAAAAAAATCACTTTTTCGTATTTTTTTTGTAGTTACCCCCACTACGTTGTATTGGTCATAAAAAAATGATACGTGGATTTTGCAGGTAAGTAAATTATCAAGATTTATCATAAGTACTTTTACGCTAAAATGAAGTGTTGCGGAGTTATTGCGAAATGTAAATTCGAAAGAAACTGAAAATTTAACTAAGTACGCAATTTTGTTCTTTTTTGGAGCTTTATAGCTCCGTTGTCATTATTCCTATAGAAAAACTTTGTGGACCAAATATACAGGAAATTTTATCCTCTGCAAGACGTCAAATAACTTTTTTGTGTTAAAATGCAACAGGAAGAAGTTATAAGCAAAAAACTGAAAAATTGCCGATTTTCGGTGATTAAAATGTTAATAAAGCAATTTTTCAAAATGGGTCTTTCGCGGTAATCTGTGTATTCTATATTTCATCCATTCTGTATCTATAGGAGCTGGGTACAATATCTAAAAGAATATAATGACATTTGTTGATAATGATTTACTTATAGCTAGGAATAGTTATAAAAAACTCAATATTTTTCCAAGCTCGCTACTTTCACCATGCTGAGAGCGGCATAGCTCCACCCCTATTGGTTCCACAAAAGACATAATCCGCCAAAGTCTTCGAAAATTGATTCTTAGAATATATACAATACTTGGCAAATAACTCACTCTAAGTTGAAGAGCAATAGAAAGAAGTCGCAGACAAATAAAAGAAGGAAGTGCTGTTTTTTTTTTAAAAAAAAAATCTAATAGTCCCAGGAGACTTCATTGATGTTTACCAACACATAACATAACAGCCTTGGTTGAACCTCGCCTTTGACATTTGTCAATAAAGTTATTTATTATTATTATAATTACGTTCATTTTGCATCTATACATTATTTTGTTTGAATAATACTTTTATAATTAGAAGTAACAAACCAAATACAGTTGCTGCACTAAACTAGAAACAACTATTTTTATCGTTTTTTGTAAATTGATCCCCACTCCGTTGCATTGATCGTAAAAAGATATTTGAATTTTGTAGGTAATTAAATTCTCTACAAGATTGATTATGAGGATTTTTACGCTACAATGATGTATTACGGAGCTATTGCGATGTAAAGTGAAAAGAAACTCAAAATTTTGCTAAGTACGCAATTTTAACCTTTTTTCTCAGCATCATAGCTCCGTTGCTATTAATCGGACAAAATAACTTTACAGAACTAGTTTGCAGGAAATTTTGTCCTCTACAAGTTGGAAAATAACTTTTTTTTTGTACTAAAATGCACCAGAAAGATGTTATAGTCAATAAACTGAAAAAAGTACCGATTTTCGGTTTTTACAAGATGGCGGAGGAAGCGGAGGAGGTGGGATTGTGGAAATTTGGATTTTTTACTAACCCACCATCCTATACAACATATCAAAAATTCAGAACTACCCGACCTTTTGTAGGGTAAAATGCTTCGTTTACTGTGTTAAAATTGCCAGAAAAAGTTGTTAAAGTTTTTGGGGATTAAAATATTGAACAGGCGACTATACGAGAATGTGAATTTGCCAAAAAGTGAGCGACCCGAACTTTTGCCCCGAAATCGAATCAGCAGATTAGTTCAAAATGCTCAAGAGAAAGTTAGAACGTCATCGCGCAGATTAACTCTACAATTTAGAATTTTAAAGATAATTGTTAGAAGTACTTTAGTTAGAAATGATTTATAAGGCAATTCTGAACAAATCTGTAAGTCTTACAGATCCGTAAATATTTTTGTACTATTTTCCTTTAATTCGATTGAGCCGTAATCCCCCATTATAGGGACCTTAAAACGTGCTTATCCACTAAAATCTGATATACGATTTTTAGTATGATTCCAATACCTCTCTTAGCGAGAGGTAATAAAATTAAGAAATTACAAATAATAAAACATACTTCACGGCTGACGTATACGATATCGTATATTTATGTAATAATATTTGTACGTATAGTTCTTTTGCCATGTATTATTTTGCCAAAATATTAAATTATAAATAAATAAATAAATACAAAAATGAATTAAATAAATTTATTAAATAAATAATATAATTAAATAAAATATATTCAGTTGCGTACAAAAGTTTTGAGCCAATTTTATTTTCGGATCTATTCTGTAATGTAGGCCCGGTATGTATTTCAATGTTGGTAAACTCATAAAGTAATGTTAACTAATAGTTAGATATTAGATTGTGTTTTACAGTTTTTGGTTGTATTATATTCATATAGTTAAGGACTAGTTTCCCTAACCAACACAAATGTATGAGTTAACTGTTAGTTAACAGAATGGGGGATTACGGCTCAATCGAATTAAAGGAAAATAGTAAAAAAATACGAATGTATATGCTGAGTAACAAATATTAATAAAAAAATTAAATAGTATAATTGAGATATTTCGGAAATAAAGGGTTTTTTGTTACAACGCTTCGACACTAATATGAAAATATTTTGATTGGCGACAGAGAAACCGCCTATACATGCATTACAAATAGCGTGTTAGGAGGTGGGATTACTACCAATGGAAGTTAAGAAATTCAAATTTGAAAGGAGGGGCTAACATTCCTGTACTACAGTTTCCAAACAGTTTTTATTTTAACATAAATTTCTTGCATTAAACTTAATAATTTAAATACACCTGTAATTATAAAATATGTATACTTATACAGTGTTATAATATTCATTTATTTTTATGTAAATATAACTTAAAATAGCATATATTTTAAGAACATTTAGGTCCATCATGAAAACAGTTTGATATAAAAACACATAAATGTGACGTCACGTCAATCTTTTCAAAATTCGGGAGACCATAACTCGCTTATTAATAGGAATTTTTTCACCAGATTTTCATCAATAGTCTTAGTTTTCCTAATATTTTCAGATGAAATTATAAAAAAAAAATGGTGTAATCCCCCATTATAACCTAAAATTACCAAAGTGAGAATTGTATTTCTCATGTCATGAATAATTTTGACGTAAATTTATGTAGTGGAAGAGATACGAATTAAAAAAAAAAAATTATATAGAACATAATAAATCATTTTGAATTATGGTACGACAAAGAATTTTTTCAGCGTTTTCTCTTTTCAAAAAGAAATGACATAAAGTTGATCTCGAGGTTGTGTTATATTTTGTTTATTTACTGAGAACTTCGGCTTTGCTAGCTTTTTAATATTATTATACTTTTGTTACAGCACTTCAAAATCTCTGAACAAATTATTATTTATTTGTGGGAAATGATTTATTTATTAATTTTTTATGTTAGCATTAACATTACAATTTAGCGGAATAACTTATTATTACGTATTATCTGTCAACGGTCAGTGACACTTTTGAGGTTATACGTCAAATTGAGTTCGTTCAAATATAAAAAAAAACCATTCATTCAGCGTTGCCAATGTAGAGTACTGTTTAGTTAACTAATAGTTAACTTTGTAGTTAAAATATCTAAAGGTAAGTTACCTAACTATAATCTGAAATACCGGCCCTTAGTAGTTAATTTTTAACAATTGGTTAAAAACAATTGCCAATCAACTATGTTGACATAACAAAAATTGGGAATTTTAGTTGTTAGATCAAGATCTATTAGATAATTTTTTTAACCTGCTGTTAAAAATTAACCACTGTTACAGAATGGGCCTGTTATAAAAGAATATAATTTTTTTTTGTAATATTTTCACATATTACACTACTGTTGAGAATGTTAATTACATTATAATTAGTATAGACGACTTGCTAATGATTCATAAAAGCACGACATATGGAATTATTACCAAATATAAGTTGCGAAAATCATTAACTGACAAGCCAAGATGCGAAAAAACCCGTGAACCAACAAGGCGAACAGATGAAATAATGAAACTAAAATCTATAGCAGATTCAAGAAAACTACTGTAGATGTTTCTCAAGAAATTCGAATATAAAACCTTTCCATTGTCAGCCGAAGGACTGTGTCTCAAAGTCTTTAAGACGAAATTCAAATTTGGCTAGTAGAGGAAATCCCAAATCACACCAATATTGGGATGAAATCGACTAATGAAAAGTGCTATTTTAGAAAGAATCAAAATTAGATTTTTTTTTAAATGATTGTACTAGGTATTTTTGGTGACTAAGTGCAAGATACAATTCTAGATGCCAAATCCCTACATTTAGACATGCAGAGTAAATGTGGTATTATATTGTGATTGTTCTCATGACGGTCTAGGTCAGTAATGGTGAACCTTTTTTAGCGTTGGGTCAGAATCAAAATATTTTATATCTACGACAGTGCGTAAAATTAACGTTTAGTTGTTAATTTTATGTTTGCAAAACGGTTGTTTAGTAACAATACTTCATTAGTCAGAGATTGCCAAGCAACGAGTGATTAAAATTTTTAAACACGCTAAATTTGCAAAACCAAGATAAATACTTTGTTATCATGGCAAACTTCTCATTTAATATTGTGATATTAACTCATAAATAAAAGTATTTTTTAAAAATTTATTGAGTTTTTAGATTCTATCGTAGATAAAATATTGTACGATACACATACGTAAATCATCTTTAGTCACTCCATGGGTTTTAAAACACTCGTTGTGCTCATGTTTTAATTGACCCGTTCGTGACTAAAGACTAGCGTTACGTACTTGTATCGTAAATAACTATTTTGTAATTTAACTCGCGGGTTAACGATCAAATTTAAACAGAGTGATTAAAAAAAATGTATTTAGAGTTCGTTTCAATCTGTAGAAGCAAAAAACAATACAAAATCAATATTAAATAGTATACCCAGTTATATATAAAAGTAGTAAGAAATTAGCTGTTGTTTTTCAAGATGATAAATTTTCGATATCAGGATTTTAAATTTAATTTAATTTAAATATATATGTAACAGTCATTTCTTTTTACCTCCCGCTACCCTTGGTAAGGAAGGTATAGGGATCGTGCTAAAAATCACATATCGAGATTTTAGTAAATGACCACGTTTTAAGGTCCCTAGAATCCAATATTAACATTTTCACGATGATGTCTGTATGTATGTATGTATGTATGTGTGTGTGTGTATGTATGTATGTGTGTGTGTATGTATGTATGTGTGTATGCGTAGGGATTTTGTCTTCGTTCTAACTCAAATACTATCATTCAGAAAATTCTGAAACTTTGTATTTCTATCTTATTCTAATATGAAAAGAAGCCATTAGATTTTGGTGTAAATCGGATAACCGGAAATGGCATATTACCTGAAGCTCATAATGGTTTTTCTTCAAAAAATATCATTAAAAGCCATTTTTTCGCATTTTATGTCATATAAAAATTAAAGATTATTGAATTTTTACACGAATACATTAATACTTTTTCTATATATTTTGCAGATAAATTTAAAAATAATTTTTTTATTAGTCCCGGAGCTTAAGATAAACACAATTCCTTTGTTACACAGTTCATATTTCAAATGAATGTAACTGACAGTAAATGTCACTGTCAAAAAACTAATCACTTCAAATTAATAATAGTGACATTTTAAAAAGAAAATAGTAAATAAAACAATAGTTTTATGCAATGGAACAGTTTGCAGCGTTAGTAAATACGTAAGTATGTATTTAAATTAATAAAAATAGGCTAGGAATGTGTGATGATTGTTGCGTAACTATTATTGTGGTCCGGATGCGGTTATTCGCTACCGAAAAACGGTCACTTTAATATGTTCTTATGTATGAATGCTATGATGATTGCGGACAAGGCGAAAGAAGAATGTGAAACAGTGAAGTGAGTCAGCTGAGCTCTTACTCTTATCCCTTTTCTTATTGTTACTATTGTTTCCGGGTTTTTGCTAACTAAGTGGGAAACGCGTGATTTTACGTCTGTATGTAAAAATTAAATAGCGGGAGGTTTTGTGTTCGCCACATCAGATTTTTTATTTGTGTTTTTACCTCCCGCTACCCTTGGTAAGGGAGGTATAGGGATCGTGCTTAAAATCACTTATCGAGATTTTAGTAAATGACCACGTTTTAAGGTCCCTAGAATCCAAATTTAACATTTTCACGATGATGTCTGTATGTGTGAATGCATGGTGTGTGTATGTATGTATGTGTGTGTGTGTGTGTGTATGTGTAGGGATTTTGTCTTCGCTCTAACTCAAATACTATCATTCAGAAAATTCTGAAACCTTGTATTTATACCCTATTCTAATATGAAAAGAAGCCATTAGATTTTGGTGTAAATGGGATAACCGGAAATGGCACTTTACCTGAAGCTCATAATGGTTTTTCTTCAAAAAATACCATTAAATGTCATTTTTTTGGATTTTGACGTTATGAAAATTAAAGACTATTGAATTTTCTACAGGAATACATTAATACTTTTTCTATATACTTTACAGATAAATATAAAAATATTTTTTTTTTTACAAGTCCCGAAGCCTAAGAAAAACACAATTCCTTTGTTACACAGTTCATATTTCAAATGAATGTAACTGACAGTAACTGTCACTGTCAAAAAACTAATCACTTTAAATTAATAATAGTGACATTTTAAAAAGAAAATAGTAAATAAAGCAATAGTTTTATGCAATGGAATAGTTTGCAGCGTTAAATACGTAGGTATGTATTTAAATTAATAAAAATTAAATAGCGGGGGGTTTTGTGTTGGCCACATCAGATTTTTTCCGTAATGCATTGAGTTGTTCTCAAAAATTAGTTGATCCGAACATTATTAGAAATGTGGTATTTGCTAAATTTTTCATGCAAAGAACTACGTTGAATTAATGAATTATATATCTGTACAATAATTTATTTTTTTTCTTCTATTTATTTATCAATGCTCATGTGGTAAGCATTACGCTTCCATTTTTTAAATATTTTTTCAAATATTCGTATACATAAATTTATTCTGCTAATTCTGTTTCCAAATTACTAGTACAACCGGTAAATACAAAGAAATATTTTAGTATTCTACCACATAATTTAAGAGTGCCAATATGCTTTGTATACAGATATTGGTAATGACGAAATATTTGTACAGTACGGGCGCTTCCCACGGGCTCTCATTACTTGCGTGGTGAGTGCACCACAGGTGTTTTGGCGCCGGTCGGGAACGAACTTGGGACCACAGATTCGCGCCCCGACACTCAGGCATACAGCCACATAAAAAAAATTGACATAATATCACGTAAAAATAAAATAGATATTGTTGTAACAAGAATTTACTGTTAAAGTGGATGATACAATGATAGAGAAGTAATAGAAATGGTGGGTAATTATGATTGAATAATCAGCAGCGATATCATTTAATGTTATAATTAAAATAAAAGAAAATATTTAAGTAAGATTACAGTTAAATTATTATAGATACGTCTAAAAAAAAACACGGAATGTAATAATAATAAAAAAAAATCTGTTGTGGCCAGCACAAGACCTTCCGTCAATTCCATGTATTTTGTACAAATCCCATACCAAAAGGTCCTTGGAACAGATTCTATATAATATCATGTAAAAACACATACTATTTTTTACAAATTCCATACCAAAAGTTCATTTGAAAAGGTTCTATAAATCCAATAAAATTATAACATAAACTACACTAAGTAATGTCCTTCCATCTTCTCTTTGGCCTTTCTCTGCGTGTCACTTGCGAGCAACACTATGACATACCAATTTTAGATCCTATACTTTTTTCCATATTTGGTTTTGCACTTGCAACTGACATCTGTCAATTAAATTTTTTTGAATAATTATGTCAGCTGTTTCCATGATAAATAACGCAGATCTGTTTCCGGCTCCTGATTCTTCGGCCATTGTTGAACTGTTTCTTGCAATTGGCACAACCTACACGTGCTGGTGGTTTAAGATTTACATATATGACTGCTTCAGCAAACATAAATGTTGATGTATAAACCAACCTATAATATTTTTCATTATTAATTTTAATTGACTGTGAGTTACCTAATTTTTACTTACTTACAAACAGTAATTTATCATGTAATTCTCTTGTAGACATCCTGAAGAAGTCGCATGTGGCGACGATACGTCGATGCTTGCCAATAAATAAATATTTTCACAATAATACTGACTGCATTCCTATTTACACCAATTTTTCATCTATTTACCAGTCGCTTAGTAATATTATTAATAAATAACAAAGCTGACTAATTTTTGATAATTAATTTCTTTATAATGCTTTAAATTTACATCTATTGAATATGAATATATAATATAATAATATAATCAAACTGTATAGAGAAGAGTATTTTCTTTAATATATATAATAACAAAATGTCAAAAAATAATATTTAATTGCGTTTTATTAAGAAAAACTGTTAAAAACCTCAAATAAGGGTACTTCCGGTGGATCAATTATAACCAAAATTTAATCAACTCTTCATATGTATGTACAGAAGAGGAATATGAAAGAATTATAGTGTTGCCGAAAGTCGAGACGAGACGAGACTTGGGGTCGGTCTTGTCTTGGTCTTGACTTGGTCTCGACTAGAGTGGTCTCGTCTTGGTCTTGTCGAGACGAGACTTGATGTCAGTCTCGTCTCGTCTCGAGTCTCGACAAGACTCTCGACTTTACCTCCATAAACAATTTTTGTATAATCGCATCTAATAGTACATAAAATTCTAAGAACACCAGTACAATCGCGATTCAAATATTCCAAATAATATTTGAGATATTTATTATTAAGTTTTCTATGAATATCACCAACTTGATAATTGAGCTCTTGAAATAATTAATATGAAAATATACGTATATATCGAGTGTTGTTTCTCATTACTAAACATAAAATATATAAGTTCAATTCCTTAGCTACAGAATTATTAGCAATAGTTAAACAGTTATGTATATGTTTAAAATGAAGCAGTAAGTAAATAGACAATAATCTCCTAAAAAGTAACTTCTTTCGCTATTTTTTTATATTTTAATAAATAAATGTTAAATAGGCAGATAACAAAACTAGCCTTTCAAGTATCCCCTGGTATGTGTACTCAGGTTGAGAACCTCTGCTTTATTTCAAAAGTTTGCGCTTGAACCCCCTGAGAAAATTAAATACATTGTATAAATACCTAAGTCATTCGTATGAAAAAATTGAAACAATAATCAACGTTGACTTAAAGTCTTAAAGGAAATGTAAATATAAAAGTCGTAATGTACAAGCCCTTCTTTACAATTTCCTTATAACTTTGTATACACAAATGTGTAAAACAAACTGTTTTTCCTAATCCCTAATATAACATAATATAAAAAAAAAAAATTGGGTAAAAAATAACACATTTCTTTTCTTGTAAAATCCAATAATGCAACAATAAATTTTACAACGGCATGTGCTATAAATGCTACATATTACCAGACAATAACAACCACTTTTAGACATCTGCTAGTAATAAAAGTAGGTAGGTTTGCCCAACCCAAATCCAAATATTACAGAATACAATACTTTAGTCATTCTAACAATTTTGCATCCTAAAAATATAAAACCATGTAATAAAGAAAAGTATAAACGGATGATACAAGAATTAAAAATTAAAAAGAGAAACCTCTTGAGAAAGAAATACCATATGATGAATTATTAGATATCTCCAAAAAATTCTATACTTTTTTACTCCATGCCTTGATTTTATTTTTAACTCTACCTTCTACAACATGTAAAAGAAGTTTTAGTACATAAAAAAACTGTTGTGGCTATCACAAGAACTTCCGTCAATTTGATGTATTTTGTACAAATCCCACATCAAAAGTTCCCCAAAAAATATTCTATATATTTAATAAAATTGTAACACGAACATATACTTTTTACATATACATATATATTTTTTACAAATTCCGTACCGAAAGTTCCTTGGAAAAAATTCTAAAA
The DNA here is from genome assembly GCA_943142095.1 of Ophonus ardosiacus. NCBI lineage: Eukaryota > Metazoa > Arthropoda > Insecta > Coleoptera > Carabidae > Ophonus > Ophonus ardosiacus. The sequence continues at coordinate 20,132,882 of OW964832.1, read as the reverse complement.
ATCCAATAAAATTATAACACGAACAATTATTATGTAAATTGTACTTGACACTGAAATCTGTCAATTACAATTTTTTGAATATATCAGCTGTTTCTATGATTATAGTAAAGCTGACTGATTTTTGAAAGTTAATCTATTTATAATTCGTTAAACCGTAAAACTGTTATTATTAAAGTTTCTTAGTTACTAATTTTATATATTTAAGCACGTGTATTATAATTTATTTATGTTTTTCAAATAAGAGTTTTATTTATTTTTTTTTTTTTTGTTAGAGAATGTGTTGTTTATGTAACAACCTACAGTTTTTATTAAATATACCATTATTATTCTAAATAAGTTTATTATAATTTACTTAAGTTTTTGGTATAAGTGTATTTTTTTTTGGCAAATAAATAACATATAAAAAAATATATGACAACTATATTTTTATGAAAGTAGAAAATTACAAACTTTGAAAAATTAATATCTTTCTTATTTATTCGAATTTTCAAACAGTATTTACAGCAATACTCTCAGTTTTTGAAGCACTTTTAGAATATATATGTTTAAAAAATACCTTTGATCTGAAGTCGAGAGTCTTGTCGAGACTTCAAGACTTTCTCGACAAGACTTGATGCTGGTCTCGTCTCGTCTCGACTTTTCTAGTCGAGACCAAATGATGGTCTCGTCTCGACAAGACCAAGACGAGACGAGACCAAGACCAAGACTAGTCTTGGTCTTGTGGCAACACTAAAGAATTATAATTTTTAGAATTGTAGTATTGGAGTTATCGTCGGAGAAAAATTTGTCACACACGGACACACACACACACGGACACACACACACACGGACACACACACACACGGACACACACACACACGGACACACACACACACACACGCACACGGACACACACACACACACGGACACACACACACACACACACGGACACACACACACACACACACGGACACACACACACACATACATACATACATACAGACATCATCTTAAAAATGGTATATTCGTATTGTAGGGACCCTAAAACGTGCTTATTCATTAAAAACTCACCACCGAATTTTTTGACCAAAGACAATACCTTCCTTACCTAAAGGTGACGGAAGGTAAAAATAAATACTAATTTTGATGTAAAAAAAATCTGATGTGGCCAACACAAAACCTCCAGCTATTTTAATTTTTATTAAGTTAAATACATACCTACGTATTTACTAACGCTGCATACTGTTCCATTGCATAAAACTATTGCTTTATTTACTATTTTCTTTTGAAAATGTCACTATTATTAATTTGAAGTGATTAGTTTTTTGACAGTGACATTTACTGTCAGTTACATTCATTTGAAATATGAACTGTGTAACAAACGAATTGTGTTTATCTTAGGCTTCGGGACTTATAAAGAAAATTATTTTTAAATTTTATCTGTAAAATATATAGAGAAAGTATTAATGTATTTCTGTAGAAAATTCAATAATCTTTAATTTTCATAACGACAAAATTCGAAAAAATGGCATTTAATGGTATTTTTTAAAGAAAAACCATTATGAGCTTCAGATAAAGTGCCATTTCCGGTTATCCGATTTACACCAAAATCTAATGGCTTCTTTTCATATTAGAATAGGGAAGAAATACAAGGTTTCAGAATTTTATAAGTGATACTATACTATTTGAGTTAGAGCGAAGACAAAATCCCTACACCTACACACATACACACATGCAGACATCATCGTGAAAATGTTCAAATTGGATTCTAGGGACCTTGAAACGAGGTCATTTACTAAAATCTCGATATGTGATTTTTAGCACGATCCCTATACCTCCCTTACCAAGGGTAGCGGGAGATAAAAATTGAATATACGTTTTTATGTACTGTGATATTTAATAGAAATATAAAATTAAATGAAACACTTTTTTGCAGTTCTCTCCGCAACTTTGCCACCTGATGACGACGACGATGACGACCTGGATTCCTCTGAAGAGGATACTGCAGGTGGCGGTGCAGCCACAACCGGGATCGGCACCAATGATGACGACGGCCGAGTATATAAAAATCCGAGAAACAGCCCATCGGCGCTGTGTCCTCGAGATGAAGACCAAGCAACGCTGCTGGGCCAAAAATGCCTTAGGAAATGCTCGAGCGATGAGGACTGCAAGAGCAAGAAGAAAAAGTGTTTGTGCGATGGAGCTTGCGGAATGAGTTGCATCAAACCAGGTGAGAATAGTGTATTAAATTTTAATAAAGTCGGAAATAAGGTACGTTACTAAGAAAGATGGTATATTTAAAATCCATACCTTATAATTTTATTGTTGTAGACAAACAAATTGCATTGATATATAATGAAGTAACGTGAATTAAGAAATGGAAAATTATTGTTTATCTGTATTATGTAAAATGAAATGTCTGTAGCTTTGTTTTAAGTATTTTCTAAACAAAATTTCAAGAGCATTTTTATATAAATAAATAATGCGTCACTTGTATGTTCTAAATGAAGTTTTTACCGATTATATAAAGGAGATGCGGATCAACATGATACTAACTGCAATCCTGTAATACTAGTACTATCTATTAATATAAACGAATGGAATCTAAGTGGGTAATAATAATAATAATATAATGTAGTGTGGAGATGATTAAATAAAGAGTTAATTAAAGTGTTGAATAGGTCGTCTAATGTTTGCAAGATACGGTTCATTCTAGTAACCTATAGAGAGTGTGTCAAAGGACTAACACATACATACGTAGACGAGCCATACAAAGCGTGTACGGAGCAGCATATGATTAAATTGAATTCAAACAAGCAGCCAGATCGCGAAATTGAGTTTCTTACTCTTGTTATTAATACCACTCACTCGCTCGCACCAGATTTATTATTCACTTCGCCTCGACTACCTGGAGGTGAACACCGAGGAGTATTTTTAGAACCGCTACTGCAATTCCATGTTTGCGAATAAATTTTGCAATACAATAAATCGGTGATGAAGTTCTCTTTGTGTTTTCGTATTGTAAAATATTCTCATTTCACTTTACAACACTGGGGGACGGGTTGCAGGATGCTATTTTGTAAAGTGTTGAATAGTATAATAAAATAACACGGAAACAACAAAAAAATCACGGAAAGTGACAACTGAATCCTGAACCATTTGCACTCATGTACAATGCACTGTTTCAATAGTTTCATACACTCACATATTGTAGCCGAATATGTTAAATTAAACAATTGTTGTTCTGACAGCAAACAAAAATTCTTTATGTAAAATACTATGATTTTTATACAAAAACAAGTTTTAGAATTTTATAAAAAAGATATTTTGCTTATTAATTTTATTTAATTATAATTTTATTCAAAAATATAAATTAGTGAAAAAGAAACATTACACATTTGTTTGTCTTTTTATTTTAATTCCATGGGTAGTAACACTATTAAGTTGTAATATTCCATATTTTCACTTCTAATTTTTGCAGTTACTAAATATACAAAATGAATTCTTTATACAGGATGTCTAGAACTCCCCCTCCCCTATAACTTTTTTATTATGTTTTATTATTTTAAATATACAATTTGATGTTAGATGTAAATATTTTTTATAAAGTCAGTATTAAGTCGTATCTTATAAACCTATAGTTATTTTACTAAAATAGAAACTGCCTTTTTTTCTCTTTTCCACGATGTATTAGTTTTTATAAATTCGAGAAACATAAGAATATTGAAAAATATTAGAAATATTTTTTTATACAAATATTATAGGTGGCTGTGTGAAAATAAATAAAATGTAACAGTGTAAAAAAATGAAATGAATGTCAAAAAAGTATACATTTGTTTACTTTATTTAATGTATTTTGTAAACAAAAGAAAAAACGTTTTAAAATGTTAATGAAGAACGAATTAATTGATATGATTTTAATAATTGATGAATCGACTGGAGTAATAAGAAGAGCAAAAACAATTTACCGGGACCGATTTCCTAGACGTCGACAACCAAGTTTAGGAACACAGAATTATTTTCACTCGATTGCGAGAAACAGGTTCAGTTGAAAAACCATCTAATGTCATAATAAATGAAGAAACGGAAATTTTGGTTCTAGCTTCCGTCTATGAAAATCCCCAGGAATTATCAAATTTACTTGATGTTAGTCAAAGTTCTTCATCCAGAATTTTAAGAAAACATAAATTTTATTCTTATCATAGCAACCTTACAAAATAATTGCACGGTGAAGATTTTAATAATAGAGTTCGATTTTGAAATTGGGCGATGGAAAATATTAGGAATCTACTCCTAATAAGTAATGAGGCTACTTTTAAAAGCAATGGTTGCGTTAATAGGCATAATATGCATTATTATGCAATTGAAAATCCTCACTGGATGCGGAATGTCGACAGCCAGAGGATATAGTCCTTGAATGTTTGGGGTGGCATAATAGGAGATTTTGTTGTTGGTCCACATTTTTTTGAAGGCCTATTGAATAGAGCCGGTTATTTTTTTTAATTATGATCCTCCCGGAATTATTGGAAGATATTCCATTAAATGTCCGCCAAAATTTGATATTCCAACATGACGGAGTGCCACCACATTATGCCAGTAATGTTCGGAATTATTTAAATAATCAGTGGAGGGAACAATGGATAGGACGAGATGGACATATTTCATGGCCAGGATGATGTCCTGACCTTACGCTTATAGATTTTTACCAATGCACGCCATCACTTAGTGTACATTCCTTAATGCATTAAAATCACTAATAGTGAAAAATTAAATAAAACTTCAATCATTTTTAACCATCAAAAAATGTACGGCCTTATATAATTATTATTAAGATGAATAGTAGAGTTCATTAATTATCGTAGATGACATGAATAATATATAAATAATGTACATCTACTTCATATTATTCGTTTATTTGTTACTATTGTTACTATAGTTGGCAACATTGATAATTTGTATGTTTATACTGTCAAAGTTATTATTTGACAATTTGAAAAATATTTGCATCGTGTATGAAACATTTTTGTGCGTTCTAAAGGCCTATTTATAATAAAGTCACCTTAAACGCAACGCAACAACGCAACGTGACCGTTAACGCAAACACAAAATCTGTGATTTATAATAAAAACCAAGGATAGCATTTCTAATCAATCCGAAGAATTCGGTATATTTCTTTGAAATTCGGCTCACTTTTATTTATTGTCTTCATATGGCATGCATAAGTAAAAATAAGGTTACTATTATAAAATAATTTAAATAGAAATGGACAGTGACGAAAATATAGTATTTAATTTGAAGAAGTGACAGTTCTATCAGTCGATAATACAGATTGCAATCTGTATAACTCTTTTCATAAAGATTCTAAAACCTATATAAACGTACCAGTACATGGCGTCACACATCTAGTTACTTTTATTCAATTTTTATGACGTGCATTGGCTGCTTGACCGATTTGGGTGTATTGAATTTGTTGTTTTAGTTTGTTAGGTTGTATAACACTGTTACATTTTGTTCATTTTCACATAGCCACCTATAATATTTGTATAAAAATTATTTCTAATATTTCTCAATTTTCTTATTTTTCTTGAATTTTTTCAAATACATTAATAAAAACTAATACATCGGCGAAAAAAAAAATGGCGATTTCTATTTTAGTAAAATAATTATAGGTTGCCATTTGAAAAATAAAAGTAGATAGTAGTATCTTCTAAACCTGACTTCAATATCTACATCTGACATCAAATAGTATATTTTATATTATTAATATTATATGAGCCATTTTTTTCTATGACTTATAGTAAAAAAGAATTCATTTCGTATATAGAGTAACTGCAAAAATTAGAAGTGAAAATGTCTTCCCGGACATCCTGTACTTTACATTCGTCATGAAGTCATTATGAAATCTAAACGGGTTTACACAAATTTTTCATGAAAAATTATATGTATTGCAATTTATTATAACAGGTTTTCTGTAGAAAAAAATATTGAAAATGATATTTTTGTAGCTTGTATAAACGGAAAACTTTTACCGCCACGACAGTGTGTCATAGTCCGCAAGTCTGCTAACGCTCAATACATGATGATGGTACGGTCCAAATGTTTCATCTGTCAAGTGTTTGTTCACTTAACACTCACCCCTGATTAGGAGTAAATACTTAAATAATACTCCCATTAAATTTATAAGATCCCATGTATCTATACCATCTCTTATACCAAATTTTAAAATTTTAGTGCAGCTAATACCAGTTTAAATAAAAATGTATCTGATGAGGTACATTTTCAGAGTGCTATAACTCTGTAACACACGTTTCTGAACATACCTTCATACAACATTTTTTACTCAAAATGTTTCCCCCAATATTTGGTTTAATTTTGGCACAGCCTGAATCAGCCTGTACGTAATAATGTCATTACTTCGTAAATAAGGAAAAAAATATAAAATAACCATTGTTATTATTAATTATATTCTACAATTGTTTCTTTGCAACAACGATTATTTTTAACCTATAAATTTAATTATTGTTGCATTTTTGCCGTTTGAAACAAATGACATGGATCTAGGTCCTTATACACCGATTTTTCATACTTGACCATTGCGTCATTAATTGCTGAACAGCATAACAAGTAAATGTATGTTTATCTCTGTCTTACTTGTGGTTTCCTACATTCTGTCTTCGATACGTATATCTAATATCCTAACATCAAACTATGACGTAACGGTCAAGTGTAAAAAATTGGTGTTTATATTCTACTTTGTATCACGAATATGGAATTTATTTGCAGAGGCCGTAGGATCGAGGAGTGATAAAAAGGAACTTCAGTGCATATTCAATTTTATTTGAAAACAAAAATCTCAGAAAATGAAAGAAATCTTTATTTTTATAGGTTATGTTGACAAATCTGTCAGTTGGTAATCGCCCAGAGTGTTGTGTAGGCAGTTTGGGTGGGCATGTTGCGTGGGTAGTTTGGGTGGGCACGTTGCGTGGGCATAATAAATTAAGTATTGGGCAAAACTGGGCATAACTTGGGCAAAATTATGCAATATTTTTTTCTCAAAATTCCTACTTGGGGGTGCCAACTTCATGCACCTCTTATGTTCAGTGTTTCGAAACTCCGGACATTGGAGTAGTAGTAAAGAACATTAAAAATGATGTGTGTTATCTCAAACTTCTTCGTCGGAATTATTTAATTCATTCTTTTTGCATATATTTTTTGCCATTTTACGCATAAATTTATTATTGTACTATTGTACATCATACATCAAATGATACTAAATGAACAATATTTATCGTAAGGTTGGCCACACTGCATTTGCATGAAATCGTCGTATAATAGATTAGGTATTTTAGTGGCGATTTCAAATAAAAATTAGTTAAGTATGAGGTTTCTTGGCCGTGTGCCTGAGTGTCTGGTCACGAATTTGTGTACAAAGCAAATTAGCAAACCCATTAATGTGTAATATGCCATGATTACATATATATATATATATATATATATATATATATATATATATATATATATATATATATATATATATATATACAGGGTGTTAATACTAAGTCGTTACACCCGAAAATGGTGGTTAGAACTCATTAAAACAAACAACTTTTCTTAGTTCCAATTTTTGATTTGGGGCCCCGGTTCGTAGTTATTGGAGTTCTTTTGTTTTTCGAAAAATCGTCATAACTCCCTTATTTTAAGGACTATTGAAAATTTTTTTCTTTCAAATTTACCTTTAGGCTCTCTAAAATATTTGGCATTTACAATTATTTTTTATTTTTTCAAATGACAAAATGGCGATCGATCAAAAATTTCAAAACATGATTTTATGATAACCACTCCATCGATTTTCGAAAGTAAAACTTTTATAAAATCCTTAAACTATCTACTACAATATTTGTTATAAACATTTTTTTTAATCTATCCAAAAAAAAGTATTTAGTCATTTTCTTGACTTACATAAGTACACTGTGTTCAGAAAAACATCTAATTCGGAGTAAGCTATGAAAACAGAAACGTATGTTTGATCAATAATCAAGTTGTCACAATTGATCGTGAAATGTAATTTTAAGGAGAAATGATAATGAAGGAGGTTACAGATTATTGCCATTCACCGTTTTCTAATTTATTTCTGTTTTAATATAAGGATTAAAGAATATTTCTTCAAATAACATATTTGACAATATCTTGTGTCAAATTGACATTTAATTAATTACTTTCAAATTGATACACGTTTTTTTTTTTTTCATAGCCTATTCCGAATTAATTCTGCACGCACCACTTATGTAAGTTAAATAAGTGAAAAAATACTTTTTTTGAATAGATTGAAAAAAATGTTTAGGACAAATATTGTAGTAGATAGTTTAAGGATTTTATAAATGTTTTACTTTCAAAAATCGATGGAGTGGTTATCAAAAAATCATGTTCTGAATTTTTTGATCGATCGCCATTTTGTCATTTAAAAAAATAAAAAATAATTGTAAATGCCAAATGTTTTAGAGAGCCTAAAGGTAAATTTGGGAGAAATTTTTTTTTCAATAGTCTTTAAAATAAGGGAGTTATGACGATTTTTCGAAAAACAAAAGAACTCCATTAACTACGAACCGGGGCACCAAATCAAAAATTGAAAATAAGAAAAATTGTTTGTTTTAATGAGTTCTACCTACCACTTTCGGGTGTAACGACTTAGTATTAACACCCTGTATATATATATATATATATATATATATATATATATATATATATATATATATATATATATATATATATACTAAAACATTGCCATCATAACTACAAATCCATTAGAGATTAAACAATTGAACATTCCAAAGAACATAAACAATGTACAGGGTGTTAAAAAATGAGTGTCCCAAATAATGAGGGCAAACTGAGTAAAAAAAGGTTTTTTCAATACCTGTGCCGAAAGTGCCACCTTTCGTGCCTATTTTGAGGGACGAAAGTGGCCATTTTCAGCTGAACGAGTTTTTTTTCCGTAGTGCCTCGAAGTAATGACGTAGCGGGATGCAATAGGATGTATGACACTTAAGATGACATTTTGGGCGCAGGTATTGAAAAAAATATCGTGTGCGCTGCGAAAGCATTTCGCTCGGGCTGCCAACCCACACTCGTCGCAAAATGCCTATTTCGTTCCTAGCTGTACAATATACTATTATCAACATGGGTCCGATCTTCAATAGTTTCCATGATATAAGGCAATGAAAAATGAGTTTTTTTGGTGTTTACCTCTGCTATCTCGAAAACTGTAAGAGTTACGACTTTGATTAAATGAGACATTTTATTTATTTCTCAGAGGACATCGTAGATGTGTTTTTGTTTTTCAAAAAGAAAAAATCAAATAATAATTGTACTAAAACAAAAGTTGCGGCGACCTTTGCCATTAATTTAAAATAAGTTCTTAACTATTAGAAAGTGAAAAAATGTTTCGTATAAAATGTTATTTTTTTTATATAGTTTATTTACTCGCATAGACAAAATTTTGTTAGACCACTATCTTAGTCAGTTTTTCTTCGATTCTAATACAAAATGGCCTCTTTCTCAAAAACAGGTGAAGATCGGACCCATGTTGATCAAACTAGTTTTACTCATTTTGGTCAGTACTATATGCCCTCATAATTTGTGAAACTTGTTTTTTAACATCCTGTATGTGCCAGCGTTACCGTTCGTGTAACAAACTCGCTGGTTTACACCTAATATATTTTAATACGATGCAGGCGAGTACACCCTTCGTCTCCTTTTCTATACTCTATCTCGCTCCACATTTCCGTTTGCCTCAGAGTGTTTCAACTTCCGTAATGCGATTTTTTAATTTACACCCTCCGTAAAGAAATTTCACACCAAACAAGATATATAAAACGAATCCTGAATTGCCCAAGAAGCACACCAGGCCACATGCTTAGGATAGAAACAGGAACAGACCATACAGCCCACCAAGTTTGGAAAAGGGCTCTTACATGGTGGAAAAAAATATTATTAATGGAAAACAGTCGATACCCAAAGATATTATACAATAGACTTGTAGAACTAGATAAGTTCCCCAATAATAAAGTCTGCTATAATTGGGCTACTCAGATTAAAACATTCCTAATAGCAAATGACGGTAAACATTTATCTGGAAAACTCTAAAAATTCAAATTATAATAATTACTTTAAACTCGCAAAACATGACTTTAAACTTGAAAATTATTATAACCTTAACATCCCTATTTCTAAATTACGCATCTTCGTACAATTAAAACTAGCAAATAAAAACACTGTAATAATTTTTTATAAAAACATAATATACAAGCTAGAGAACGACGTAATCTGCCAAATTTGCAACCTCCACCGGGCAGAAACCCTATTCCACTTTTTATTTGAATGCCCACAATATTCCCCTATCCGCCAACAATACCTGAACATCTACTGTACTACCCAAATGAGTGAGTCAAACTTTCATACCATTTTTGAAAACCCTGACATTAACAAAATCAATAAAGTGTTTTACTATACAATTAGTGCTTTAAAATTAAGAAGTTTTTGTCTTAACGAATAACACAAAATAGCAAAGTAATTAGAGGGAATCAGGTCATTTATATTAATGAATGTATAATTTACATAGCTATACGATATTTAAAAGTTTGTGTATTGTTGTTAATCTTAATCATAATAATGAATGTATAATATATATATATATATATATATATATATATATATATATATATATATATATATATATATATAGGTAAACGGTATTTAAAAGGTTGTGTATTGTTGTTAATATATTAATGAATGTAGCACAATGTTCCAATCACGTTTTGTATAAGATTGTATGATCTAAACAAAATATAGATTATTATTATTATTATTATTATTATTATTATTATTATTAGAGTATTTCAACTACTGTTTTACTTCCGTAAGCGTGTTTCAACTTTCGTAACGCGATTCATTAGTTTGGACCCTTCGTAAAGAAGTCACTCCAAAAAGTGTCCTGTAAATGTGTAAATTAAAATTTAACATTATTTGGCTTTGGGAGTTATTATAGAAAAACCATTTTTTTTAAGACAAAGCTTTTAAATCTTACGATCAAATTTCTTCGTTTTATTTTATCTTCCACGTTGAAAGAGGGTGAGCAACCCCGTTAAGTAGATAAATAAATCGTTGATCGTAATTAAAGGCGATAAGATAACACGAGAGCGCTGGAGAAAAGATGTCCCCATTATCGCCAAGAATCAGAACATCTTGAACATGGAACTCGGCACTTAGCGAGGGAAAAACTTACTTGCCGACACGGCAAAAGGCTCTACTCTCTCGTGATCAGTTCGTTCACATCACACCCGAGACTGAAATGACTGGTTTGGTTTCCGTACATTTTTCTTATACTTTTATCACTATAGAGATACATTTTGTAGTAGATGTTCAAAGAGAATGTAAAGGCTGGTTTACGTACGCTGTAACCTTATGCATTAGCATTATACTTTTGCATTAATATAAGTATTGTAAAAGAAATACAAAAATTGACAATCGATATGTTTCAAAAATTTTCATCTCTCTAAATATCGATACGTATTTCGGCTTCTAGACCATTAATATACAAGAATGGGTGAAAATAATAGTATATTACGTTCCAAGTTAAGAAAAGTGAAAGTTTACCAGACGAGTATGCCAAGTTTAACTACGAGCGATAGCGAGTACTTAAATGCCATACGAGTACGGTAAAAACACTTTTTTGACGCGGTGCGTATACTATTTTTTCGTATTTTATATTAGTATTAAAGTTTGATTATTTTTTTTGTGGCATAATATTCTGAATTAAAAACATCTAAAAAACATAGTAGTCTGATTTTCAGTAACAAAATACTTGACAGTTATTCTTTTTTGTACCATTCAACCTCCAAACAAATTAAGTTTTGGAGATCGATTTGCAAAACGATGGATCTAGATGATGCAAAGAACATGGAAAACGATTTAGAAGATAAACAATAAAAAATAAAAATAAATAATTCCTTGTGTCAAAATGTATTTTAATAACAAAACCGTTGCTATGCAGTAACGGTTGCTATGTTGTAAAGTAACCCATTACTGTTCGATTTTGAGTATATTAAAATAGTACATTACTGTACAAAATACGAAAAATATGTTTATATAGGTATACAAACCAAAAGTTAAAGTCCAACTGCAAAATATTTTCACATAACGGTCAAGGGAAACATGTGTTTATATATGTGCAAACTAAAAGAGAAAGTCTAACGGTAAAATATTTTCACAAACGGTCAAAGGGATTAGAGATGTGTAATTAATGGTGACATTAAACTTTACATGTTGCCCGGTATATGTACTTTTCTAGAATACCAATAAAAGCAGGTCGGTAATGTCATTTCTTCTAACAGCGACACGCCTTTTTTATTATAAATGTATCTACATTGTTCATTTAACTGTTTTTAGTTGAACATATTTTGATATGATACTTACTTTCAGTCAATACAGTATCACAGAATTGTTAAAAAAATGAAAAACATCATATTGACAGCCGCAAATATCTCCAGAAGCAAGATATCGTACACGAAAATATACTGCTCTTCTGATTGACCGGAATTATATTTCACGCAAGGAGTACCATTTCACATAAGAAAATAGCAGATAGCGCTTGATGGCCGACTGTTTTTACTACATTAAATACAGAAATTAAATTCGTAAAACCAAACTTTGTTAATAATAAATACTTTTCTTTAAAAATGTGAAATTTGAAATTCTTTATTTTTGCGAGTAACTTCCAACAAAGTAAAAAAAAATATTTAGTATTTTATTTAAGTCCAAAGATAACTGTACTAGATGGATAGAATTAGCAGTATTCTAACATACAAACCGGGTGTCTAACGCGTAAGTTTTGGTCATATGATTTAAATAATGCATAAGTGAAGTATGAATTGCGAAATTAATGAATTTACTTATATATTAAATTTACAAATGGGTACAAAACTGTATGTATATTATATTCATAATATAGAAAGTAAAAAGAAAACATAATGCCAGAATATTATATAAAGTGACAAAGTATTGTTATAATTAATTTTGGATCATTTTCTTTGATGTAATCAAATCATATTAACAATGAATGGTGAATACTGTTATAGATAACCATTCTTTTTGTAGATGCAGTGTTTATAATTATTAAGTATTATTTTAGGGCTATCTTTTACACAACACGATATGAAACATTGAAATCGTTTAAATGAATAGTTTAGGTATACAAATATTGACTTTAATAGCCAGTTGCATCAATTTAACTTAAATGTTAAGCGCTCCTTTTGAATTAATATTCATAGTAGCCCTGTTGGTGCAACTGGACATAAGTACAATCCTTCTAAGATTTAAGGCGACAAAAATTAGTATTAAAATGACAGTTCCTTATTCTGTTTTGGGAATAGCTCTTGTACCAAAAATTTTAATCGGGAATAAAAATTTAACCTTTTTTATGAATATACACTTCGTGGATTATTTACTAATGAAAGTCGACTATATGACAAGTAAAACATCGTACCAAACCAGTTAAAAACTGAATTTAGTATCTACTAGTAGATTTTGCATATGCTCCTTGAGCACGTACTTCTAGAATACATTGGTTAACGACCGAGGTAACGACTAACTTGGATGAAATATATACCTAGTGTATGTAGTTTTCTTTGACTTACTCTTGTTCTCTGGTTAAAGTCAGACTCCTGAATTACGTTACTTGATCTACTATCATGGCTGATTGTACCAACGTAACTTAAACTTTAAGCATTCCTTAAATGACAATATTACATCGAAATGCGGGTGCTTAAATTAAGCCTTGTTGGTCAATAATGTGGGAGAGGGTTGGGAGGGGGGAAGGGTGTTGTTTTTCTATGTCCTCTGTTTAACGAAGGCCTCCTTCAAAGTCTTTCATTCTTCCCCGTCTTTTGCCTTTCTGCTTCATAGGGTGCCTGCTGTTGTTTTTATTTCGTCGTCCCATCGTTTGAATGGTCTGCCTATCCTTCTTTTATGCTGTTATGATTTCCCCCCCCTATTATTCGCAAGCCGGGAAATTTGGCCTGCCCATTTCCATTTCATACTTTTCGAAAAACGTAAAGTTTGGTATTACTTACTCTGTCCATTTTCTTAATTCCTAACATACTTCTTTTGATTTTCCTCTGAGTAATCTGTATTTTATTATTTTGCGCCTTTCTGTATGTCTAAGTCTAGCAGCCATAGGTTAATGTAGGTAGAATACATTGATTGAATATTTTTCTTTTTATATTTATATGTAAGTTTCTTTTCGTTACCAGTTTCAATGACCCAAATTTGGTCCATGCGGCCGTGATTCGTCTTTATAATACTTTTGCACCCTTTTCTTTGAAGGATACTAGCCGGCTTATGTATGTGTAGGTATACGTTTACGTATTTTATGCCTCTGTTATCAATATTAATTGGGATTTTAGAGCTATTAGTCGCAGCTTTAGTTTTGCTTACATTAATATCGGGACCTGCTTTTTTAATTTCCTTTACTAATTCTCTTAGCATTTCTGACATATTTTCTGTAAATAAAACTAGATAGTCTGCGAATTTTAAATGGTGTAGTTTGTAACCATTTATGCTTTTTCTCTTTTCTTTCCAGTTTAATTTGTTTGATGGCCTTGTTTAATGCCTCTTTGGAGGCTGAAGCTTTTTTCTTTTCTATCTAGCATTATCTCTGCAGTACTGTTGGTATATTCTTTAAATAGGTTAATATATTTTTCTTTAATACCTAATGACTTTAGTGATTTAATGATTTATTCGTGTGTTATGGAATCGAAAGTAGTCTACAAACATTATGTTCAGTTAATATTGTATTCTTTAGCTTCCTCACTTAGTAGGTTCATGGTATGTAGGTGATCGATGGTGGAGTATGTGTTTCTGAAGCCTGCTTGTTCGGTAGATAAATTTTCGTTTATTGTAGGCGTTATTCGTTTCGTTATTATTTTCAAAAATACTTTGTAAAGACAAGATATCAAATTAATGGATCTATCATTTTGCATGTCATTTTTCTTACCTTTTTTGTGCAGGAGGATGATATGCCGTGATGATATATTTATATTTAAGTTTTTGTATAGTACATAGTCTATTTCGAATTTGGAGCCTGAGGGTGATATGTATGTCCATTTTTTATTTGATTTTGTATGAAAGAATGAGTTTACAATTATTAGTCTTTATTAATTAATTTGTTATCTCGTTCGTTCCTAATACCATTGTTTGAGGTTCCTATTGTACTCTTTCGCCTTGTTCCTTTTTGTCAATTCGGGTATTAAAGTCTCCCATAACTATTAATTCGTTTGTTTTTCTTTCCGATATTTCAATTATATCTGTGAGTTATAGAACGCTTCTATTTCTTTGTCGGTAGATTTTGCTGTGGGTGCGTGTGCTTGAATAATGGTAACTGCTTGGCTGTACATAACAATGATCTAATGGAATGTAACGATTCAATTAATACAATTTTCCAGTCGGAGATCTCTAGTCATTTGCTTTTTAGCTTCAATAGTAAGGTCTTTCAAATTATATCATTATATCTTTTAGTCTACCCGATCCCTTGGGGATTATACGGGGTGGTACGATTCGTTGCTATTCCATTTTCGAGTAGAAACGATGTTAATTCGGTGGACAAATAAGAGGAGCCCCGGTCAGAATATATATACGCTGGAGTTACAAATATAGAAAATAGATGTGTAAAGCATTTAATCACAAAAGCAGAGCTAAAGTTTTTACAAGGATAGGTAAAAGGAAAAAGTGAGTATTTGTATATAATGTATTTGTTTTTAGACTTTGTGGGCACAGGTCCTTTGAAATCAATATTTAATCTTTCCAGCACAACGCCCATTGTTTTCAAAATTTTACCTTGATGTTTGTGAAAGCAAGGTTTTACCTTGGCGCAGATTGGACAGGAAGCAGTAATTTTTGGAATTTCTTCAAGATTGTACTCAAGATTTTTGCTTCGGATCCAGTGGGATATTTTAGCAATGTTAGGAAGACAGAGTTGTGCATGTTGAATAACTTACTATCTGAAGTTGCGCTACAGATTGTAGATAAAGCATCAGCCTTCAGATTATCTTTTCCTGGTCTGTAGATTACTTAGAACTTGTATGGAACCCGTTCTAGACACCAAGGCATGATCTTGTCATTCTTTATTCTGCTAGAGTGTTTCCAGATTAATACAATCAAAAGTGTCTGCTGATCTGTAATGAGTTGAGAAGTTCGACCAATCAGAAAAGGTTTCAATTTTCTTAAACATTCTACTATAGCAGCAGCTTCATTTTCGATTAAAAATTGATGTTTGTCTTATTTTGACAATGTTCGGAAGAAAAAAGCGAGCGAACGTCCGTCTTGACACAGGGTTGCATCTAGCACAATATCCGAAGCATCCGTCTCTACTGTTAGAAATAAATCATCTGCAATAGACTTGACAGAGATTTTGAGATATCGCTTTTCAGTTTTTCAAGGTTTTCAGCTGCCTTCTATGGCAATGGAAAAGAATTGCTTTCGGCAAAAGAACTTATTTTATTTGAGAAATAAGGTATCCATTTTGAGTAATGAGCGAAAAACTCTAGAGCCCCGTTTTAAGCTGGCCTAATGACTTTTTGAGAAACTATTATTATAAGTCCATACTTTTTACTTCTTGCTAAGAAAGGTATTGGAATCATGCTATAAATCGCATATGCAGATTTTAATGGATAAGCACGTTTTAAGGTCCCTAGAATCCGATTATAATATTTTTAAGATGATGTCCGTGTGTAGGTATGTATGTATGTATGTATGTATGTATGTATGTATGTATGTATGTATGTATGTATGTATGTATATATATATGTATGTATATATGTATGTATGTATGTATGTATGCATGTATTTATGTATGTATGTGTATATATATATATATATATGTGTGTGTGTGTGTGTGTGTGTGGATGTTGTAGGATGTTAGGTATTACAAATATTAAAGAATATAAACATCTTCGTCTAATACATTTAAATTTTTTATTATATCTTCTATAGAGTTAAAGATAGAGAAATATAGGTAAATGTATAAAATAATATGTTGTAAATAAACCCCGACGCCCATGGAAAACAGGTGGAAAAATTAATAAGCGTAGACTCCCGAAGGTTTTTCGTCCTTTATTATTTTGTCAATCACGCTCTGAAAACCCCACTGGTAACACCAAAAGAAATTGTATTGAAGTGATATAGGCGACCACAAGCTTGAAAGGCTGTATAATTCTTGATGACGATTTTTCTCTTGAGTTGTGTATGTGTTAGAATTGGAGCGAGTTCTTCGTATGAAATTTAGTAGTCCTTCGTTCGAAGCTTTTATTTTCTTTGTGTCGGGTGTACTGGAACTATTGATAGGCTTTTTCGCATCACTCGTTTCTTCGTTCGACTTCTTGATTTGTAATTTATTTGAAATTGATTGAAGATCTTCCTCAGATAATGGTGCCCCGTTTACGTATAATTTGTTAGTTTTTATAATCGCGAGTTTGCCTTCTTCTCTGAATGCAACCATTGCTGGAATTAATTTCTTTCTTTGTTCGATAACTTCTTTTGGCATATCTTCAAAGATCGTAATATTTGTTTCTCTTAGTTGCTTCCTATATCCAAAATGGATCTTGCTGTGATGCATGTATTTATGTATGTATGTGTATATATATATATATATATATATATATATATATATATATATATATATATATATGTGTGTGTGTGTGTGTGTGTGTGTGTGTGGATGTTGTAGGATGTTAGGTATTACAAATATTAAAGAATATAAACATCTTCGTCTAATACATTTAAATTTTTTATTATATCTTCTATAGAGTTAAAGATAGAGAAATATAGGTAAATGTATAAAATAATATGTTGTAAATAAACCCCGACGCCCATGGAAAACAGGTGGAAAAATTAATAAGCGTAGACTCCCGAAAGTTTTTCGTCCTTTATTATTTTGTCAATCACGCTCTGAAAACCCCACTGGTAACACCAAAAGAAATTGTATTGAAGTGATATAGGCGACCACAAGCTTGAAAGGCTGTATAATTCTTGATGACGATTTTTCTCTTGAGTTGTGTATGTGTTAGAATTGGAGCGAGTTCTTCGTATGAAATTTAGTAGTCCTTCGTTCGAAGCTTTTATTTTCTTTGTGTCGGGTGTACTGGAACTATTGATAGGCTTTTTCGCATCACTCGTTTCTTCGTTCGACTTCTTGATTTGTAATTTATTTGAAATTGATTGAAGATCTTCCTCAGATAATGGTGCCCCGTTTACGTATAATTTGTTAGTTTTTATAATCGCGAGTTTGCCTTCTTCTCTGAATGCAACCATTGCTGGAATTAATTTCTTTCTTTGTTCGATAACTTCTTTTGGCATATCTTCAAAGATCGTAATATTTGTTTCTCTTAGTTGCTTCCTATATCCAAAATGGATCTTGCTGTGATAGTCGAAACTAATTTCTCTGCGTTGACCCAACCTTCTTATTTGGTCTATTTCTTTTAATGATACTTCTGTTTTCATTTTATCATTGAAGAGATTGAGAATTATATAAGTGATAAAAGTTTCCATTTCGCCTTCTATAATACCATGAACAATTAAGGATCTCATTCTTCTTT
Organism: Ophonus ardosiacus; assembly: GCA_943142095.1. Classification (NCBI taxonomy): domain Eukaryota; kingdom Metazoa; phylum Arthropoda; class Insecta; order Coleoptera; family Carabidae; genus Ophonus; species Ophonus ardosiacus. The sequence continues at coordinate 20,114,259 of OW964832.1, read as the reverse complement.
CTTTCTCTAAAAAATCTATTTTCTATTGTTGAAGATCTAATTTCTCTTCGTACTCTTTCATTTTAGTTTCCATTGCATTAGATTGTTTCTTAAATTCGTTTTTAACATCGGATATTTCGCCGCTTAGAGTTGAGAATTTGTTTTCTATTGTTTTCTCTATACTACCAAAGCGATTCTCAATTCTACTACCTAGCTTTTTAATCGCTGCAATATATGGATCATCTTTGTTAGGGAGTTTAATTGCAGAGGAGTTGGCATCTTTTTTGTCTTTGTCGCCCATTGCCACGCCAAGCTGAGTGCGGATGTGCAGATATTCTTTTAATCGATAAATAAGGATGGAAAATCGCCTTGGGATATGTTGCCCGTCGTGCCGGATTAGTAGTTGGATGAAAGTCGCCTTGTGGTATGTTGCCCGTCGTGTCGGAACGTTGCTTGGTTTTTAGGCTTTTGTTTTACCGTTGATCCTCAATAGATGGCGTTGGTTGTCCAACAGCGATGTGAATTTTGCTAAGGATTTGACCCGGAGAATTTGTAGGTTATGTGTTTGAATTTTTTAAAGGATACTTTTGCAAAAAGGATACTTGTTCTTCTTTTTGGATAATAGTTTCCGGTATTCAGCTCGTATTAGTCTCTTTGATTCCTTGCTTTTAAATTTATTCACTGTACTATTTTCAAAACACTAACAAAAATAACGGAACCTTTTGACCTCTGCAGCCGATCTGTCACCTTTTCTTTTATATCAATCAAAGTCACAAAAATAATACAACATAAATAATACAACATAAATAATACAATAACATATCATAGATCTTTATAACTCGATGGGTCCCGTGGCCGCGTGCCTGAGTGTCTGGTCGCGAACCTGGGGGAACCGGGTTCGATCCCGACCGGCGCCAAATATTTCCAATTTTAAAAAGGCACAAAAGTGACCCCTGTGGTGCGCTCTCCACACCAACTATGAGTGCCCGTGAGGTGACGCCTAGTAAGCGCCCACACGGTAAAATATATCGTCATCATTACCGATGTCTACATATGTGTAGATAATGGCACACCCAGAAATGGGTAATATGCCGTGATGATATATTTATTTATTTATTTATAACTCCATAGAAAACTATGACCCAATGCCCAATGCTACACACGCCATTAGAATACACGTGTTTTAAATAAACACGACAACAAACGATTGATGGTACTCGGTCAGTGAGACCTCGGCCTTATGCATTAAAAATTTAAAAATTGCCACTCAGCAAACAGTTATATAACATATATGTAACAGATACGTAACCTTCAAAATTTAAAGTGACTTTGTTGTGTAACATGTAGATTTGTTATATTTACGTACCTTTTACCTAGTGACCTGTATGTTATGTTTTACTGTATCATTTTATTGATCTAACTTGAACAATTTTTAAATCTTGACAAACAGCTTAATACAATATTAATCTGTTTAACTAGTGTCTGTGCTCTAAGTTTAGTTGACTTACTCTGTTGACATATGGTCATGTGCGAATAACAATGTATAAGTGTGGCAACTATAAGTGTAAATCCAAACGTGCGGATAACTTGTAATGGCCGCTGTGGCCAGTGGTTTCATTCGTCGTGTGCTGGTTTTACTGATGCAGAATGTTCTCTCCTGAACAGTTCCCATTACCTTATATTCTGGGGTCTTTCTTGCCGAGTCAACTGTATCCAACAAGTCAGTGCATACGAACTTGCTTCAAACATTAACAGCCCGATTCACAAAAAGGATTAAGCTAATCCTCATTTTTGGATTAGCGAATTCTACTATAATTTTGATAGTTTATATCTTAAAATATAGTCTAATTTATTCCTAGTATCTACCTTTATTGATAATATCATGAAAATTAAATTTTAAATACCCGAATAGAATAGAATTCACTAATCAAAAAATGAGGATTAAACTTTTTTGTGAATCGGGCTGTGAATGAACTAAGTTTGAAAACAGTCAAAATTTAAATAATTTTTATTTGCAATCCAGTTTATTTTTCTAAAAAAAAACCTGGCTCCCAATATGACAATTTTTATTTTATTATTTTAATCGTTAAAATAATACTCTGTATTTATACTGGCTGGTTTAGTTTCCAATGTCCAGACCGATATTTCGAAAACTAATAACATTAGAAAATAAATTTTTAAATAAAAGTTATTCATTATTATTTAAGTGGGAACATATATTTTAATTTGTTTAATCTTAATAAAATTTAATTCTGAATTCAATAATATAATATTTTTATGGCTAATATAAGAGTGATAGGAATGGAATAATTGAATAGGTGTTATTTTTTAACAATTAAGAGTTCCCTGAAAGAAACTGACATTTAATAAAAAAAATCTGATGTGCCCTGTACAATACCTTCGGTCAGTTTTACGTATTTTGTACAAATTGTACACAAAGTTTCTTCAAATGATTCTATATTTCCAGTGAAATCATTTCAAGATATTCAGACCTATTCTGTAACTCAATGGTTAATTTTTAACAACTTGTTAATTTTTTAACCAATTCAGTATGCTGATATATAACAAAAAATGGATTTTTAGTTGTCAAATCAATATCTACTGGATATATTTTAACTAGTTCGTAGGTATACAGTCGGGATTCTGGCTCATATGACCTCCACGTGACCTGGTTCAAGGTGGTCTAATTGAGGGTTTAAAAAAACCATTGATTGAAATATTTGTGCAGAAAAAAATAATTAATTTGGATAATACCGGATGTCTAGCACTATCTCAGTTACGTGAACCAGTTGCGATGGAATATTGCAATTTATATCTTAATAATTGTGCCGTTTGAAATTTCTTCATCACTAAAGTGGTTCAACAAGTTTAACACGTTTAATGCATTCAAAACTTTTTACGATCATGGTGGTATAAGTTCCCCGAAACTTGGAAAATAAATGAAGAATTACAAAAGTGCAGTTGTTGCTTTGAACATTCATCAAAAAGAAAGAGAGAAAATTTATAAAATAATGCATTCAGGGTAATAATGATATAAATGTATTTATAAATATTATTTGTATTTTTTTAAAATAAATAAAATTTATTAAGTTTTATTTCCTGTGCATGTAAATACAAATAAATAAATATAAATAAATATGTCATCACGGCATATTACCCATTTCTGAGTGTGTCACAATCAATCTGCTTTATCGCAGATATCGGTAATGATGATTACATATTTGTACCGTGCGGGCGCTTACCAGGCGTCACCTCACGGGCAGTCATTTCTGGCGTGGAGAGTGCACCACAGGGGTAACTTTTGTGCCATTTAAAATTCGAAATATTTGGCATCAGTCGAGATCGAACCCGGTTACCCAGGTTCGCGATCAGCCACTCTGGCACGCGGCATGTGAGAAGGTTATGTTAAAATTAAACTCATTTTTACAGTAAATTAATGTTTATTGAAAGATATAATTATGTAAACATCATATATGACATTTTTACATAGTAGTGTTACATTTAATTTGCAAATTTTTTCCAACTTTTCCCTTAAACTGGACATGTAGTTTTCCAATTTCTGCTTTTTGGTTTAAATCGTCCAACTCATTTTGGGATCTTTTGTTGAACTGAACCACCAGAAATATGATGTAGACCTCCAGTTCCACAAGAATTCTTTCACCAAACTTGGATGTCATTTTCTTCACCTTTAATATTTTGTACTTCTTTCCTTCAGTCAGCTTTTCAAAGGAACACAAGGATTTGACTTTAGCAAATTCGTTGAGATTTAAAGTAGCTGAAGGCATTGCTCGATTTATATTATTATTATCAGTTCAGTTACTTATACTTGACTGATCAGAACAAGGATTTTGATGTATTTTATACTCAAAGTTTGTACCCATAATTTCTACTACATAAACATTTTAATCAAGTTGAAACGTGATTGGTCTATATAGCCGAATTATTTCTAAAATATTAATATTTCCGAAAAGCGGAATGAAATATACCTGGCAGCTTTAGAAAACGATTATGCGTTAAAAAGTAATACAATCAACGTCTTAGCGGATTTGTTACTTTTACACCAGTCTGTTATGCGTCTCGTTTCAGCCTCTTGTAATTTTCTGCACTTTTAACATCTTTTAATATTTCGAACTTTCGTCTACCTTTTCTCCAATGCATTTTTCATTCAACTATAATTTTCTGGAAACAATCCCTCATTAAAATATGTCCAATCCATTAATCTTCATCTTTCTTATTTCTCTCAAATTTCTTCTCTCTTCCTCTTCTCCACCTCATTTCCTTTCCAAGTCACTATACTTTGAACTTCCATGTTATTTGAAGAAGCATACTTGTTCTACATTCTCTTCTAACCATATGGTTGCGGATCCTTCGTCCTTAGATATTCTCATTACTTTTGATATCTTTATGCTTATTCTCCAAATTTATAGAAAATTATAACAGATTTACATTTCCCTGTAAACTATTATTTTTGTAAAAAAAAGTTACTAAACTGAATTTTATTATACGGATTTACTTATTTGCATATTATTTTATAACAAAATACCCATTAAAGTGTAACGCGGCAGTGTTTTACCACCCCCTCGTACATACAGATCGTGATCGTCAATTACCCTACCTTGTGTTATGTAAATAAATAAATAAATAGTGTCCAGGATTCGTTGATTTGAAGTCGTGGTAGTGTAAGGAATAAAACAAGTAAAAACACACAGATTCAACAATAAACAACGTTTATTCATCAAGTGACATGAAAAGCTCAAATGTTTATACACATGTATAATGCCTGTTACTGAGGGTCTGGGAGTATGCCCTGGGCAGGGCCGTGGCTGGCAGCGGGCTCGAACGCGTGGCGGCACCGGGCGCAGCACAGGCAACGTCTCGCAACAGCCGTGCTTATGGCGGTAGGCCTGGGTCGGTCACTGGTGCAGCGATACCTTGGTCGCGGGCCGCGGACCTTGGTCAGCCGTGGTTACGGCCGCGGACGAATCCCCCAAGTGGATGATGGGTCGAACGTATGGCTAAACGCAGACATACAAGATGTCCGAATATATCCCTTTATTAGCCGTTTGACCAGTGTGCATATAAGTTCTCAGACGCAAAGGCTGTCTGCTATTAAGTTTGCTCATTTCTGGCCTGGTGGTATGTATATAATAATAATTTGCTGTATCGAGGAGTATTTGTTACGGGGAGTAAGCAACGTTCTTGGCATTGCAGCTGAACCACTGTGTGGACGTGCACGCCTGTTATCTCGTTACCACTGACTGTTTATTTATAGTACGGGGAGTAAGTAGCGTTGTTGGCATTGCAGCTGAACCACTGTGTGGACGAGCACGACTGTTATCTCGTTACTACTGACCGTAATAATATGTAATTGATAAAGGTGACAGCAATAATAATGTGTACCACCATTGCCAAAGCCTCCAGGTATTAATTAATATCAGTATATGGACCATAGAGGCTGAGCAACTCTCTGGTAATATATTTATATTATACACTAGTATTAATACCAGAGAGTGATCCTGGTCGAAACCAAGATGCCTTTCCGAGTGCTGGGCACCCAGTTTTAAACACACAAGCGCCACCCCTAGAAATGGGTGGTGGAAATGATAGAAGATTAGGTGTCCATAGGTGAAACTGCAACAGACAGAACTTTCTAAGAAATCATCTTAATACTTTGCATCTCATTTGCTGATGTCCTGACGTAGGGTAGTTTCTGCATATGAAGATTATATGTTGGAGGAGACAGCTTATAATTGTTGATCCCGATTCGTCCGTACACATCCCACCTAGCCACCTTGGGTCTCCTGTGCAGGGTTGTGGAAGGATTTCTCGCCTGTTGATTTGCTAATTAGATGCATTCAAAAAGTCACATATGCCCAATATATATTAGACAAAGACATAAACATCTGTACTCTGAGTAAAATATAAGGATGCCACGAGGTAGTGGTGAATTTTACCCCTACTTAGACAGAGATGACTCAACCTCGGCCTGATGAGTGGGACAGAGATGGCCTGCCGTAGCACTGGTTTTAACTTCCACTTCTTTTAATATTCATCTAACTCTCGGTTTACCTAAATTGTTGATATTCATACAATATAACAATGTTTAAACAAATACAAAATGTTTACCTACATCCGTAATGGACCTGTAAAACATTTCTTTAATTATTTTGTTTATCGTTGAGGTTTTTACCTACGTTTTTATATTTCAATTTCCTAAACCAGGGCCGGCTTCTAAGAAAACTTATGCTTTTAGTTATAATATACTCTTACATTATTTCTCGTGCTGTTACTATTATAAATAAATTAGTTAATGTTAGTCAGTCATGTTAGTTGTTTATTAATTGTCAAACATGCTAAACATTACTGTAAATTCTTATATTCCTTCGAGCTGTAAACATTTCCACGCTAACCTCATGCCTACCCTGGCGATACCCTTACGTTGGGATTGTCCCAGACATTGTATGGACCCGAGACGCCTGTCGTAATTTATGACACCCTTGAAAAGGCCTGCAAAATATCATCGACACTATTCTAATCGCTTTATAGGAGGTCTGCCTATGCGTTTTGTTTTTGTATACGTGAGAAAACACAATATTAAAGATTATTAAAAATAATAATAATACACTCCATATTCCGTCGCGTTTCAAAAGTATTAACCGTTGTTGTTCATTCACTTTTATTAAAAATTATATGTAAGCTTATAGCCAAGGTTTCACCCACCGTAAGAATTTTCGAGAACTGTAAATACTTACAGATTTTCTGTAACAGATGTGGTCAGAATTGCAATTTTGATCGTAAGCTGTTACAGCCCTTACAGATTTGCTTACAGATCTTACAGATATGTTCAGAATTGACCTATTAGATAATTTATTTTTGATATTCCACGTCTAATAGTTAATTAGTTATAACACGTTAAAATTAATGAATTTATTTCTTCAGAATTTTTAAAAGTACATAACAACAGGATTCCAATTCTCCAAACAAAAAACAAAAATGATGTATTTCACAAAACAACAAACAATAAGCAAACCTATTATAAAAATTAATAACAGGAAGATAGACTACGTCACAAACATAAAATTTCTAGGCATGGTACTGGATTCCCGCCTAACATGGAAACCGCATATTGAACAACTCAAAAAGGAATGCTGGAAAAGATTAAATATAAAGTGTCTCAGCCACAGTAAATGGGGTTCCCATCGAGATGTATTACTGAAGATCTATATAACAATGATCAGATCTAAAATAGATTACGGATCCATAATATATAATACTGCCAGTAAATCCAATTTGAAAATGTTAGACCCCATACAAAACACAGCTATAAGACTAGCCATCGGAGCCTATAGAACCAGCCCAGTTACAAGTGTGCTATGTGAGTCTGGAATTACCTCCTTACACACTCGCAGATCACAATTAACATTAACATATATCACGAAACTAGCAAAAAACCGAGAAAACCCTGCATACAAACATATTTTCCAAAACACATCCGGAAACTTGAAAATCCCACCACATTCGCCACTACAAGAAAAATCAACACCATCCTAAATAACCTGAACCTAGAACTACCATCCATTGAACAGTCCAACACGGATAAAATCCCTCCATGGACCAAAAACACCCCACTATATATACCACTTGGCTAAATACAAAAAAAGTGAAACATCTGCTGACACATACATACAAGAATTCAACAAAATTCGTAATGGGAACCAATACAAGAAAATATATACTGACGGATCTAGAACACAAAATACAACGGGAGGAGCCTTCATCACACACGAAAAAAATAAAAAAATCAAATTTCACCTACCAAATACTATTTCAGCGAACACCGCAGAGCAGTATAGCATCTTTCAAGCTCTAAAATATATAAACAAAGAAGAAAGGCCAAAAATTTCTAATCTGCAGTGACTCTCTAAGTGACTTGAAAGATACAGAAATACTATATGTCAAAAACCCCATGACACAAAAAATACAATACGCTATCCACGAAGTACTCGAAAACAACATAGATATTTCCTTCATATGGATCCCCTCACATATAGGAATCCCCGGGAATGAAAGAGCCGATACTGCCGCCAAAGATACAAATGAAGAACAAATCACACACATCCCAACACCTAAATAAAACAACAACTAAACAGAAAATGGGACCAAACATGGAAAAGTATCACGAATAATAAACTAAGACAAATAAAACCAGACATTTCAAAATGGCCAACACCAATCAACAGACAGGATCAAATAGTAATAACGAGACTACGCATAGGACATACACAGCTCACACATCAACATATACTACAAAAAAAAAACCCACCCATATGCACCACATGCCAAACACAAATGACAACCGAACACGTACTACTACAATGCCCACTCTACAACCAACAACGAACAAAAAACCACATCCCAAACACTCTACAAGAAATCCTAGGAAACAACACCACAAGACTAGAACTCGCACTACAATTCCTGAAGGACACAAATTTATACAAAAATATATAAAATTAAAATGAAAATGTAAACTATTATGTATCTATATTGTACCGGGTACTAATGGCCCAGATGTCGATGTACCCAAAAACCCTTAAATAAAAAAAAGTATATAACTCAAACAGTAGTAACTGTTAGCAGAGCGTGTAAAAGAATACAGAAACAAGAATACGTATAGACAACAGTTTAATAATAAAGTATAACATACAAAATGCAAAATAGAAATTACATGACATTAAATTGATTGACAACTGTGACAACAACCACTTTCATGGTTACGTGTTCCGAAGATGACGACTGGATCGTATTTCCAACACTTCCCCTCGAGACAGTCGCTGATTTCTGAATTCACAGCTTCGAGAGCCCTAGAAGTTCTACACATCGTTCGTGTTTTAATTTGGGTAAAGTCTTGGTTAGTATGTCAGCTGGCATGTTGTCGGATGCCACGTGTTTTAATTCCACTTGTCTTGATTCAATAATCTCACGAACAAAGTGATGGCGAATGTCTATGTGCTTTGTTCGCGCATGGAATACGGGATTGGTTGCCAATTGTTGAGCACTATTATTGTGGTTGCACAACGTTATAGTCTTCACGTTTTTAGCTCCGAGTTCTAGCAGAAAACGCTGAAGGTGCACCGCTTCTTTTGTGGCCTCACTCAATGCCATGTACTCGGCCTCGGTGGTCGACAAAGCAACTGTACGCTGCTTTCTGGATTCCCATGCGATGACTCCGCCATTCATGATGAAAGCGTAGCCCGTAAAAGAGCGTCTGTCGTCAATGGATCCTGCCCAGTCTGCATCCACGTGGCCTAGGAATGAATTATCGTCATATCTGTATCTAATGCCAAGACTGATCGTTCCCTTGAGGTAGCGCAACACTCTCTTCGCTGCTGTCCAATGAGTTTTGTCGAAACACTCATTAAATTGACTTAATGCACTTGCAGCATGCGCTATGTCCGGGCGTGTGGCGACAGATAGGTAAAGGAGACATCCCATCAATTCGCGGTATGGTGGTTTCTCACCATCGTAACTTTTCCAACCGTTACCCTTAACTAGCTTCGTTCCGATTTCTAAAGGTGTTGATACTGGGTTGCAATCCAGCATCTTGAAGCGCTGCAACATGTCTTTGATGTAGGTGCCTTGGTTTATAGCGATCCCGTCATTGTTTCGGACAAACTCCATCCCTAAGCAACGTTTAAGATCACCAAGATCTCTCATCTCGAAGACATTTCCCAGTTTGGTACCAAATTGCGTAATCATGTCATGATTTCGACACATTAGCAGAATGTCATCGACATATATTACGATAATCATTAGCTCATCCCCTTGATTCTTCAGGTAAACACAAGGGTCCCCACTCGTCGGCACTGCTCCGAGAGTACGCAATTCTTGGTCCAAGCGTCGATGCCAAACGCGACCAGCCTGTTTCAAGCCGTACAAGGCCTTTTTCATGTGGCATACCTTGTCACCTGACGCTAAATCCTTTAGCATGGCTTTCGCTTCGTTGGTAATTCGACAATTTCTTCCACCTTTCTCAACAATGCTTTCTAGTACTTCCCCCATCCAATCCGGTACTTCCATGAATACTTCTTCGTCTAATTTGCCGTTGAGATATGCTGTTGCGATGTCATATTGACGAATGAGCATTTTGTTTTGTGTTGCAAATGCTATTGTTAGCCGGATAGAGCTTAAACGCGCAACTGGCGCATACGTCTCATGAAAATCCTTTCCGAATTGTTGGGAATAGCCTTTTGCAATTAATCGGGCCTTCCGCTTCTCTAGAATTCCATTGGCACCGTATTTATTTCGTAGAATAAAGCGGCTACCAATCACGTCTCTCGTCTTCGGTCTATCCACCAATTCCCATGTTTCATTCTTGATAATGGATTTGACTTCGCTCGCCATTGCGACCATCCATTCGTCTGATTCTGGACTGCGCATTGCTTGCGCTATGGGAATCTCACTCAAAAAGGCGAATTCAGCTTGCTCCACATCTTCATGGGCTCTTCTTACTGGGGGTAGTAAATCGTCTGAAGAGAACCCTTGAAAATCCTCTTCTGTGTCGCTGCTGACACGCTCATTGCCTTTTTCTATGTGGATTGGTTCTTGACGGCGAGTATGATTAATTTTAACCTCAATGTATGGCTTTTCTGATGATGACTTTGGTATATCTGAAAACTTATTTTCTTCCAAGCGAAAATTTTCATATGTGTCGTTTGATGAGACTTTATTCTTCTCCAGAAACTTCACATCTCTCGATATCTCAATCTTCCTTTCGTCTGGTATCCAGATCCTGTAGGCTTTCGATTCCAAACTGTATCCCACGAAGATACCACTCCTAGAACGCGATTCCAGCTTGCTTTTGTTCGGTGTTCTGTCCATTACGTAAACTTCACAGCCGAAAAGTTTAAAGTCTGCTACGTCTGGCACCTTTCCGAACCAAGCCTCGTGCGGAGTTCTTCCTTTTAATTTACTTGTGGGAGTTCTATTTCGGATATAATTGGCCGTGTTGACAGCTTCAGCCCAAAAAGATTGAGGTAGTCCTGCTTGAATCAAAAGACATCGTGCCGTGTCCATCAAAGTTCTGTTTCGCCTCTCGGCTACGCCATTTTGTTCCGGATTGTATGGAGCCGTTAGACGTCGTGATATGCCGTGCCTTTCCAGTAATCTGTCAAACTGCGTGTTTACATACTCTCTACCGTTGTCCGTTTGTAGACATTTGATGTTCTTCCCCTGTTGAGTTTTTAAGAAAGCTCGGAATTTTTCAAATTCTTCAAGAACTTGATCCTTTCGTTTGATGAATTTTACCTCGCACCAGCCTGTGCAATCATCGATGAATGAAACGAAGTAACGGCTCTTACCCAAGGAGTTCACTCGCATGGGTCCACAGATGTCAGAGTGTATGATATCACCCAGTTTCGTCTCTCTCACAGAGTCTTTTGGAAAAGGAGTCCTACACATCTTCCCCTGAAGACATACTCTGCATTGAAAATCTTCATTTATGTTGATGACGTTTATCCCTTTGACAAATCCTGCTCTGACAGCGTCACGAAGAGATTGGACATTGAGATGTCCCAAGCGCATGTGCCAGTCCTCGAGAGTATTTCTTGGCGGCACTTTTGTTGCTATTTTTCTTTGGAAAACATTATTGCATTCCGCGTCTTTTATTTCGCGGAAATAGTACAGTCCATTTTCCTTTTCCGCGGTAAGCAACACGTTCCCCTCGTGGTCAATAACTTTGGCCTCTGTTTTATCAAAAAATACATTGTGCCCTCTGTCAGTAATTTTGCTTATAGAAACTAGATTCGTCCGTAGGTCCGGAACATACAAAATATCTTGGAAAGTAATATTTTTTACTTCGCCATTTACATTTGTAATGACTGACACGGTGCCCTTTCCTTTTATATCTAAACATGCGTCGCTTGCCAGATTCAGCTTTCCGTGTCCGTCCCTATCGATATTTGCAAAATTGTCGATGTTCTTGCACATGTGGGACGTGGCCCCACTGTCGAAGCACCAAGCGTCGCGATTCTCATGTTTTTTCGTTTGAAAAGCCATGCTGGTTTCTGCTTGTAAAGCAGCAGCATACAAACAATCGTTTGAAGCCCCATTCGCTGACTGTCCACTTGACTTCGCCTTTTTGCAGTTCTTCGACCTATGCCCAATCTTTCCGCACCTAAAGCATTTCATATTTAAATCTTTCTTTCCATATTCGTTTTCCGACTTTCCGTATTGAGTCTTGTCTTGTCGTCCATTCTTCTTGTCAGTTTTTCTGGTGTACATTGCATTTTGTACTAAACTTCGATTAGTGTCTTTCCGCGCTTCCGATTCTTCTATCAATTTTATTCTTAAAGTTTCAAGAGATGGTAGTTCATCCCTTGAAGACATGGCACATCGAAAGTTTTCGAAACTTTCCGGTAGACTACGTAATAGCATGACAGACAGCAAATCTTCGTTTATTTCGACCTCCAGTTCTGTCAACTTGTCAACCGTGTCGAGAAAACATCGAGTATACGCGCGTGCGTCTTCGCCTTCCTGCATTTTGTGTGACATCAGCTGATTTAGAAGAGCAGCTTTTCGAGCAGCTCCTTTGGATTGATATATTTCTTCTAATTTCACCCAAATTTCTCGCGATGTCTTGCACCCTTTAATCTGCTTGATTTCTGATGGGTTCATAGCGAGTACGATATCCGCTTGAGCTTTTAGATCGGCATCCTCCCATCGTTCGGCGGCTTGTACTGACGCCGCGTTGTCCGCGACTACTGCAGGCTTTAGTTTAGCACCGCTAACATAACTCCAAGCATCGTTTTTAATGAGCACTGCACGCATTTGTATCTTCCAAGTATCATAGTTCTCTTTATTCAACACGTCGAATTTTACACTTGTGGCGCTCATTTTTATGTTAATTTAACAAACACTAATCTTTAAATACCAATCACACTGAGTGCTCTGGGCCCATAACCTATTAGCAGAGCGTGTAAAATATAAATAAATATATATATATATATATCATCACGGCATATTACCCATTTCTGGGTGTGCCAATCTGCCTTATAGCAGATATCGGTAATGATGATGACATATTTGTACCGTGCGGGCGCTTACCAGGCGTCACCTCACGGGCACTCATTGCGTGTAAAAGAATACAGAAACAAGAATACGTATAGACAACAGTTTAATAATAAAGTATAACATACAAAATGCAAAATAGAAATTACATGACATTAAATTGATTGACAACTGTGACAACAACCACTTTCATGGTTACGTGTTCCGAAGATGACGACTGGATCGTATTTCCAACAGTAACTATAGAATTTTTTTAATACGTAGTATAATTAATGTCACTCTCACCTAAATAAAATATAAATTATAACTTTAAGTATATTAATATCAACTTTAGATGAGTGCAAAAACTACATTGTTTCAAAATTTTGGAGTCTCCTCTTTCATTATAATAATAGTTTCAAGTCCCAAAAGTAGTGCACATTTCATCAAACTGAAGTTAAACAATATTTATTTAATTTAATTAACTCATTTTGAAGTTCTGGAACAGCTCTCAATAATGCCACCCATAATAGTAACCTATTTAACAGGATGCTGATGGCATTGCAATGCTGATGCGATATTGTTGAGAAAATGAAAAGCTATTGGCTGGGGATGAGGTAGTGTTTTGTTTCTCTTGTTGTGTTGACCCGAGTTTCTGTTGTTTTCGCACTCAACGCTCAAAGCCGAAGGTATGAAGGAGCGCGAGAGCATTGACGTCGAGTACGATGGATACTTGAAAACATGGAGTGATTTCAAACATAGAATACTTGATTATTAATTAATTTAGTTTGCATTTCTCTGTGAAAATAAATTACGAAATTTCAGTTTCAGATTTATGCCCCTATCCACAGTCGATGCACAATCTCATAGGTACTTTAATATTACTTCGCCAAGGAAATAAATAAATATAATGTAATAATAATTATTATCAGAGTTATTAACAATTATTTTGATAGAAAAGTGAAGTTGGCATATTTTTTTATTTATTTTTACAGCAAATAGATTATAATCTGTGGCTATTTGTGCCCATACTCCTTTTCAATTGTTTTTATTATCAAATGTATTAAGTATTAACTATTATTATGTGAAAGTGTGAAGCTGGCATAATAAATACTTCATTTTATAGTTTGTACAAATTTGTGTCCATGTTATTTTTTAAAAAACCGTAAGCGGTAAATAGAAAATTTAGTAAATACATAATATTGGCGAGAAAATCTTAACTTGAATAGATTCGCTGAGACTTCTACAAAATTAAAATAAACAGGTTGCAAATGAAAAAATAAAATAAAAGGTGGTGGAAAGAAAATAAATATAATCGTTAGAAAAAACTTTATTGTTAAAAATAACATAGAGATTATGCAACAGAAATAAAAAATATGTATACATAAGTAGAAATTTTATAAAGCATCAAAAATACTATACCGTGTAAAACATAAATAGTCATAATTAATAATAAAAATAAAAAGTTACTACTATAATGAAAACCACCTGCATTCAAAAAATTGTACAATGGTTGTACCGGGTGTAACACGAAAATAAGGTCATAGGCGTTTAATATAGGAAAACAGTCTTTCCTTGGCCAAAAGTTGGCCTATTAATTTTAGACAATATGTTTCTAATAAATGTTGTAGGTGTAGGGTCATATATAGTTAGCTGGGGGATATTGTGATATGTTTTTGTTATGATTGACATTTGGAATATAAATAATAAAGAATTCTACTTATTCTACATGGTGTTAGGTGTTAGTAATTAATATAATGGCAGGTAATAAAGTGGAAGAATTGGAACAATTAGTTCATAATTTACAAATGCTTGTAGTAAACATGCAAGTGCAGGGTCAAATGGGGTCTTCACTATCTTCTCTACAATCACAGATAGTTTTGGCACCAGTCCCTGAGAGATTTTCTTTTGAAAGAGAAGATTGGAGAGATTGGTTAGTGGGATATGAAAGATATAGAAAAGCTGTGATGTTAGAAAATCAGGAAGAGAAAATACAAATTAATAATCTTTTATTACATGTGGGCAATAAGGTGAGCAAAGTTTTGGCCACTTTACAGAAAAAAGAAAATGACTTAAAGACGTATGAAGAAACAATAAAATTATATATTCATTAGGAGAAATCAATATGAAATGGAAACTGCTGAAGAATATATCGCGTCAATAATAGAATTAGGGAAGAAATGTAATTACAGTTCATTAGAAGATGAATTAATAAGAGACAGATTAATAGTTGGCATAAACGACACAAAATTATCGGAACCATTACAATTAAATGACGCACTCACATTACAAGTTACTATTGACAAAATTTTACAGTCGGAATTAATAAAAAGTGAAAATAAAGAAATTAGACAAGTTAACCAGAAAGAAATTGACAATATAAAAAATAATAAAAAGTCTTATGTAAATAACAAAAACCGTAATAAATGGAATAAAAGTCAAGAAATTGACAAGAATATATGTACAAGATTTGGAGTCAAACCAAAACATGATTATCAAAATTATAAGGCCAGAAATGTAAAATGTTACCGATGTTTTTTAAATGGTCATTATGGAAGAATATACAGAACAAAGAAACTGAATTAAATAGAAAAAGGAAGTCAAGAATCTGATTCTGGACGAAGATTACATAGTAATATAAGGTAAGTCACAATAGATCATAGATACAAAAATTACAATTGGTTAAATACTCAAATATTCATTTACAGAGTAAAAACTGTGTTCAATAAGAAAATTCTTTAATTTGTTCTTAAAAGAATGCAAGGTTTGAGATTTTTTATGTCGCTGGGTAAACAATTGAATAAAATACAACAGTAATAATAAGGATTATTTTCAAAAAGCTTAGTTTTATGTTTTCTTAGTAATAGGTTTCGTCTATTTCTGGTACCGTAATTATGTATTTGCTCATGTCTTTGAAAATTACCATCGGTTATATGATTCGCAAACGTAAAAACGCATAACTCATATATATATATATATATATATATATATATATATATATATATATATATATATATATATATATATAGATAAATGCAAGGCACAGTAAGAATCTTATGGTGTTTGAAAACATTTTTACAGGAAGTGTTTTTAGGTAATCTAAACATGTGTTGTATAGCACATTTTTGCAATTTGAAAATTCTTATTGAAGACTGAGAATTGCCCCAAAATACAATGCTGTATCTTATTATCGAACAGAATTTTGTGTCAAAAATGATTATACTGTATTGAAACTAGTTACATCTAATAATCTACGAATTGAATAACAGAGTGGTTTAAGTTTATTACAGATTGATTCTATTTCTAAATCCCATTTAAAATCTTCTCGTATGTTGGGACCCAACAGCTTGCAATGCTCTGTCTGTTTCCACGAATTCCAGCATTATATAATATATTTATTAAAATATCATGATCTAGAATTGGGTGAGATTAAAAGCATAAATAGTGTTAATAAAGAAAATACATATCATATGTAAAGTTTCAGATCGGACCATTCATCTTTTAAAGTGGATACTGGCGCTGATGAAAGTATTATCTCCTGGGGAGTGTAAAAAAAATTAGCTCATTTAAATAACATCGAAAAAACAAAAGATATTTTAGTAGGACCTGGACAAAATAAATTAGATGTAAAAGGAAAAATAAAGTTACCTGTAAAATGAAATAGTAAGAAATTAACAATGACAGCATACGTTTTGAAAACAAAAGAGAATTTATTAGGAAGACCAGATATAATTAAATTGGCAATACTAAAATTTGGCAATGAAGAAAATAATTACGCATCAGTAGGTGAAATTGAAAATAAAACAAAATACTAAGGCAATATCCTGAATTATTCAAAGGTCTCGGTAAAATTAAAAATGATGGATATAACCAAAGTAAAAGAAGAAAGGCCAGCAAGTATAACAACTCCTGGAAGAATACGCTTTGCATTAATGGAGCCAGCAAGGAAGGAAATTGAAGGCATGGAAAAGGAAGAAGGTATAGAAGAAATAATAGAGGCAACTGAATATTGTTGACCAATGGTTGTAGCTGTGAGAGGCGAAAGAGATAAAAGGAAAATAAGAATTTGTACGGATTTTACCGAACTAAACAAACAAGTAATTCGAGGAAAAATTCAGTTACCAAGTGTTGAAGAAACATTGACAGATATGAGAGGAGCGAAGATATTTTCCAAATTGGATTTGGAAAACGGATATTAGCAGTTACCTATAAGTTTGGAATCTAGAAAATATACTTGTTTTATTACGCCATTTGGAAGATTTGTTTATGAAAGATTATCTGAAGGATTATCGAAAATATAGAAGGAGTTAAGGTACATATCGATGACATAGTCGTTTATGGAAAGAATGAGGAATAACAAGAGCAAGATTGATGAAAGTTTTAGATTTTTTAAAAGAAAATGAAGTGACTCTAAATAAAGAGAAATGTGAATTTGGGTTTAAAAAATTAAAAATTTTAGGCCATATTATTGAAGAGAGTGGTAAGACAGAATAAAAGCAGTAATGGAATATCCAGAACCAAAAAACATTAGACGTTCAAAGATTTTTGAGTATGTTTATTTAACTAAATTCATTCCACATTCATCAACATTATCGCATGGTTTAAGAGAACTTTTAAAAAAGAATCGGGATTGGGATGAACAGCATCAGAATAATTGTTTTAATTTCACGAAGAAAACATTGACGAGCATCCCAGTATTAGTTTCGTACGATGTGAAAAATCAATCAAGAATTTCAGCAGATGAATCGGCTTACGGTATTGGTGGATATTTAGAACAACGTCAAGAGGATGGATTTTGGAGACCAGTTATTTATTGTTCAAAATCTTTCAGTAATACAGACAGAATGTATGCTCAAATTGAAAAAGAAACTTTTGCGATCGTGTGGGTATGTGAAAGATTAAGGCAATATTTAATTGGTAAAAAATTTCAAATTCGAACAGATCATTTGCCACTAATAAAAATCCTTCAAAATAAACCAATTGAAGAACTCAGCGCAAGGTTGTAAAGATTTCGCATGCGTATGCTATGTTTTGATTATGAAATTATACATGTACCGGGAAAAGAATTTTATGTAGCAGATGCATTAAGTAGAGCACCAATGAATACTGGAATTAATGATGAGGATGTTTTGTATCAGCAAATTAATGTAAGTGAAATATACAAATCAATTAATCAAGATAAAGATGACACAGTCCAAATTCTAAAACAATATATAAAATTTGGCTGGCCAAAAAGAAAAAATGTTCGGACATACTTTATCCTTATTTCAAATATAAAGACTGTTGCTATCGCTGAATGTGAAACTAAACAATAAACAAAATGGAACACAGATCTTGAATTAACTCTGGTTTTAATTATTAAATAATTGTATTAGAAAAACACTACAAATTTACAATCATGAAACATATATGACAAAAACAAGTGACTATTCAAAAACTGATATATTTCTGACGTATATCGGATATCTACGATATTTCTTTCTAACATTATGACATTTGACAATTACTTTTTGACAATATGACGTTTGACATTTTAAAATGACACCGGTTTTCCATACATCATCCCCACCTTGAGTTGCGCCATTTTTCTTTTGTAGAGCGACTCAAATTTTTTCTAAATCGTTGAGTGGACTGGATTCTTTTTCGTCTAGCGACTTCTTGTTCTTCAATTTTCAGATTATTATTATTGTTATTATTATTATTATTATTATTTTTTTGTTTCTTCATGTGTTCCAACTTCTAATAGTATTAATCGTTGTACTGGTCGAATCAGATCTATGTTCACCGTGTAATTTGACAACTCGTACTTTACCCTCTTTGCCTGGCAAAATTTATTTAATTTGGGTTAATGGCCAATCTAGACGCTTTTGAATCTCATTTCCTACCAATACGATGTCTCCAACTGACACAGTAGGATAATTTTTAGTGTATTTATTATGTCTCATCAATTGTCCTAAATATTCAATGCGAAAACGTTTCCTCAATTCTTCTCTTAGTCGTTGTTGGTAACGTAGTCTTTTGGCAAATTAGATCTTGTTAATAAAATCCAAATCAGGGACACGATCATCTTTAATGTCTCGCAGAAACATTGAAGGTGATATTGTGACCACTTCGTTGGTTTCATCTGTCATATAAGTTAGTGGTCTCGAATTTATTATTGCTTCACAGTCATATAAGACTGTGTATAACTCTTCGTAATTTAAGGAAGCTTTCCGTAATGTTTTTCTTAAAAGAAATTCTTACCAATCTCTCCCACCATCCTCCCAACCATGGTGCTAAGGGTGAGTTGAAAATCCATTCGATGGTTTTTGAAGAGCAGTACTCACTTCTTCCAGTCGATACTTCGGAACAAGTTAAATGTTCCAACAAAATTCTTTCCATTGTCGGTGTAAATGACAGATGGTCTACCTCTTCGAGCGATAAATCTGCGTAACATTCCTAGAAACTCTTTAGTTGATAATGACGTGGCTAATTCCAGATGTACAGCACGGTAGACTGCACATGTAAATAGACATACATATGCTTTATTTCCAGTAGATAAAAAGAGAGGGCCCGCGTAGTCAATACCTATAATCTCAAAGACAGCAGCGTCCCTCACTCTATTTTCTGGGAGATTTGCAACAAATCTTCTATAGGTAATACATTTGTTAACTACTGACCGTATAGCTCGTCGACTTTGAAGAATCCAAAATTTTTTTATTGATTACGATGCTCACATTAGCATGATTTAATTTTAAGTGTTCATATTCTATCATTTTCTTCGTGAGTAGATGTTTTCCATCTAAAATGATTGGGCATCTAAAACCCAAATCATCTCGACGATTTATAATTACTGTCTTCGTTCATAGAAATCGGCTTCGCTAAATTCTTTTGCAGTTAAACATTTATTCTTTAGTACAGAAGATCGCTTACAATTCTTGATAAATCTGTTCATCCAGGCCACCATACGCACATTCTTAATGTAATCTGAAAATCTTTGTAAGTACCATGGAACTTCTTTTTCGCAATTCTCATTTGCGTTACCCATGGTTACATCAGCGATTACATTTGTTTGTGTCTTACATTTCAAAGGTGTTTTGCGTAATTCAGCATTTACTGAAACTTCATTAATTGGTTCTTCAACCTGCGGCCACGTGTCTGGGGAAGATTTAAGCCAGACAGGGCCCTCCCACCACTTTGATTCTAGAAGTCTTCTTACACTGCAACCTCTCGTTGGCAACCTTAATCCTGCAGATTTACCAGGTACATATCTCCAAGACAGTGGATTAGTAATTTTTCTTATTTCTTGTACTCGATTCCAAACAAATACTGCCCACTGTTTTTCTTGGCGTATCCATGCTAAAGTAGTGGTTGAATCGGTTCAAAAATACTTTTCGTTGTTATCTAGCTTGACAGATTTCTCAAAAACAACATTAATCTAGCTCCAATTGTTGCAGCAAGAAGTTCTAAACTAGGAATGGTCCTCTTACTTTTCGGGGCTATTCTTGATTTAGCTTCTATTAAATTTACCTTTACTCCATTTTTAGATTCAAATCGTGCGTATATAACTGCTGCGAACGCATCTTTGCTTGCATCAACAAAACAATGGAGTGTCATTTTCTTATTATTCGTGCAAAAAAATATGGCGAGGAATTTTCAGCATTCTTAATAAATGTAATTCTTGTTGCCACTCTATAAATTCTTTCTTACTTTCTGGATCTACTTCTGAATCCCAGTCTAAATCTTGTGTCCAAAACTTTTGGAGGATTAGTTTAGGCTTCAATAAAATAGGACAGAGAAAACCCAGTGGATCGTAGACCTTTTGTACGGACGACAGAACATATCTTTTCGTAATTTTGTCAGCGTCTACAAGTGTAGCGAACTTGGTCAAGGATAATGTGTCGTTCTCGGTGTCCCAGACTAGACCCAGAACTGATGTTGGTGTGGTTTGATTCGACATTGTTGTGTAATTCCATCCTCTTAACTCGAAATTTTGCTTCTAACATAACTGAAGTAGCTTCTTTCTGAAAAAAATTTACGCCATTAATAGTATCTAGACTTGTTATGCAGTCATCAACGTAGAAAGATTTTAACAAAAGTTCATAAACATATCTCTTCTCCGCTGAATCGGTGGAATTTAGTGCTGGCATTAAATGAAATTCAATGGTCGCACTCAATAGAAAAGGGCTACTTGAAACATCAAAGACTACTCGACGATGCCGATATGTCACCATTTCTTTCTTGTCATTTCACCAGAGAAATCTCAAAACATCTCTGTCTGATGGTGCAACGCTTATCTGCAAAAATGCCTTTGTGATATCTGCTGTAACTTCAAATCTTTTTTCTCGGAACCGATGAAACATTCTTGGAATAAGTTCTATTAGATTTGGTCCAGTTTCTAGGCATTGATTCAATGAAGGGGAATCTTTACTTTTGACTGATGCGTCGAAGACTGGTCTTATTCTTGTAGTACTTCCTTCTTTTATCACCTGCCTGTGAGGGAGATAAAAACCTCTATTTTCAATTTCACTTGCTGGGACCTTTTCAATTATGCCCAACTGCATCCAGTTCTCAAATACTGCATTATAATCATCTTGTAAATTTTCATTTTGTAACTTTTTAGTAACATTCATTATTCTTTTTACAGCTATAAGTTTATTATCTTGTAGAGGTGGATGATTTTCTTTTCATGGTAATAATATCTCATATCGATCTTTGTTGTTAATTATAGTTGTGTCATTAACATTTGATTTTACTCTATCATTATGTTCAGTTTTAGATGCTGTTTCTATAGTATCCTTGATCCCCACCGTGTCAAGACTCCGCAAATCAACAATTAGTATACAATTTTTGATTAAAAAAAGTGCACGTGCTGTTTGTCGTTCTGTGTTCTTTTATAATTTTGACCGGTTTAATTTTCTAAAGAAAAAACCCCTTAACCTTAACGTCGTTCGTTAAAACGATTTTTAGTGTGTTTTGTACAAACTGTCGTTTTCTGCATTGTGCAATTATTTACGTGTTTAATTAGTGGTGTCAATGACTCTTTATGTTTACCTTTGACAATGAGTAAATGTACAAAGTGTACGTCCAAAAGGACGGATAATCTCATCGGCTGTGAAGGGACATGTCGCCTTTGGTTCCATCCTACATGCGCCAATTTTTCTGAGGATGAGGCACGTATTTTGTCGCAGTCCAATGTAATCCTGTTTTGGTGTCCTTCCTGTCGGATTAATTGTTCCATCGTCGATAAATCTAAAGAGGACAATATTCAACATAAATTCAATGAAACAGTTGAGAAAATTACAAACCTTGAAACAGTAATATTGCCAAGTATCATTTTCAGCATCAAAGAGAATCTTTCTGAATTCATCTCCTCGAGCGTAGCCACATTCAAACATGATTTAAGCTCCGTTTTCGAAGAGAAACTTAACAATGGTCCACTATCAGCTGATGTTTTTACACATAAACCATCATATTCTCAGACACTATGCAATCGTCCCTCAGAGCCTACTGTGATTTTACGCCCAAAAAACGCTGCTCAGTCCACTTCAGCCACTAAATCTGATCTGTTGAAGACCGTTAATCCTGTGACAGCCAACATTCAAGTAAACTCTGTCCATCATGTTAGTAATGGCGGTCTAATTATTAATACGGACCAATCTAATAAATTTCAAGAACTAATTAACAAGAATCTTTCAGAGAATTATACAGTGAAACAATTACCTTCATTAAATCCAAGAATTCGTATAGTAGGTATGTCTGAGTTGATTAGTAAAGAAAAACTCGTAGATCAATTGCGCCATCAAAATAAACAACAATCACAAATGTCAAATTTTAAAAGTGTTTCCTACAAAGTGTAATGATAAAGTGTTTCAAGCTCTCGTCCAGGTGGATCCAATAACTTATGATTGTATGCTGAAAAATGAGAAACTTTTTGTAGGCTTTGATCTATGCCCTGTGTACGATGCAATAGACCTACGCAGGTATTTCAAATGCTGCGGCTTTCACCACACATCCGCTCAATGTTCCAAGTCTGTACCATGCTGTCCAAAATGCGCAGCTAACCATGAGATTAAAGCCTGCAAAGCCACTGAGTCCAAATGTATCAACTGCATTAAGTTTAATGATCAGCATAAAACAAAACTTGACGTCTCTCATGAAGTGTGGAATAAAAAATGTCATGTATATCTTGAAACTCTGAAACGCTTTAAATCAAATATAATTAACCACCAATAGCAATCACAGAATGATGGTCGTACTTCGTCAACTAATCAACTCACGTTTTACTACCAAAATGTGCAAGGACTCAACTCCAAACTCTCTTTACTTCAATCTCTAGAAGGCTCTGGGGATCACGATGTCATTGCATTCACTGAGACTTGGCTCACTTCAAGTGTACAAGATGCCGAACTTTGTTCCAACACGTTTGCGGTATATCGTAGCGACCGAAACTTCGAGGCGTGTCGTCTGTCTAAAGGAGGAGGAGTCCTGCTGCTTATCAACAAATCAGTGCAGTCTGCTAGTGTTGATTTGAGTGCGTACAATGCTATTCTCCCCAACAAAGTTGATATTGTGTGTGCCAAAATTTCTACCAACTCTAAATCTCTCTACATATCTGTTGTATACATGCCACCCGCCCTTAGTACTTCATCATATAATACTGTTTATGATTTCTTTGAAAGTTTGCCATTTATTCAAAATAATGATTTTATAATTACTGGAGACTTTAATATCCCAGAGCTAAATAGTAACTTAGAGTCCATTAAAGTAAAAAAAATACTAACTTTACTAAATTTGTTAGACGCCAAACAATGTAGTAATATTGTTAATGTAAATAATAGATTACTTGATGTGGTTATTTGTAAATCTAATATTAACTGTGATGTTTCCCATTCAAGCGACCTATTGTTTAACATCGAATATAAACATCATCCTGCTGTACATATATCTTTTAATTTCAGTTTATTGAAGAGTAATAAATTGTATAATTCATTTCAAAATTATAATTTTAAAAGGGCTAACTTTACCAGTCTGTATAACTTAATTGATCAGTTTGACTGGAATTCTCTCAGTCATTTTACTGATGTCAATTGTGCATGCGACTTTTTCTACAGTACTTTGTATTCTTTTTTAGATATTTGTGTTCCGAAAAAGTCAAACTGTTCAAAAAGATATCCACCTTGGTTCAATAAATATATTATTAAGTTGTTAAAGAAAAAAGATCGTATGAGAAAGTTATCAACAAGGTATCCACATAATCAATTTTATTGTAGCCAGTACCATACATTGCGCTCTTAATTTAAGACCTTAGTTAAAACTAAATACAAGTAATATATGGAGTCTTGTCAAACTTCTTTCAAGTCTGATCCAAAAAAATTTTGGAATTTCGTAAACTTTAAAAAGAAAATGTCGACCTCTTCAACTACTATGACCCTTAATGACGCAACATTTTCCACCCCTACTGACATTTCTAATGCGTTTGCCAACTTTTTCAGTTCTGTTTATACACTGTCTTCTGGTCCTCCTATCTCCAATTCCACCAATCCGTCTTATGATAATGTAGCCATCAATTACATTACCTCTGATGATGTAACATGTTTTCTAAAACAACTAAAACCTACATTGTCATGTCGTCCTGACCTCATCCCAAGCTTGCTTATTAGAGACTGTGCTCAGCCTCTGTCAAACGCCCTCTATCATATCTTCAATTTAAGTATTAAAACTTGCACTTTTCCTGACCTTTGGAAAGTAACTCGCATCACTCCGATTTTGAAATCGGGTGATGTGTCGTCCATTGACAATTACCGACCTATTGCCATGCTGTCCAATTTCAGTAAAGTTTTTGAGAAAATTATTTATGCCTCAATATACTCTAAAATTAAACATAATATTTCCATCTCACAGCATGGTTTTGTAGAAAAGAGGTCAACAGTTACAAACTTAAGTTATTTTAGTCACGTAATCTCCTCTATTATTGATGGTAAAGGGCAAGTAGATTGCATTTATACTGACTTTGCTAAGGCGTTTGACAGAATAGATCATGGTGTCTTGATGAGTAAGCTTGAAACATTTTCACTTTCCCTGCCCTTATGTTCCCTTCTATCATCTTACCTACATCAACGACAAATGTATGTTCTTTATAAAGGTGGTATCTCTACCTCTTTTGTTCCAACGTCGGGTGTACCTCAGGGTTCAAATTTAGGTCCTCTACTGTTTTTAATATTTATTAATGATGTCACGGATGTTATACGTTGCGATAAACTTCTCTTTGCCGATGACCTAAAAATATTTTATCCCATTTACTCTGTGCATGACTGCGATCTTCTCCAAGAAGACTTGGTACGTCTTTATCAATGGTGTTCAATTAATAAATTATATCTTAATTTAAACAAATGTACAACAATATCTCTTACACGAAAATTGACTCCATTTAATTATAGTTATAGTATCAATAATGTTACCATATCACGTTCAGCAACTGTACAAAATCTTGGGATTAAGTTTGACAATAAATTTACGTTTGTTCCCCATATAGAAGACACGTACAATAAAGCCATGAGAATGCTGGGATTTGTAATTAGAAACAGTAAGTCGTTCCAAAATCTTTCAGCTATTAAAAGCCTATATTATTCATTTGTTCGGGCTAAACTTGAATACTGCCATATTATCTGGAACCTTATATATGAAGTCCATCAAGATTTACTCGAGTCTGTTCAAAAGAAATTCCTAAAATATCGTTATTACAAAGTTCATAACAGGTACCCAGTATATTCAATAACGTATCAACAGTTGTTGGTTATGTTTAATTTTAGGAGTCTTTTTGAACGTCGTGAAAATGCTCTTGTACTACACTTGTCAAAAATAATTAATTATTGTGTTGATGATCCTCGCTCTCTCTCTTCCCTTCATTTTCATACTCCCATTGTCCGTACCAGAAGTAATCTTACATTTTACTTGCCCTTAGCTCGAACTAATTGTTTAATGTTGTCACCTATTCACAGAATGTGCCACGTTTATAATTCTAAATTTTCTGTTGTCGATATTTTCTCTTTTGACTTTGCAAAATTTTTCAAAATTATATGCAAAATGTAATAAGTAATATCTTTGTGAAATATGTACTATTTTCCTACCCTTAATTTGGGCTTAGCCTGTTGGGTAGTCGTATTAATAAATAATAAATAAATAAATATTAATAAATAATACTGGCATCTTTTGTAAACATACTCATTACCATCATGGCAGCATCTGTATTGGAATTATCGAGCAAATCTTTTCCCAGAAGCGTCCATCCTAACTTAGTCTCTATAGCCGTCAAACCATTCTTTAATTGAACTTTTCCAGTAAACAATTTTCCAGCAACATCTGAACCGATGAGAAGAGTTATAACATCAGAACATTCCTTGGAATCTGATAGTTCAATATTCTTCTTTTTCAAAATCTCAGTTAGACTCGTACTTCGAATTTGGAATATTTTGACAAATAGTTTCCTCTTTGAAGGCCAGGTAATCACATTTATATTTACCATTCATGTGACTAATATGTATTCTGCACGCTTCATGATTACGAGGCTTGGATTTAGCTCCTCCAAACAAGTGTACCATGGTTTGTTCACCAATAATACTATATCCAAGTTGCCTTGCAGTTTTGTCTAAAACATAAGATCTTTGAGAACCTGTGTCTATTACTGCTTTCACAATTTTATTTTCGTTAGGACCATGCATAATAACTTTTAAGGTGGGCAAAAAGAGTTTTGATTTTGAAAATGCATTAGCAAGACTAATTTCATTGAAAGCAGTTTGACTCGTGTCGATGTTATGTTGTTTGTTTTTATCATTACTAGCAAAGTTTCTACACATTAGTAAGCAATGTCCCTTTTTACACCAAGGACATTTTTCTGAATTACATTTCTTGTAACTATGGCCAATTTTTAAACATTTAAAACAACCACGTTTAATCTTTACAATTTCAACCCGTCTATCCAAAGTCATACTTCTAGCTGTTTCGCAATGACGGCTATCATGGCGTTGATCGCAGAACAGGCACTGTTGTGTATTTGTTTCCTTCATAACCAGTAATCCTGCTGCAATAGCTGCTTCTTGAAATTGACCTTGGGATTCAGTTCTCTTTTTCCTGTTTTTGAAAGGTAGTTCGTCCTGCATCTCAAAACAATTCTTGGCTATTTGGATACGCTCTTCTCCTTCCACTTCTCTTCCTAAAAACACCATTAAATTTGGTAATCTGACTTTAGCAGTTATAGTTTTTGTTGCGTTATCTTGTGCAGTTAATTGTGACGTCATTGTCCTTTGCCATGCGTGTAAAATTTCTTCCGGTAAAGAAGATTCCATTAAAGGAAATAACATTGCAGCACACATGTCAGTTGTTACTTCTAAAGACTAACGGTCTCAAATGTATTTCTAACTTGTCATAAACATTCAAAAGTGTGGATTGTTTATTTTTGTTTAAAACTAATTTAAGAAGTTCGCGCACATAGTATTCTATTAATAAATCGTTTTTCCAAATCGCGACTCTACTCTGAACAGCCTTGGTATAATTTTTAGCGGTCGGGGAATAACTATTCACTACTTCATATGCACGAGAATTTTTAATTATGGACTGTAATAAATAATGGGACTTATCTTCTTCGGAGAGTGTGCTGTCATGAATTTTCTTGAACGTATTCCAAAATGGAAGCCAATCCTTTATTTCTCCTCCAAACTTCTTCAGTTCTATTTTCGGGAGTTGAATACTACTCTTTGCTTCCGAAACTGTTTCAAACTGGGTTGGGAAATTTTTTTGAATAGGTTTTCTACTCAACTGGTCTTACTTAAATTTTGCTTCATAAAATTTCCGCACATACTCATCAGCTGCTTCAATTTCTTTGATCGTTGCTCTTGCTCTCGATCATTAGCGATTGTAAATTATTACTCGGTTCTCGTAGTACAATTATTTTCTCTTCTATCAACGCGAAACAGACTTGTAAATTACATAAGTCAGGTGCTGCCTTGTCTCTTTCTTTCTGAAACGCACTAAAAGCTTTCGTTAATGAACTGCGGTTTACGCGTTAAAGAGTTTTATCCATTTTCTAACTAATGATTAGGATCACTTTCCTCTTTTATACGATCAGCAACGAAAATACTTAAGGTCCTGTCACGGTCGCCAAAATATTGCTATCGCTCAATTTGAAACTAAACAATAAACAAAATGGAACACAGATCTCGAAAAACTCTGGTTTTAATTATTAAATAATTGTATTAGAAAAACACTACAAATTTACAATCGTGAAACATATATGACAAAAACAAGTGACTATTCAAAAACTGATATATTTCTAACGTATATCGGGTATCTACGATATTTCTTTCTAACATTATGACATTTGACAATTACTTTTTGACAATATGACATTTGACATTTTAAAATGACACCGGTTTTCCATACAAAGACTATATAAGTGAAATAGATGGAATAATTTGTTATTATTATACCTCAGCATGACAGAAGAACTATTTAGAAAAGATACATACTGGGCATCAAGGCATTACAAAATCTAGAGTTAGAGCGAATGAATGTGTTTGGTGGCCTAATATAAATTTACATATTAAAGAAATGGTAAAAAATTGTGAAATCTGCATAAAGAATTCTAAAATGAATGTTGAGCCATTGTTACCGAGTCCTATGCCATCTCGACCATGGGAAATAGTCGCCACAGATATTTTTGAATTTGAATGAGATGCATGCTTATTAATAACTGATTATTATTCCAGGTATCCAGAAATATTTAAAATAAGTAGAAAAATAAGTACTGACATTATATTTAAAATGAAAGAAACATTTGCCCGACATGGTATACCCGAACAAATCAGGTGTGATAATGGACCACAGTATAACCACAGAATAGACATATACAGAAGCGACACTCCTTGTTTACACCATTGTTGTTGCGATTTGATGTTTATGACCTTGAACTTTAAATTTGTTGGCAAATTTACGCGCGAAATTTAAATTGTTTTATATGGTAAAAGAAAAATTAGAACACAAAAGTACTAAAATTTTAATTGTATTAACGAATTAAGAAGAAATCATAAAATAAACACATAATTATGTTTTTATTGAACAAATACGTGAATTTTACAAATTCAATACAATGCAGAATTTTCTATATCTTTGACGTGGGAAACACAAACGTCAGATTCAATGATGTCCCAAATATCCTTCTCCATCAAATCTTATCTATCTATATTTATTAAGTGAATATACATTTTGCATGATATAGAAGTCGTTTTGCATTACTTACATTTATGGATCTTTCGGAAACGAAAAAAACTTACATTTCGCTTTCTCCATTTTTTAAATCTCCTTATATAGTTTTTATATGAACAAACAAGTCCTTCCGATTCTACCTTCTTCATTTTTTCCATTTTATTAGAAACTAACACCACTTCTAAAATTTACAAACGGTTCACAAAATGACATATGTCAAAAGTGAGAAGACGTGTTTGGTTTGCTTGAATTGGCCATAACCCTAAAATACATGGGCGTGACAAGCTGAGACAACAGTTCCTCCAGAATATGTGAAATATAATGATTTTCCTTATGATAACGATTTTTCCTATCGTTTTTTGAAAATATAACATATTTGTTCTTATTAGAAATCAATCTGTGTGTGTCAATATACTTTTATTATTGACCCCTGACGGAAAATGTTCACGTCGAGATAATGAAAAGAACAAAGAATCGTAAGATACGAAGATATGCCGAAACAATCCGATTTTATCCGATTAGCCCTTTAAATTTGTTGGCATACTCTTTCTCTCTCTAATTTTGGTTTCTCTCTCTGACTGTCGCTTCTGTATAAATGTTTATTCTGTGGTATAACTGTAAAAAATTTAAGAAATTTTGTGAAAGTTATGACATAAAGTGGACAACTAGTAGTCCTTTTCATTCATATTCAAATGGAAAGATCGAAAATAGTGCAGTTGCTATGAAAAACTTATTAAAGAAGAATAGGCAAAATTTTTATACAGCCTTATTAATTTACAGAAATACTCCTTTAAGAACAGGTGAGTCTCCAGCCAAAGGGTTAATAAGAAGAAATATAAGGAATACTTTACCTTCAACAAGAACTTACTTAAAGCCAAAATTACCTTAACTCGATAAAATACGCCAAAATATTCAAGAAGATCAAGATAAACAAAAAAGAAATTATGACGATAGACACAGAACCAAGTATTTATCAGAATTAAAGGAAGGGGACAGAGTATGGATTATTGATAAAAGAAAGGAGGGAACAATAGTAAATAAAAAAAGAAGAACCTAGGTCGTGTCTTATAGAAACAGATAAACAAGTAATTAGAAGAAACAGAAGATTCTTGAAAAAATTATCTTTTCAACCTGAAGAGAACCCAGAGCTCTATAGCTCAAAATAGGGATGTAGGGTCATATATAGATAGCTGGGGGATGTTGTGACATGTTTTTGTTATGATTGACATTTGGACATTTATGCCCATATTCATAAACACTCGTAAAGTTTCAAAACGGTTCGTTATAATTTTTGACAAAAAGAGTGAAACTTGACAAATAAAATTTTGATTTTTCTTTCAATGTCGACTATTTTTACTGGATAAAAAATATAACGAACCGTTTAAAAATTTTACGAGTGTTTATGAATACGGGCATAAATAAATAATTGTAATAATTTAATTCTACTTATTTTACAGTAGGGAGTTAAATTCCGCATCTAAACCAATAGTCATATTTCTTTTTATTCTTTGGTAATAAGATATTTCAAAAAATTATAATTGAGAGATGTCAGTGTCAAGTACAAAACCAAAGTGGAAAGTGTAGGATTAGAAAGTGATTTAACTGACATGGGGTGGGATTCTGTAACTTCATAACCGATGTTATAACAGATACATACGTTATATAACGTATTCAAATCAAAGTTGCGATTCTGTAACTACATAACCTACTCAAATAACAGTTGCTTGCGTTATTTGAATCCGTTAACATAACAGACGATAAATAGCATCTGTCACAGAATAACAGCTTATCCACTTCAAGAGTAAGACGTAATTTTTAAGTAAGTATATAAATAATTATTAATAACATTATATTTTTTTGTTAAATAAATATGGTACGATACTTATTTTATATAAATATGAAGAATTTGTCTGAAATTAAATATTTTATAACTATAAAATACGTTTTCGTCATGGGTGTTTTATATATAAAATTATTATTGTAAAACATATTTTAGTGGCGCCGAAAAGATTAGGCAAAACCACTCATTTGCAATATGAGAAACTAATTTCCTTTATGGAAAATCACCCAGATTTGGCACATGGCAGAGTGCGAGGTTTGAATGCTCGACAACGTTCTAAAAATGAGTGGGAAAATTTGGCGGCAATACTAAATGCAGAATTAGGACCACAAAAAGAACCAAAACAGTGGCAGGCAGTAAGTATTATAAACGGTCGTAATATAATTTCTAATCTGAAAGATATTTTTTTATTTAAACATATTTTTTTTCCAACCTTACTACCCTATCAACATTATATAATGTAGAGGTGTTTGAAAAGAAATGTTTTAATTTCTCAGCTAAAACAAGCAACCGCCGTTCTACTATGTGTTAAATTTACAAATTTAGTTGAATAGTTTCTGTAACATAAATTTTCAAAAGTTATTAAAGTTTATATTTTACTATTTGTCTGAAACCATTATTATAATCACTTTCTGTAATCATTTTCTTTGTTGTAATCAATCAAATTTTTATGATTATTATTTCGTTTTTTGTTGCAATCAAGCATGATATTTTAAAATTCAAAAGAAATGGAAAGACCGTAATAATGTATTTATAATATTAATACGTATTTGAGATAATCTATTTAATAAATACCTATATAATATTAGGGTATGAGTTGATTTCCTTTTATATCCCCTATCCTTTACACTAATTATCCTTAGGCATGGAACGACTGGAAAACAAATATAAAAAAGAAATGGCGCATAATTAAAGAAAGCCAGACCAAAACCGGAGGCGGTCCAATGACAGAAGTGAAACAATCACCTATTGAAGAAAGGCTGATTGTTTTAATTGGCCATTCATCCCTTATAGGTGATGGGGAAACCCCTGAAAGTTTATGTGGTGTTGCAGCCGACGAAACAGAATTTCTATACATTGTCGAACCACCGACACCGACAGTTACTGTACTGCCAAATGAAAATTTTATACCATCTCCACAAACTACCCCCAGATCTAAATCAAGAACTGAAAACCAATCCTCTATTTCCCTTCCTTCAAAAACAAGAAAAAGAAAAATAACTGATGAAACTATAATAGAAAATCAGTCAACGCAAATAAAATTGATGAAAAACATGTCTGAAAGCTTATATGAGATAAAGGAAAGTTTTAAAGATTGTGTTAAGGCAATAAGAGAAAATACCGAAGTAATGAAAGAATTAGTAAATCTTATTTCAAAACAATAAATTATTATTATTATAATAGAAATATTTTGTATATATTTATTTGGTTTTTAAAAAGTTTTTATTTAAGTAATAATTACATTGTGTGTATAACAAATACAATGATTTTGTTTTAATACATTGTTTTTTATTTAAGTAATAATAAATATATTTATAATATAATAAATAATTTTGAATAACGCGTAATAATACTTTAAAAGATTGAAACTTTAATAGCATAGGTAAATTAGAAATTATAGCAAATTACATTTACAATATTTTGTGAATAACTCAAACAAATTAAATTTTTATTAAATAAAGTAAAAGTTTTCCGCACAACAATGCAAAATTAAAGTACAAAACTACGAACAAACTTGCATAAAGTACCAGAATACGAAAATAATAAAATTACAAACTTGCATGAAATACGAAAATAGTAAAATTAGAAAACTACAAACTTGCATGAAGTACCAGAATACTAAAATAAAAATAACTTGTAAATTCCAGGTGTCGAACATGAAAAAAGAATTATTTCTAATTTATAATTATCTAATTAAAATAACGCACAACATTGTTCCTTATCCTTCTACCTTCATCCAATACGTTTCTCACATCTGCATTGTCATCCTCTTGAATAATATCATCTACATCGGCTGGAACAGCATCAGCAACAGGAATCATTTTTAAATGTATCCTCATGTTGTGAAGAACGGCGCAAGTGTTTATAATTGAGCCTGCAATCCGTGGTGAATATCGGAGAATTCTGTCCTTTCCAAGGCATCGGAAGACACTCTTCAAAACCCCATTGCATCGCTCTACGCAAACCCGTGTTCGAACGTGACAGTCCGTGTATCTCTCCTCCGGAGTTCCAGCAGCAGCATCGACGATAGGAGTCAGTAACCACGGTTCCAGTGGGTACCCCGAATCTCCTTCATAAAATTTATTTTTATTATAAGAAGAATTATTAATATAATCAAAAATATTAACCGAGTAACCATGATCCTCTAATACCAGCGTTATATTGTTGCATTAAGTGCTCTCGAACACTGGAATTCCTCCATATAAAAGCATCATGTGTGCTACCAGCAAAACGTGCATTTATATTTAGGATCCTGAGATCATAATCAGAAATCTACAAACAAAAAGAAATATACTTAAACTTGTTATTTTTTTTTCTTTGTTGAACGACTAATATTACAATTTGTACGTTTTTGGAGTGGTATCCTTTTCTATTGACGTAGTTATGTTCTTCATGGCGAGGTGCAAGTATCGCTACATGGGTACAATCAATCGCACCACAAACGCCAGGGAAACCAGTCTTCTCCATAAATCTTTATGTAAAAATAATGTATTTGAAACAACGGTGCATACATGAATATTGCATATTATTACCGTTGTTTCACTACTGTTTTATCATCTTCGGTAAATGGAAACTTTACCCACACGAGAAGGAGATGTCTCTCGATGACTTCACTCACTTCATGAATTGCCCTACTCATCATGGTTTGCGACATTCCCAAATTGTAGTCTTGTCCAACGCTGCGTTGATAAGATCCCGTAGCGTAGAAGTTCAAAGCACCTAAAACACGGATATGAATGGGTATTCCGGA
Source organism: Ophonus ardosiacus (assembly GCA_943142095.1). Lineage (NCBI taxonomy): Eukaryota > Metazoa > Arthropoda > Insecta > Coleoptera > Carabidae > Ophonus > Ophonus ardosiacus. The sequence continues at coordinate 20,080,183 of OW964832.1, read as the reverse complement.
TCGTCTAGTTCTTACAGTCATAAATGGTGCAATCATTTCTATGATTTGCAACACCCAAAACTGAGGAAAACGAAATAATTCAATAAATCTATCACCGGGTAAATCAAAAGGATTGCTGGCATCACGTAGTTGGCGTCTCTGCAACCTCAAGGAACGTCTTCTCTCACGTTGACGTACAAAACGATGAATCAACAAGTTGTCCATCTAAAAATCATATACGAATCATGAAAAGTACAAACATTCTAAATTCATAATTTCATTTTACTTACCTTTAACCAAGATCTTTCCAACTATTCTTCGTAGAACTATAACTTGATAATACTTACAATACTAACCTGACACTAACTAAATATTACAATAAAAAATAATGAAAATATACAGATATTTAAAATTACTACAATAAAACTTATAAGTAACTATAAATTGTTATATATTATTATTCTAAAAATAATGTTGTAGCTATGTAAGGTAATTTATAATTTCAATAATTTATCGCAAGGAAACTTATCACAAGTCGAGGTCGGAAACTTGTCAAAATATATAACTTGCGCACGCAGCTATTCCAACCATAAATTCGCGCGCATTTTAAATACTCATTGTGATTCGCTAATATTTGAAACATGCTGCTATTGTACATGGTACTTATTATCATCTGTTATATAACAGATGATAATAACGTACGTTGTTACAGAATCACTCGCTTTGTTTATGTCTGTTATTTTCATCGGTTATATAACGCACTCAAACCATAACGGACATAATTATAGAATCCCACCCATGGTGTCCCTAGCAAGTGACTTGCAGTTGCAGCCTCGCCTCAAAATTGGAATTTTCAGTGCTGGGAGTACGAGGAAGGCCAAAGAGAAGATGGGAGGACGATGTAGCAAAAGATTTGAGAGAGGAAGAACTGTGTGAAGAAGATGCGTTGGACAGGAATGAGTAGAAGAGAAGAGTAAGCAACAGCGACCCCTAATAAAATAGAGAAAAGCTGAAGAAGCAGGAATTTACACAATGTACGTTCGTGTTGGATTTATAAAAAAATGAACTCTCGGTATGGAATTTGTAAAAAATAGAGTGCTCGTGTTACAATTTTGCAGGATATATAGAATCTTTTTCAAGCAACTTTTGGTATGGGATTTGTACAAATACATCTAAGTTTTGTGCTGGCCACAACAGATTTTTTATATCAATAGCTCATGAACCAGTTATAATTAATTATTCAAACCTCGGCCAAATTAAGCATAAATTATTTAAATAATAAAGGTTTTAAACTGTCATTTTTATTATGTTGGCGTGAAGTGAGCATAAAATTTTTAAAAGTCTTTTATTTCGTATCCTTGTTATTTTTCGAAAATAAATTTGTGGGCCAAAATTGGCACAAATTGTGCACAAATTATTTATACTGTTTTCATAATTTTTGCCCAACCTTGTTATGCTAACTTCACGCACCCCCATTACTCAAGGTTGTCTGGAGTTTGGCTCAAGGAAACCTTAGGTCGAAGTACGAGTGAAGAAACAAGTAGCAACTATAAAACGAAATCTGGTATTACGAGTATATTCAAGGCATACTCAAGTATGACTCGAGGCGAAGTACTGACTATGGATATGGACATTAATTTTAATCAAGATACTGCTCACTTATTCTGTCATGTTGGCTCATCTTAACTCTCCAGCACCACGGTAACCTTAAGTCCAAACAAATACCTATTTGTTAAAGGTAACCATCGAAAAATTTACGTTGTGATATTTAAATAATTAATAATGAAAAATTGCCTCGTGTTTTAATAACAAAAACAGTTTCAGCCTTAATAATGGTTATTTATATTACTGAAAAATTGCTGTCATACGAGTGCTCTGTCTATGCTCACGGAATACAAAATTTTATCTACTATGATTAAAATCAATAAAAATTGTTTCATGTTTCAATCTGTTTTGACCACTTTTCTTCGTAATGTTTGTAAATAAAAATGCGTCAGCAATGAGTTCATTTAACTCATTTTTTCAAGACATTTAATGTATTGGGTACATTTTGTCTTTACATAACTAATGTATGGGGTTCCGTGGCCGCGTGTCTGGTCGCGAACCTGGGAGAACCGGGTTCGATCCCGACATACGCCAAATATTTCCAATTTTAAAATGGCACAAAAGCAGGGTTGGAAAAAATCATGATTTATTTAAAAAAATCAAAAATCATTGATTTTTTTAAAAAAATCAAATAAATCATGATTTTTTGATTTTTTCTATTTTTAAAGATCTAGTGGTGTTATTGTACTTTTTTAATTGTTCTAAAAGCAATATAAATATTTTATTTCATAAACGAAAACGAAATCTGTAATAAACCCTAAAAGATGAATTTGAATTTTTGCATACATTTAGTATACAAGGTACCCACGCGCGCGCGTCTTTTTAAACAATACATACCTAAATAAAATATGGGGTCCCGTGGCCGCGTGCCTGAGTGTCTGGTCGCGAACCTGGGGGAACCGGGTTCGATCCCGACAGACGCCAAATATTTCCAATTTTAATTGGCACAAAAGTGACCCCTGTGGTGCACTCTCCACGCCAGCTATGAGTGCCCGTGAGGTGACGCCTGGTAAGCGCCCGCACGGCATAATATATCGTCATCATTACCGATGTCTACATGTGTTGTAGATACTGGCACACCCAGAAATGGGTAATATGCCGTGATGATATATTTTTTTTTATTTTTTTTATACCTAAATAAAATAGGTCAAAACATGTAATCAGAAATCTGTTAGAATTCAAATACAGTCCATATTTTTATTCTTATTTTTACTTTTGTAGTAAATAAATTCATTTTTATTACAATTTGAATTTTTTTTTCATCTGTAATAAAAATCAGTGATTTTTTTAAAAAAATCAGTTGATTTAAATCATGATTTAAATTATGATTTAAATCAAATGATTTAAATCTGGCCAACCCTGCACAAAAGTGACCCCTGTGGTGCACTCTCCACACCAGCTTATGAGTGCTCGTGAGATGACGCCTGGTAAGCGCCCACACGGTAAAATATATCGTCATCATTACCGATGTCTGCATGTGTTGTAGATACTGGCACACGCAGAAATGGGTAATATCATATTACTAATATGCCGTGATGATATATTTATTTTTATTTATTTTATTTTATGTATGGGGTGCGTTATTTTCAATTTTTATGGCCGATTTCACCACCGATTCCTAAAATTTAAGTAATGCCTATGTATCCGATGTGCACCACATAGGCATTACCTAGCAAAATTTCGTTTTCACCAACCGCTAAGCATTACCAATCTTGATTTAGGAATTACTTAGTTAGGTATCTGTTTTCCGATGCCCAAATCGCTAAGCATTTCCTAACGTTTGACAGCTGACACTTCAAAATGAAAATTGTTCAATTTTATTGAGTATTTTGATAGTTCTAACGAAGAAATAGAAAGATAAATGCACAAGATAAAAAAGAAAGAACAAATTGTTTTGAATTCTGTGATGAAAAATGGTTTTGGAAAAATGTCCTTTTAATTAGAAAACAGAATTTTTATACACCTATACGAATTTATATGATATAAAATAAATACGTATATATCGTTTTATTCTTTATTTCGCCTTACATCCGTGAGGGTAGAAAGGTGCAGGATTAAGTAAGTAAGTAAGTAAGTATTCTTTATTTTATATTTTGGGAAATTAATTTAATTTCCCAAAATATTCACATATAATTAAATTCATGATTTCTACAAAAATGCCATAGCCAAATATCATAAATATGCGTTCCGGTTATATTTTAATTTTTTTCTTGAAATCATAGGATTCAGTTTCTGTTTTTGTATTATTTATTCTATATTTTTCCATTTATATACTTTTCTTCTTGTTCATTTTCATCTTTGTTTCATTTATATTTTCCATTTCTGTAATACAAATTTTAAAAATACAGATATAGGTAGTATGCCTTCATGATATATTTATTTATGTAAATAGTGTGGTAATAAACTGCAATACCTAACTCAAATAATTGTCAATAACTATACTTGTCCTTATCCAACCAGTCGCATATAGGTAAACATGCAGTTACAAAAATGTCTTCGTATGACAATGGTTCCAATTAGTACGGAAGTGTAAAAGGCCATACGCAAAATTTTTTGAAAATTGAAATTTTACCCTTTTCAAAACTTGAAATTTCAAGTTTAAAAGTTGAAATTTCAGGTTTAAAATGTGAAATATCAAGTTTTAAGAAGGTGAAATTTTAAGTTTATGAAGTTGAAATTTCAAGTGTAAAAGTTGAAATTTCAGGTATAAAAGGTGAAATTTCTAGTTTTAAAAAGGTGAAATTTCAAGTTTAAAAGTTAAAATTTCAAGTTTTAAAAAATTTTGCGTATGGCTTTCTACGTTTCCGTAAATTAGAGCATCCAAACTTACCGAAATTTTCTTTTACCGGTAAATTAATACTACTTATTAGCAAGTAATATTTTTTTATAGTATGTCTAAAGAATTAATTAATAATAATCTATAAGTTTTAATAAATGTTCAATATAGTAATAAAAACTAAACAGATACATTATTTCTTAATAAATAAAAGAAAAAATCATTCAACGACTCGAAATAACACTTTTTTCAATATTCAGATCTTTTTGAAAATTAAAATGTTCACGTACTAGATAAATAAATAAATAAATAAATATATCATCACGGCATATTACCCATTTCTGGGTGTGCCATTATCTACACATATGTAGACATCGGTAATGATGACGATATTTATTATTTTTTTTTTTTTATCGTACTAGATAAATTGTGTCTAATGTCTTAACACTGATACATTTAACATTTTTATTATATCTTCTATTTATTATATTTTATATAAATTTAAAGGTAAAGAATAGTATATTACATCTGAGGTGGGAGATGTTTCATTACTGCCGAGGGTTTGTATAGATTAGCGAGAGGCGAACACTCGAGGTTAGTTACATCGCGAGGATGAATAAAATATAATATTTATATAATATCTGTTGTAATAAATCTCACACATGTCAGCTTCAAAAATAAACAATTTTACTGACATTACTGAAAGCTTTATCTAGGAAGTACATTTAATGTTTCTTATTGAACTATTAATAATTAAATATTTAATATTTAGGTAGGTATGTATATTAATGATACATATATCCTTAAAAAATACCGCCAATTCCGGCAATGAATTGGAACAATTCTGAACATTTTACAAGAGTAATATAAGATTCCTTATAGAATGAAAGATAGATATAATTAGAATTATATTTCTGTATAAGAAATGCTAAATTCGATAAGTACTTGTGTAGGAAAATGGAATTGGCGAGGGGTATTGTGCTGGCCACAATAGTTTTTTTAAAATAAGTTTTGTTAAATTTTGCCATATTAGTGAGATTACTGGTTTTCTAGAAATTTCATTTGGTTTTTCTTCCTTTTTCTGCTTAAATGACCAACTCTCTTTCATAGTCAGTTGTTGTACGAGTATATAATATTCAGCTTCAAAAGATTTATTTCAGACATTTAGCTGTGCAATTTAACGCCTATCACGTCTTATATTAATTACCCAAATTACCGGTATTTGTTTTAAAATTTTACTGGTAATATTGGTAATCGTATTGGCTGGTAAAACCGGTTAACCATTTACCGATAATAGAATTTCTACTTTCAAACTATTTCACGAAAGATAGCAGTCTAAAACCCAATGGCTGGTATTCTGAGCGCGCGACTAAGCAAGCGTCTAGCTATACCTAAATCGTTCAAGTAGCTAATGCACGTCATCACTTAGTGTAAAAATCTTAATGCATTAAAATTACTAATAGTGAAAAATGAAATAAAATTTCAATAATTTTTAACCGTCAAAAAGTGTATGGTCGAATATAATTATTATTAAGATAGATAGTAGAATTCATTACTTATCGTATATGACATGAACAATATATAAATAATGTATATCTACTTCATATTATTCGTTTATTTGTCACTATAGTTGGCAATATTGATAATTTGTATGTTCATACTGTCAAAGTTATTATTTGACAATTTGAAATATTTGTATCGTATTTGAAACATTTTGTGCGTTGTAAAGGCTTATTTATAATAAAGTACCGTTAAACACAACGCAACGTGACCGTTACCGCAAACACAAAATCTGTGATTTATAATAAACGCCAAAGATAGCACTTCTAATCAATCAGAAGAATTCGGTATATTTCTTTGAAATTCGGCTCACTTTTATTTATTGTTTTTATATGGCATACACAAGTATAAATCAGGTTAGTATAAAATAATTTAAATAGAAATGGACAGTGACGAAAATATAGTATTTATTTTGTAGATGTGACAGTTCATGAACATGTCGATAATATAGATTGCAATCTGTATGACTCTTTCTAAAACCTCTGTAAACGTACCAGTACATGACGTCACACATCTAGTTATTTTTATTCAATTGTTATTAATGACATGCATCGGCTGCTTGACCGATTTGGGTATATATGTACATAGATTTATAACTGAATTCACACGTGCCAAAATGGTATTGACCCATTCATAATTGCGCTTTTGACATATCTTAATAATATTATTTTTCACCTTCATAGTTACAGTATGAGAAATCGGATTTTGTTGAGGATGGCTAGAATCTGGGCATAGGCCACAAACTAAACTCATTGATTTAAAGTCAAATGATACACCAAATTTTCGTAGTTCATGTTGCGGCTCCTTTGAAGATTTTGCTCCGTTTTTGTGACACGTCGTATATAAACATATCTATAATTGAGTACGCTGCCTACGTTTGGTTAAATAGCGCCCATGTGAATAAAACTGACTTCTAAATCAGACAATGCGCATAATATCCGGCTGCATTAAAAATACTTCACTTAAGTGGCATCCGGAGATTCAAAATTCTAGTAAGAGTGTACAAAAAGGATTTTTAAAATTTAGACCTTCCATCAGAATTGAATTTAAATGATTAAAATCCAGAAATCGTTTCTTAAAAATGCTCAAAATTTGATTACAGGACGTCAACGGGTCAGATGCGTGGCATAATGAATGACAGAACCAGACAAATTTTACATGGCATTCATTATTAAATAATAATAATAATAATAATAATAATAATAATAATAAAAACATCCTGACGGCTTTGACATATCCCGCAAAATTTGGGATTCATTAAATAGAGTTAGAACTGGGCATGACAAATGTGGATTTTCATTTTACTAGAGGGGTTTGCTGCCAGATCTAAAATGTGATTGTGACGCTGTAGAGCCAACAATCACCCATATAATAATTGAATGTCCACTTGGAGCATTCTCGGGTACAATTAAATTAATTTAAAACATCTGTATATTTCTCCTAAAAATAATATCGCTCGTGGACGAAATCCATTGTCAATAATTCTTAAAGAGAAGTCTTTGGAACGATGCAGCACTGGCCATACTTAAAAACAGTTAAAATGGTCGGTTGACGCTAGGGTTGATTTAGCTCAGATGGGAGAGCACCAGACTAGGTATATGATGGCTCTGGGTTCAAATCCCGATATCAGCCTATTTTTCTCTCATATTTATAATTTATCCTGTTAGTATACTAAGAATACTAAGTAGTACGAAGATCTATATACTTAAAAAAATATTAATTTAATACAATAGGCTACTTCATTCATATAACTTCAGAAGCTATAAAACGGTTGGAAAATCTTAACCGGGATCTACGATGTGTCATTAACATAATTTATTTAAAAATTATTGTTATTATCATATATTTAGTACTTGTATTACATTGTATGTTTAATGCCATAAGCTAATAATAATAACAATGCACTTTGCATGGACGTACTTCGATAGCATCTTTATTTTGAAGCAATATACCTATGCACATCATAATTTCGTAAAATACCCATTTGCTTGAGGTTGTCAATTTACTTTTGCATTTTGACTATCCTTACTACAAGTAAACGTAAAAGTAACTGATGGCAAAATAAATCAACTACGGTTGCAAATGCATACTTTGGAACAACTAAGCCACAGAACAGACTCTTCTAAACTATACTGCGCCAGCGGCAGCCCGGCAGCGACCTGCACGGAGCGATCTGTGCATGTCTGTGCCTCCCCCTCCACCCGCATACTGCGCAAGTCACAATTGACATTCGGAGTCAGTATACTCCTGCTCTAATCTACAGAGTGATGAAAAATTACCAAAGGTCACTTTACACCTTTTGTTCCAAAATAGTGTCAGAATTATATAAAATAGAAGTACAACATCGAATTCTAGGTGAAACAATGTCTAATAAAGAAATGGAAAACACCCGCCATGTTTCACATCTGCTAATGACCGGAAGGTTGATTCAGATGCTGACTTTTTGCACCCCAATTAACTTCTTTATTTATAAAGATATCTAACTGAAAATTTGTTTGCGTAAACGTAACAATTTTTATGTATATAAATGACAAATATATCATTTCCGATTTAACAAAAAGTGGTAAGAACATTCTTATTCCAAATGGAAAACCCTAAAAAAAATATATTATTACGGCATATTACCCATTACTGGGTGTGCCATTATCTTACCAGGCGTCACCTCACGGGCACTTAAAGCTGGTGTGGAGAGTGCACCACAGGGATCACTTTTGTGCGATTAAAAGTCTGCCCTGTCCGGGATCGAACCCGGGTCACCAGATTGGCAACCGGACACTATACGCATACAGCTACGCGACCCTGTATATTTTTATATTTTTTAATTTTGCAAATTAAAACAAAATAGCTTCATTTAAAACAATTGGATCGTATAACTTTTAGAGAAATTATTAGTTATGCATGCGAGACGAACCGAGGTGAGACATGTAAAATATCGATCTCGTCTCGTTTTCGGATGCGTATCTCTTTTTCTTGTTCTCGTTCTCGTCAAACGTAACGCTACGAGACGAGACGAGATGCGAGAGATTTCTCGCCTCATGCATCGATGATGCATGCGAGAAAAGAAATGTAAAATATCGATCTCGTTTCGTTTTCGGAACCGCAATGTCGTTCTCGCTCTCGTCTCGCATAGCACTACGAGACGAGATGAGATGCGAGAATACTCTGACCTCGTCGTGTTTTACTAGAAATTACTTACTAATTACTTTGTTTTGGAGTCGCTGGATTACTTCTAAATTGATCTTTTTGGCACAACTCCACAGCCATACGTCCATACGGGCTTGAGAATTTGGTTGTACAGAAGTACTTTGTTACGGATTGACAGGGTGGAATTCCGTCCTAGCAATCAATATGTTTTTCTAAATTTAATATCTAATTCTTCTTTTTTCTTTATGATGTGGGCTTTCCAGCGTAGCTTAGCGTCTTATGTCATACCCAAATATTTTGCTGTATATAGCATGGTACTTAGGTATTATTTTACACTAACGGGGATATGCTGATTTCTTTTTTCATAAAATTGACAAGATTTGGTCTCATTCAGTTTGATTCGCCATTGTTTAGTCCAGTTGTTTATTTTGTTAAGCGAGGTTTGTAGATTTATTGCCGCTTCTTCGTGGTCATTGCCTACGGCCATTTTGCGGTGTCATCAGGAAAGATGGCTATCGTATCCTGCTCTAATTCGGGAATATCACTGGTGTACAATAGGTAGAGGACTGGCCCTGTGGCACTCCTGCCTTAATTTTCGAGTTAGCATCTTCTTGTTTAATTCTAAAAGCTCTATCAGAAGAATAAGATTTTAAATAATTGTGAGAACGGTTTGAGTAAAAGCTTGCTTAATTTATAGTTAAGTCCCTCATGCCACACCTTATCAAAAACCTGGGCTATATCCAGGAAGGCTGTAGAACTGACTTTTCTTTCTTCCAATGACTTTTCAATTATGTCTATGATCCTATTGACGTGGTCTATAATTGAGTGACTCTCTCGGAAACCAAACTGGTACACTTGGATAATCTTCAATAACAGGTTCCAATATATTTAGAAGTATCTTTTCGAACAGTTTCGAAATTATAGGGAGTAAGGAAATTGATCTATAAAACGATACTTCATTTGGTGGTTTTCCGGATTTAAGTGTCATTATTATTTCTGATGTTTTCCACATCTTTGGAATATATTTTAATCTAAAAGATGCGTTAATGATATAAGTAGGTTTTGCTATTGTTTTTTGAGGAAGTTTTTTTTAGAATTTTCCCAGTAATTAAATCATACCCTAGGTTGATGTCTACTTTTATATCTGTAGCTATTTATTTTGGAGTATTGAGCCTTCTTCTTGGGTAAGGTTTTGCCAGTCAAGAGTGCCATCACCCTCATTCGCTTGGAAGGTTTTTTCAAGGTGTTCAGAAAATCTGTTAGCCTTTTGCATGTTGATTTTTGTCCAGTTACCATATGCATTTGTAATTGGTGGGTTTTGAATGATTGGTCTTTTTAGCAATTTGGTGGCTCTTCATAGGGAATAATAGACTTATTTTTGATGTTTTGAACCTCTCTTTTGAGTTGTGTAGCATTATTTAATATAGTTTTATTGGTTGAAGATCTAGATTGGTGCCAAATTCTTTAAGTCTTCTTTCTCCGGTGACGAGTGCTCTAATTTCTCTGGGATAATTATAACCTTTGGCTCGTGGGATAATATGAGGGTTATTATCCCATGCAATTTCTGGATGTCATTTACAAATGTTTCTGCCTCATTATCTAGCTGATTTTAGTTTAATAGTGGAAGTGGGGAGTTTCTAGTTGAAGTTCTGCCAGTCAAAAAAGCCTATTAGTCAATCTGGGAGGCATTTTCTTTTTTATAATGCTCAGTGTGAGGAGAGTGGGAGAATGATTAGAGTTCATATTCCAAGCCTCCTCCACGTGCATAAAGTTTACAGACACATTACGAGTTATAAAGAAAACAATTAGATCTGGAATTTTATTCGGGTCTGTAGGCCAGTATGTGGCTTGTCAGTTTTGCAGTTTAGTTGTTTGATTGCTTATAGGAATTATCTTCCTTTTGTAGTTGTTAACTTATATCCCCATTGAACATGCTTGGCATTGTAGTCACCTCCAATGATGAATCTATATCCGTGATTATTTAAGAAGTCTAAATATTGTTCTTTTTTAAGAGCATGTCTAGGCGGGCAGTAGATTGCGAAGATAATGATCTCGTATGTTTACAGAGGCAGCAGAAGCAAGACATATGCCATTATATTCTATATCTGGAACTGCTTTCAATTCTTACTGATGTTACAGGTGTCCATTGGCATTCTACTCCGTAATCCTAAAGTTACTTGACAGAATTTTTTTGGGAATAGTTTCTTTAGCGCTGTGTTCAAGTCTGTTAATACGCTCATCCATTTTTGTTAATTTCTCCACTATTTTTTAAAGGTAGTTTTGAATGAAAACATTGTATTCTTGAGTTTGACTTGTGTTGATAATTTCGGGCTTTTCAGCAGTTATTGGCTGCGTGTTTTATTTTTCTTCATTTGTGTTAGCTACCGGTGTTTGTTGGATATTCCCCTGAGTCTGTTTTGGAAGACTTGGCTTCTTGGTGCTAGTGATTCGGTCGAGACGAGAAATTCATTGTCTTGTCTCATCTTGTTTCATATTCATAAAATTATGCCTCGTCTCGAAATTTTTCTCGTCTCTTTTAATAGAGTCTCGTCTCGGCCGAGATTTCTCGACGGAAATTTAATATGTATATTTTGGTCCCAAAAACTAATAATTAAATTTATACAATTTTGTATTAATAGTAATTTGAACAAAAAGATAAATATTTGTCGTTTTATCTGTGAAAATTTGATATAACCTAAAACTTGTGTAAATTAGATTGTTATAATTTTATTAATTTAATATTTATCTAGCATTTTCTAATCTGTTATAAAACATTAAAAAGAAAATAACGCTAAAAATCTTAGCTAAAACCTGGATTACATGATGAAGTTTTTATTTTCAAGTGACTTAAAAAGTGTCTTTATAAGTGACCTTACAAGCATATATATATATACATGATCAAGTTTTGCGTGAATTAAAATATCCAAGCGTTAAAATTCTATTCATTTGTATCTCTTGCACTCATGTCATTGTGCGAGAGAGAAAACTTTTCAAGTCACTTGAAAAGATAACTTCATCGTGTAATGCACGCTTAACAAATTCTGACAGATAGAATGTCAAATACTTTATCTTTTTGTTCAAAAATGCCATAGCTAAATAAAGACAGGTATCACTAAAAATATGTTAAATTTCACACGTTTGCAAATATAACTCATGAGAAAAATAACAACTGAGAAATCTCGAAACAGTTTTCGAGAATCGAGATCTCGGCAAATATATCTCGTCTCGTAAAATATTTTTTACATTTCTGTCTCGCCTCGTTGAGACGAGACGAGAATCGAGAAATATCTCGTCTCGACAGAATCACTACTTGGTGCGTTTTTTCTTTTATTTTAGCATTCCTTTTGTAACCATGCATCCGCTGCAGTTGGCTGGGTATCCTTTACCTTCGCAATGAAGACATCTTGGTTTATCACAGTTAATTGTGGCAAAAGTCTGGATTTTCTCAATGATAGAATTTCTACTCTGCATCCTAATATATCAGTTATTCCATAGATTTTATCAACACGCTCATCATGTCTAAATGAAAGCATGAACATACTTAGAACCTGTTTTGGTTTATATTTTAATTTAGGATTGGCCTCAATGAGCTTGTAGCCACGTTTTCTCATCTCCTGGATAATATCCTCTAGCTTTACGGAATGGTACAGCCTGTTAGCTATAACTTTAATTGGCCTATTCTGTTTATTCTCGTATGTATGCCAATAACATTCGTTTTTGTTTAATGGTGCGGAAAGTGATTTATAATCATTTTCGTTTTGCACATTAATTTTAATAGTTTTATCATTGATGATTTTAATCTGTACACTACAATAGGTGGAGGATTTTTTTTTTTATTATCATTATTAAATACACTCGTTGCATTCTGTTGTTTTCGTAGTGGTGGAGTTAGAGAGAGAAGTTTTTATTTTCCTCTTCTTTCTATTTTTATTTACACGAATCCACCTTGTTTTATATGCAGGTTCATCGTCATTCGTTTGATATTCTACTGCCTTTTCTTTAATGATGTTAGGCAGTCATTTTTCCAACACTGTGTTTTAAAACTAGTTTGTCATACATTGTTTTAATTTTTTGAGCAGAAGATCCAGTTGCTCTGCCTTGGGTGTGTCATTGGCCTTCTCCGTCTCCGCTAACTTCCAACTGTCAAAAAGTAGTTGCTCATTTTGCGTACGTTGATAATGGGGTCCTATACCATAGTCAAATTTTAACTATCTTATATAAGAAGACGAAAATATACATAAATTAATGAGTATTAGTGAAAAAAAATTGTTTAAATATTGATTAGCTAACAAACTACAATTGGGTATGACGCGTTAGGTACTAAGAATTTGATTGGTCTCCTGATTTTAAAAAGGAGATTCGCGCGTCTGCTGCGGTCACCTTTAAAACATTTGTTTAATTATAACATTTAGTAATATTAACAATAATATTGTATTTATAATTAAATCAATTTGTAATATTAATTAAATTAATAATAATATTAATTAAATTAATATTGAAACTTCAAAACAGACAAATATTAACGCCATCCGTCGTCATACTTTGTGACATAATATTGTCAAACTGTTTCAATGTTCTGTAATTTATTAGGAAAAAAAGTTTATTATTTATATTATTTATACTTAATAATAATTTCTTCGTGAATATAACGTATAAGTTTTTATATAATAGTATTTCAGCTATGCAAACATGAAAAAAATTATGCCCTCTATTACTAACAGTGTGTCCATTGTTTTTCGATTACTGGTCAGTACCTGCTACGTCACGCACCAAATTCTTAAATTTTAAAAATTCATATCTCGCTTATTACGTAAAATTTTTACGTCACGTTTGCACTGAAATTCTTATCTCATTTTGTTCTTACAGAAAAAAAGAATTAAAAAAAAGTCGTATAGGACCCCATTCTCTTGAAACAGCGCATTATTTTGCTGTGTTAATATCGCATCGTTTTGCGATTTTGGGACTGCTTGTGTAGGCATTTTAATTTTTAATTCATACTAGCGTAGTAATTTTATTTGTACTATGTGACACATTAATTAATGCCAAATTAACAAATTCACAAAAGGTACATAAGAACTGTAGAAAAAATATATAGCGTCCACTTGTTGAAAATTAGAAGTTGATAGTCGGATATTGGACAGGGAATTATTAAAACGAAAACAATTTCTCAATTCCTCAACGTTTCGATTAAAATTTTAATCATTATTAAGATCTTTCGGTTTTTTGCTGCTGTAAGGGATTTTGAAGTCTTGTCCCAGTTCTTCAGGCAACGAGTTGCATTTGGACCATGTGCGGTTGTGATGTCTTCAAAGAAACCCATGATGTTGGTAGATAGCTGAAATTTGAAGTTTTGTAGAAAAAATATATAGGGTCCACTTGTTGAAAATTAGAAGTTGATATCTATCAACTTCTAATACATACGAACTTTTCTTGATTTTTTATCAGCAAATTTATTTAAAATATCTTTGTAATTAATATTATTAAAGCATCTTGCTCAAGGAATTAATAGTTATTTATTATATGAGTGTACAATATAACATATTAGTCACGATGCCCGCAGGGCAAGTGGTTAATTTTCTTTAGTGACTAATATGTATTCCACACGAGTGTAATACAACATTTTATTCAACATTTTTCTTAAAACTTCTTAAATTTTATGTTTTCGTTCATTGATTGACACTGACAAAGTCAATTGATATACTATTTTAAATTAGAGAGTAGCCACTGAATGGCTGTTATGGTATTGTTATTGAAAATCTTTGAGAATAATTTAAAGGAAAAAAAAACATTAAAATGGGAGAAACTAAGGACCTTCCCTTAAAAAAATATTCACTTAGTAGCGCAATAATAAAAATACAGAACATAAACTAAAAATGTAGTACCTATTATTCCAATTATTAATATGAATTCTGAAAGATATTTTAATAATTCAGAGAGATTATCTTGAACTTATTGAGTAATTTAATATAAAATATTTATTCTTACAGATAGTAAAATTTCTTCTACATTTTGCAAACGAACCATACTCCTCCAAATTTTTATGTAGAGATAGAAAATATCTCCTGTCCGGTTGTCATCTTTCTAAGATTTGCCATCCTACTGTGTCTATTTCTGTGTGTGCCTCTGTGGATTCGATTTGGTGCTGGTACTGATAATAACAAACATGAGAGCGACTCATGAAAGATGTAAGCTGTAACGATGTTGTTATCTCCGAGATGGTTAGCTTAATATTTTTCTTTTCTGTCCGTGGAATCTGAACATGTCACATCTAGTTGAATGGAAATGCAATGATGTCGCTCGCATTGGCAATGTATATGCCCATTGGGAATCGGAATAGGGAATCTAATACACGAGTATAGCTTTGCTATTTCTAATTTTATATTCAATCAAATTTAGTATTTCTACAAAAAGACGTAATTTACAGCTACTATATTGGTCACCACTAATATACTGGATTTTTATGGGTGAAGTTCCATGAACGAGTGCATCATGTAACCGGTTATGGTTTTATTCCACCGGGTCGGGTTCGAATCCTATCTACATTAAACTTGAAAATTATTTCCAATTTTCAAATAACAGCTTTGAAGTGACAGCTGGCATAAGGGCCCTCAACGGTACAGATATACTTCCTATACGCATTATTGAAATCAAGTGGTGGACTCGTGGACTGGTCAGGTCGGCAGTTCGACAACTTATTATATATATATATATATATATATATATATATATATATATATATAATTGTTTTGAAATTTAAATCCAATAACTTCTTTTTTATATAGGGTGTTCATTTTAAATGGGCCACCATTGCTATCTCGTGAACTATAAGAGCTACAAAAACAGTTATATGGGCCAACAATTTGTATTATACAAGGCACGTAACAAATATGTCATCATCATTACCGAAATGTGTGAAGAATGGCACACTCAGAAATGGGTAATATGCTGTGATGATATACAGGGTGTCTCTTAAATAGGGGGACATGGCTTAACCACAGATTCCTGAGGCTAAAATAAGACGATTTAACTAAACTTGGTTCTACCGGAAAGTGTATCATTTAATTAATTTTGCTTATAATAATAGAACGCTTTATACGATTTGGATGAAATTTGGTATGACACTTCATATGGCTATAAGTCATCTTTTAAGGTGATACTTGTTATTATTAGTGAACCCCTAGTAAATGAAACTTGCCGATAAAGTGATATTATTTTTTTTCAGAAAGATACATTCAATAGTAAACTTTTCTCTCTCTGTTTATTTTGTGATATCTGTTACGGTTCAGACAGAAAAAAATAAAACCTGAGTGACTGCACCGTGATTTTTTTTTTAAATAAATTTAATCTAGCAATCTATCCAAATGTCAACTACGTTTCATACACTAGTGGTTCACTAATAATAACAAGTATCATCTTAAAAGGTGACTTATATCCATATAAACTGTCATAACAAATTTCATTCAAATCGAATATAGCGTCCGGTTATTATAAGCAAGATTAATTTCTTTTCGAAGAACTTTGAATCAGAATTCTGGCTAAATGGTACACTTTCCGGTAGAAACAAGTTTGGTTAAATCGTCTTATTTTAGCCTCAGGAATCTGTGGTTAAGCCATGTCCTCCTATTTAAGACACATCCTGTATATCATCACAGCATATTACCCATTTCTGAGTGTGCAATTCTTCACACATTTCGGTAATGATGGTGACATATTTGTACCGTGCGGGCGTTTGCCAGACGTCACCTCACGGGCACTCATTGCTGGCGTGGAGAGTACACCACAGGGGTCACTTTGTGCCATTTAAAATTCGAAATATTTGGCGTCGGGATCGAACCCGGTTCCTCATTTTCGCGACCAGACACTCAGACACGCGCGTCACAGAAAATTGAATACACGTAATTTTTAACGTAGAATTAGAGTGATGTGAATGAAATAAGTGAATAAACGTATAATGAATGAAAAAACTGTTTATAATTTTTATTTTAATATTTAATTATAATGAAGAAATATTTGCAAAAATTAAATAAACTTTTACTTTTATAAATTAATAAAGTACTGTTCAAAATTACCTCTATTTTCATTTATATATAACTGTGACACTTTTATTAATGTCATATTTTAATTAAATTAATGTAACACTTTATAAGTATATATATTTCTCTCAAAAAGTCCTTATGTGAGGGTTCGATAATATTATATCATTGAATTCAGAATTAAATTCTCTAACGAATGAACAAATAAAAAAATATGTTCACATTTAAAATAACAAAGTTGGGTCCCGTAGTTTGAGAACCACTGGTCGATTTTTTTTCTGTTCCCAAATTTGTCTTGTATAATAGATATTGTTTGCCCATTTAACTGTTTTTGTAGAGAGATAGCAATTTAAAATGAACAACCTGTATAGTTTAATTTGATTTTTAGATTAATTTGATTTTTAGATACATTCAGCTGAAGTTAATTTTTATTTATCGTGTGCCGCTCCCAATCAACATTAAATGTTCTAAACATCTCAACACATTTTAAAATAAATATTTAATTTTAATATACAGATGTCTTAGGAGGGCATGGTTTAACTAAGGATTTCTGGCCCCAAAATAAGACGATTTAGCTTCATGCTTATACTGACTAGAGAAGTAACTCCCTATGCCAACGCATAGCATGTTGTGATTGGAAGGGTATATGCGGGGCTTGTTTTGCGGGCAGCGTTTTGTTGTTATATGTCACTGCTTTTCATTTTACCTAACCTAACCCTTTTTTGGCGTGTAGTTTGTGAGTGTATCTCTGAGTATATATTTATTTTGTAATTTTGTTTATCATTTTTCATATCGCAATATGTTTCTACCTCATGCCAAAAATCGCATGTCGAGATTTTGATTTTAAGGTCCATAGAATCCGATTTTAACATTTTCCCGATTACTGTATATGTATATATATATATATATATGTATATATATATATATATATATATATATATATATATATATATAAACACGGGACTCAACTTTTTTATTTTAAATGTGAACATATTTTTTTATTTGCTTATTCGATAGAGAATTTAATTCTGAATTCAATGATATAATATTATCATATCCTCACATAACGATTTTTTTGAGTAAAATAGATATAAAATTTTAAATTAATTTGATTAAAATATGATATTACTAAGAGTGCCATGAATGGAAAAACTGAATACAAGTAATTTTTTAACCTGGAATTAGAGTGCTCTGAATGAAATAAGTGAATATTTTGTTTTGTTAAGTGATCATAACTGTCAAGTGAAGTTCAAAATCATTTAATTTAATTTTAAAAATGTATAATTTTACTCACATTGAAAAAGTTGAGATGTTTGAAACATACATTTTATTAAGAAAAAATTCGCGAGCTGCAGTTAATATGTATAGGGAACGATATCCTGAAAGAGTAGTACCGTCGCGGAAATATTTCCAAAAACTTGACTTAATATTACGTGGTAATACTACTGCATTTATACATAAACCCAGAAGACCGGTGGATGAAAACAATGAAATAAATGTTTTGGCATATTTTGAAGCCAATCCAAGAGCTTCTGTACGAATGGCCTCTGATGAATGCAGATTAAGTGTAGGGACGGTGCATAAAATTTTAAAACGACACAAGTATAAGCCATACAAATTCCATAAAGTTCAACACTTGCAACCTGGTGATTATGACCGCAGACTTGAATTTTGCCATTTAATCATTAATGAAGGAATTGATATTTTAAAATGTGTTATTTGGACGGATGAAGCAAATTTTTCCAATAATGGAATGTTTAATGTAAAAAATAAACATTATTGGAGTTCCGAGAATCCTATTATGGTACGTGAAAGAAGTTTTCAAAGAAAATTTAATATAAATGTATGGTGTGCAATTTTGCACGATACAGTGTTTTTTTACATGTATGAAGGTACTCTAACTGGAGATCGTTACTTAGAATTTTTAAGAAACAGACTTGATGATATATTGGATGATCTGCCATTAAATGTCGTTAGAAATCTACACTTTCAACAGGATGGAGCACCAGCCCATAATTCTCGTCAAGTAACCGCGTACCTGAATGAAACATTTCCAAATCAATGGATTGGTACCAAAGGACCCATTCCATGGCCTGCAAGATCACCCGATTTAAACCCTTTAGAATTTTTCTTATAGAGTTATTTAAAAGATAAAGTCTACGATACTGTGCATCAGAATCTACAACAATTAAAAAACAGCATTAAAAATATTTTGAACAATATTGACGGAAGAAAATTAAGATTAGTTAGAAATAGTTTATTTCATAGAGTACAGTTATGTATAAATGAAAATGGAGGCAATTTTGAACAGTACTTATAAATTTATAGGAGTTTATTTTATTTTTGTAAATATTTCTTCATTATAATTAAATATTAAAATAAAAATTATAACAGTTTTTTTCATTCATTATACTTTTATTCACTTCTTTCTATCATGGCACTCTAATTATGCGTAAAAAAACACATGTACATATTCAGTTTTTCCATTCATGGCACTCTTAGTAATATCATATTTTAATCAAATTAATTTAAAATTTTATATCTATTTTACTCAAAAAAATCGTTATGTGAGGATATGATAATATTATATCATTGAATTCAGAATTAAATTCTCTATCGAATAAGCAAATAAAAAAATGTGTTCACATTTAAAATAAAAAAGTTGAGTCACGTATTTTGAGAACCACTGGTCGAAAAAAAAAATTTTTTTTTCTGTTCCCTAAATTTGTCTTGTATAATAGAAATTGTTTGCCCATTTAACCGTTTTTGTAGCTCTTATAGTTCTCGAGATAGCAATGGTGGCCCATTTAAAATGAACACCCTGTATATATATATATATATATATATATATATATATATATATATATATATATATATATAATAAAAAGACAAACTAGGCGGGATTCGATATCTTGAGTAATTATTACGGTTTCCCGATCTAAGCAACTCGGCTATTGAATGCGTTTCCATGATTACTGTTTTTAACGAATAATAAGTAATCACTGTCACATAATATTATACTTTTGTAAAGATTTCAAGAATAAACCTTTAAATTATAAGTATTTAGATAACTTCGACCGGATGTAGGAAGACACCGTTGCCGCGACGACAGGCACCGTTTTGTAGGAGTCTGCTTTAGAACATACCATCTTTCCCTACTCTGGCCACTAAGCTTTGCGCCGTGTTCCAAACTTTTACTCATTTTGATCAGTACTTTAAACTTTTTACCCAAAATCGTGGATCAGCCTGCATAACGTGTATACTTATTTTATTAAATCTAAAGCCTTTATACATTTTTTGGAGTCTCAGCGTGTTGAGGGAAGTGACCTGGGTCCCTATTATAGTTCCTTTTAACAACTTGAGACGATAAACGTTATTCCCCTGCTGAATTTTGTTAGTATCATAGACGTCATGAATGACGAAAAGGTCTTAATACGCGTACCAAGATCAGTCTAGACCTTGTTATTGTGAAAAATTTCAAGTTAAAAAATTATCCAATTGGATCCCTGTATTACTGATCACGTGTGTGAAAGTAATCAATCAAAATAACTTCATTGAAAATTTTTTGGTTAAAATTTTTTCCAATTGAATCCCTTTATTGCTGACCACGTGTGCGAAAGTAACCAATCAAAACAAACTTACACTGATAATTATCCTAAGACAATTATCACTTATGTCACTAAGTTTCTAAGTAACAAACAGTTTTTGACATATAATTAAAGATTAATTGTTTTAATTTAAAAATGTCATTTTCACGCTGTCAATGAAAATGATGATTTAATCAACAAAATTATAGAAGAAAACACTTTAGAAAATACTGTATTAAATAAAAAACTAAATGTGGAGAATATTTATGGA
Organism: Ophonus ardosiacus; assembly: GCA_943142095.1. NCBI lineage: Eukaryota > Metazoa > Arthropoda > Insecta > Coleoptera > Carabidae > Ophonus > Ophonus ardosiacus. The sequence continues at coordinate 20,059,228 of OW964832.1, read as the reverse complement.
CTTTTGTATGTCTTATGCCCAGTTGCACCGATACCACTTAAGAATTTAAGTTTAGTTTAGCCTTAAGTTTAGTTTTATTTCGTTGCACCGTGCGCTAAACTCTCCATAAACATCTTAAGGCTTCCATAAATTTAAGCCTCCGAAATTGACAGTTTATCTTGCAGTGAGTTATATTATATAGTGAGGTTATATTGATTGCAAACGTTTTTAATTTCTATCAGAATCATGGAAGTTATTGATTTTATTGATGATGATGACGATTTAGAAGCGTTGGATTTAATTGTATACGGAATACCAAGACAAATATACGACAGATCTGATCATTTTCATACTCTTTCTGATCATGCTTTTTTTCAATGGTTTCGATTAATCAAATGTACAGTATTGGAATTGCTGATTTTAATAGAAAATAGTATTGAATTTTATAACGACATGTAAGTATTGCATTCATTTTTCTTTCAATGTTTTACTTGTGTAGTTAGCACTTCGTATACTCCTTCTTTTTTCATCTGATGACATTTTTGCTAAAAACAATGAATATATTTAATTGTACTTCAATTTTAAAAGCTATAATTCTATTTGAATCGAACTTACCAATATAACATCCAAACTCTGACAGAAACGTTCCGTGACAGAAACAAAATCAACTATGAAAAATCCCTAAATTTTATTTTTCTTGTTACTAAAAGTACAATTTAACAAGCTTAAAAATATATAAACTACACTTACTTAAGGTTATTAAAAAATATATGTGTGCAACAGTAGATAAAAATTAAGTGATACTTAATGTAAGTTCAGTTTTATTAAGTGTAAATTTAAGAAACGACGGTGCAACCGGGCATTATCTTCACTTTGGTCTCACTCAAAGATGTCTCATTCTCATTGCACACTTCACACTGAACATATTCATAGCCACATTCACGTTCATAGCTACTAGTGACATCTACTGGGCTATGTTAGACACAAAATTCTGTCAAATATAAATTTTAGGCAAATTTAATGTTAAAACTGCAAAAAATTTTCTCACAGAATACCCCTCGATTATTGATAAATACTTATAATTTTATCACACTTCCTCAAGCTCGTTGCTTTTAGGTAACACCACCTCCGCCTTCGGCGTCGGGCTGTTACCAAGCAACGCGCTTTCGGTAACTGTCATAAAATTATTTCGTAATTATCAATGTCCTCGAGATATTATAGCTGATAATTATCCTAAGACAATTATCACTTATGTCATTTAGGGCCGGTTTTTCAATCTCTGGTTAAAAACTTCTAGTTAATTAAACAATTTTGCATCGTTTTGTTTGACAGCAATGATAAATCTGTCATTTGACAGTTCATTTCGTTTCAGTTTTGTTTATTTAACTCCTAGTTAAAATTTTAACTAGATATTGAAAAACCGGCCCTAAGTTGCTAAGTAACAAACACTTTTTGACAGATAATTAAAGATTAATTGTTTTAATTTGAAAATGTCGTTTTCACGGTATGGCAGTGAAAATAACGATTCAATTCAATTCAATTAAAATTGCAAAAAAAATTCTCACCGAATACCACTCGACTATTGATAAATACTTATAATTCTATCACAACTTCCTCAAGCACTTTGCTTTTAGGTAACAATCCCCCGCCTTCGGCGTAGTAGTATGATTATCAGTATCAAGGTAACTTGACAGTTGTTTTTTGTACCTTATAACCTCCAAAGAAATTAATTTTTGGAGATCAATTTGCAAAATGATGGATCTAAATGTTTAAAAGAACATGGAAAACGATTTAGTAGATAAACAATAAAAAATTAAAATAAACAATTCCTTGTGTCAAAATGTATTTTAATGACAAAACCGTTGCTATGCAGCAACGGTTGCTACGTTGTAAAGTAATCCATTACTGTACGATTTTGAGTATATTACACTAGCACATTACTGTTCAAAATACGAAAAAGGTATTTTTCGTAATACCATACTGTTACTATAGGCATTTACGAAAATCCTACCGGTATATACCGTACCTACCGACTGCGGTCGAAAACACAAGTGGTTAATAGTTACCGTGTTCGAAAATTGTACCATATCTACCAGATCCATCTACCGGATCCATGATTTGTTTATCGAGTAATTCAGCCGGTAAATGCGGTAAATGAAGAATCTCACCTCAAAAAAATCTGTTGTGGCCAGCACAAGACCTCTCGCCATTTCCATATTAAGCTATATAAGTATTGTATTGCACTTCCCTTTCAAACCGTCGTTTTATAACAAAAAAATACAGAACTTTATCCAAATATTGTTTTTTATTGTATTTAACATGTCTTCTGCACACATATAATTCTAATTATATCTATTTTTCATTGTATGAGAAAGTTTCTAAATGTCACAGATTCTTCCAATTCATTAACCAGATTGGCGGTATTTCTGATGGATATATGCAATTTAACCCATAATTTCAAATATTTAATTAATAAAACAATAAGGAAGATTAAATATACTTTCCAGAAAAAGCTGTCAGATTGTGACTAAAACTGTTGATATTTGACACTGACGTGTGTCATTTGAAAACTATGTTATAAACATTGGAATTTGTCAACTGGTTTCCTTAGTTCCTTGGCCTCTGCGATTAAATTACTCTATATATTTATAGTGTCTTTATCTCTAAATCTATACAAGATATAATAAAAATTTTAAGTGTATTAGATGGAGAATTTTATGTTCTTCAATATTTAATAACAAAAATTTCCAAAAAATTATATTTAGAAGAATTTTTCTCAGAAACTACTACTTCCGGTTGTTCAATTGTTACCAAAACCTTTTTAGCTCTTCCCAGGAATGTCAGATTGAGGAATCCATAGTTAAACAATTTTTAAGTCTTATGGTTTTTGAGGAATCGTGTCTACAACATCCAGACATACACACATACACACATCCACACACACACACACACAGACATCATTTTAAAAATGTTATAATCGGATTCTAGGGACCTTAATTCGTGCATATTCACTGAAATCTGGATATGCGAATTTTATCATGAATCCAATACCTCTCTTAGCGAGAGGTAAAAAGGTAGAGATGCTAAGCGAAGTTGGAATCGGAAGTAGGTTTCAGAAGTTAATTATGATAATACAGAAGATGTGACGAGATAACGTTTAATTACGTCAAATTTCAAATCTGTGTCATTTGTTATAACAGTAGCCTACAATTAAGGATGAAGTGTTCCTAGAAAAATAACAACATCTTGATGGACTGTTGTCAAGGAGAATTTATAAATCAACAAAAAAGATGTTCAGTATGATAAAAAGAGAAGAATTTTATTATTATTTTATTATTCCTAAATGTTTAAATTTTATGTTATTACGAAAAATCTTGAACGCCACACGGCCGATATGCAGATAACGAACTCGGCTGCATATACGAGTAAACCTCAACCACTTCCGTGTTTTGCCTCATATCGGCCTAATGACGACGTTAATAAATACTACCTAAAACGAAAATAGTTTTTGCTCAACTGTCAAGGCTTACTTAATTTAAAAAAATCGAAAGTAAACTAAAAATAAGTTTCAAACCAATCAGGGCTTATTTTCAAAATGTCACATTAAGATTCAAAGATTTTTAGTTCCGCACACTTCTTGTAACGTCAATCCTGGGACAGCCTGTATATACGGATTATTAAAACATACAGCCACAATTATTAACATTATTAACAAATGCTTGAAGCATGAATAGTCATTTTCATTATTCTTGTAAATTTTCATTATCCGCAACTGTCAAATAATATACCCTTAATTCAACCGATTTTTATCAATTAATGACCTTCGATGACAGTTCGATGGAACAGGAGGAAAAAAAAAATGAGATGTAGGCAGGTCGGATGACGACAAAATGGTGGCCAAATTGAGGATCCGTACTACTAAAATGGTGGTATCACACCAACAAATGTTAAAAGTAATGTTTTCCCAATTTGCTGCGTGCACAAATCTCTCACCAGATATCAGATACTTTGATTTTTCCAATAATATTATTCTATCGTTATGTCAAATGCAAATCTTACCTTTCATAAAGTGCAAAAATAATTATTTTTAATAATTTATTACATAAAAAGCCAAAGTTCAGTATACTTGCCGTCAAAAAATAAATATGGGCTGGAGATTTCTACACTTTTGTCAATTTATGGGCCACATTGAAAATGCTAAATTATGAAGAAGCCATACTAATATGCCGGCGAGTATAGTTTCGTTATTTTTCAAGCTTTTATTTTCTTGTTAACTTTAAAAAGTAGCTGAAGAATCGGTTTTAATATTTTCTGCTAAATATCAAATAACATCAAAATTTTGTTGCATTTTCGGATATAGTTAAGTTTAGTTAGCATATACTGACTAGAGGCCACCTTACGGTGTTTGTTGTGATCGGAAAATATGCGGCAGGAGAGATTTTTCGGGTTGGAAGCCGAGTGTATTGCGGGCTGCTTATTATCTTTGTACTACCTTTTTACAAAGTAATAACTAGCTGCTTTTGAAATAAGTAAATCATCTTTATTTCTATAAATTTCAGTCTCTTTTCTCTTACCTTATTATAAGCAGGAAACCTAAAAGTTACACTTCGTATATTTATTTTAAAATGTGTTGAGATGTATAAAACATGTAATATTGATTGGGGGCGGCACTCGATACATAAAAATTAAGTTCAGCTGACTGCATCGTTTCATAGGCAGATTAGTTGGACACACAATACTTACCAGCAAAATAAAAATTAAATTAAACTATATAAAAAAAAATAAGTTATTGGATTTAAATTTTAAAGCAAATTTATATAAGTTGTCGAACTGCCGACCTGACCAGTCCACGAGTCTACGAGCACTTAATTTGAATAATGCATATAAGAAGTATATCTGTACCGTTGAGGGACTTATGCCAGGTGTCACTTCAAAGCTGTTATTTGAAAATTGGAAATAATTTTCAAGTTTAATGGGATTCGAATCCGAGCCGTTGGAATCAGAGTTGGCAAAATTCTTATTCCATGATTTTTGAATAATGAATAAAATAATAATCATCATTCGAAGTGAAAAAGAATGATGAATGAAAATATATTTTTATTTAAACTTTAAATGAGTGATGAGCAACAAATTATTTATCATTCAAACTTGAAATGAATGATGAATGATAAATTATTCATCATTCAAACTTGAAATGATTGATGATTCCCGAGTTATTCATCATTCATACTTAAATTAAGTGATGAATCACAAATTATTCATTATTCAACAAATAATCTATACCTAATTGTTTATAAAAATGGTTTATAAGAATCACTTTTGACAGTTATTCATATCAGTTTATAACAAAACATTTATAAGGAACTGCTTTTATAATTGTTATAAATAAGAGAATATTCACGTAATAAGAAGGGCATATTCACTCATTAAAATTTAGGGAGTATTCCGTGAAGAATATATATAATATATCATTATACTTGTTTTAAGAAACTATTATTTTATTAAAGGTAATTAATATTAATTTGAATTATCAAATATTCCCTTTTTTATTATAAATATATATGACCACAATTTAGTGTAATAATTTTAATATTGTAATAGGTGAAAATATAATATTAATAAACTATGTTCTTTTATTTTTTCATAGCATTAGTTTGATTGTTTCTTGGTACAATTAATATAAATTTTCTATTAACTGAATACCAACATAAAAAGAGACATTTTTGCTATTTCAAGTATGAATGATGAATAAATCTTCACTCATTATTCATTTCAAATTTAAATAAAATATATTTTCGTTCGTCATTCACTTTAATTTTTAATAATGATTATTTTTTTTATTAATTATTTTCCATTATTCACATCCGTTTTATTCAAATAATGCCCATCCCTGGTTGGTATAAAACCATAACCGATTACATGAGGCATTCGTTCACGAAACTCCACTCCATATAAAAATCTAGTACCTATATAATAAAGATGTAGGATACCGATTACAGTAAAGATTTTTATTTATTCAGTAATTGGGCACCGGTTTCGAAAAAATTGTCCGCCAAATTATGAAATGCAGAAAGACATATGTCTCAGTGTAGTTCTTAGTCAGATGAAGCAGCATTACGAAAATATGAATGAAAAAACTAAAAAATTTAAATCGAAGAACGGAGAAAATCAAATTACATTTTAAAACATTTTTTCACCAGAAGAAGATGGAAAAAGTTTTTGACTACAGCTCTCCATCTTCTTCTGGTGAAAAAGTGTTTTGAAATGTAAATTCATATCCTTCGTTTTTCAGTTTAAAGTTTTTAACTTTTTTATTCATATTTTCGTAATGCTGCTTTATCTGACTAAGAACTTCACTTAGACGTATGTCTTTCTGCATTTTATAATTTGACGAGAGCTGTTGACAATTTTTCCGAAACCGGTAACCAATTACCGAATAAATAAAAATCTTTACTGTAATCCTACATTTTTATTCCAATGAACGCTTTTATTAACATATATATAAATGTAGGATTACAGTAAAGATTTTTCTGTGATTCTTATAATTTGTGATTCATCACTTAATTTAAGTATGAATGATGAATAACTCGGGAATCATCAATCATTTCAAGTTTGAATGATGAATAATTTATCATTCATCATTCATTTCAAGTTTGAATGATAAATAATTTGTTGCTCATCACTCATTTAAAGTTTAAATAAAAATATATTTTCATTCATCATTCTTTTTCACTTCGAATGATGATTATTATTTTATTCATTATTCAAAAATCATGGAATAAGAATTTTGCCAACTCTGATTCCAACGGCTCGGATTCGAATCCCATTAAACTTGAAAATTATTTCCAATTTTCAAATAACAGCTTTGAAGTGACACCTGGCATAAGTCCCTCAACGGTACAGATATACTTCTTATATGCATTATTCAAATTAAGTGCTCGTAGACTCGTGGACTGGTCAGGTCGGCAGTTCGACAACTTATATAAATTTGCTTTAAAATTTAAATCCAATAACTTATTTTTTTTTATATAGTTTAATTTAATTTTTATTTTGCTGGTAAGTATTGTGTGTCCAACTAATCTGCCTATGAAACGATGCAGTCAGCTGAACTTAATTTTTATGTATCGAGTGCCGCCCCCAATCAATATTACATGTTTTATACATCTCAACACATTTTAAAATAAATATACGAAGTGTAACTTTTAGGTTTCCTGCTTATAATAAGGTAAGAGAAAAGAGACTGAAATTTATAGAAATAAAGATGATTTACTTATTTCAAAAGCAGCTAGTTATTACTTTGTAAAAAGGTAGTACAAAGATAATAAGCAGCCCGCAATACACTCGGCTTCCAACCCGAAAAATCTCTCCTGCCGCATATTTTCCGATCACAACAAACACCGTAAGGTGGCCTCTAGTCAGTATATGCTAACTAAACTTAACTATATCCGAAAATGCAACAAAATTTTGATGTTATTTGATATTTAGCAGAAAATATTAAAACCGATTCTTCAGCTACTTTTTAAAGTTAACAAGAAAATAAAAGCTTGAAAAATAACGAAACTATACTCGCCGGCATATTAGTATGGCTTCTTCATAATTTAGCATTTTCAATGTGGCCCATAAATTGACAAAAGTGTAGAAATCTCCAGCCCATATTTATTTTTTGACGGCAAGTATACTGAACTTTGGCTTTTTATGTAATAAATTATTAAAAATAATTATTTTTGCACTTTATGAAAGGTAAGATTTGCATTTGACATAACGATAGAATAATATTATTGGAAAAATCAAAGTATCTGATATCTGGTGAGAGATTTGTGCACGCAGCAAATTGGGAAAACATTACTTTTAACATTTGTTGGTGTGATACCACCATTTTAGTAGTACGGATCCTCAATTTGGCCACCATTTTGTCGTCATCCGACCTGCCTACATCTCATTTTTTTTTTCCTCCTGTTCCATCGAACTGTCATCGAAGGTCATTAATTGATAAAAATCGGTTGAATTAAGGGTATATTATTTGACAGTTGCGGATAATGAAAATTTACAAGAATAATGAAAATGACTATTCATGCTTCAAGCATTTGTTAATAATGTTAATAATTGTGGCTGTATGTTTTAATAATCCGTATATACAGGCTGTCCCAGGATTGACGTTACAAGAAGTGTGCGGAACTAAAAATCTTTGAATCTTAATGTGACATTTTGAAAATAAGCCCTGATTGGTTTGAAACTTATTTTTAGTTTACTTTCGATTTTTTTAAATTAAGTAAGCCTTGACAGTTGAGCAAAAACTATTTTCGTTTTAGGTAGTATTTATTAACGTCGTCATTAGGCCGATATGAGGCAAAACACGGAAGTGGTTGAGGTTTACTCGTATATGCAGCCGAGTTCGTTATCTGCATATCGGCCGTGTGGCGTTCAAGATTTTTCGTAATAACATAAAATTTAAACATTTAGGAATAATAAAATAATAATAAAATTCTTCTCTTTTTATCATACTGAACATCTTTTTTGTTGATTTATAAATTCTCCTTGACAACAGTCCATCAAGATGTTGTTATTTTTCTAGGAACACTTCATCCTTAATTGTAGGCTACTGTTATAACAAATGACACAGATTTGAAATTTGACGTAATTAAACGTTATCTCGTCACATCTTCTGTATTATCATAATTAACTTCTGAAACCTACTTCCGATTCCAACTTCGCTTAGCATCTCTACCTTTTTACCTCTCGCTAAGAGAGGTATTGGATTCATGATAAAATTCGCATATCCAGATTTCAGTGAATATGCACGAATTAAGGTCCCTAGAATCCGATTATAACATTTTTAAAATGATGTCTGTGTGTGTGTGTGTGTGGATGTGTGTATGTGTGTATGTCTGGATGTTGTAGACACGATTCCTCAAAAACCATAAGACTTAAAAATTGTTTAACTATGGATTCCTCAATCTGACATTCCTGGGAAGAGCTAAAAAGGTTTTGGTAACAATTGAACAACCGGAAGTAGTAGTTTCTGAGAAAAATTCTTCTAAATATAATTTTTTGGAAATTTTTGTTATTAAATATTGAAGAACATAAAATTCTCCATCTAATACACTTAAAATTTTTATTATATCTTGTATAGATTTAGAGATAAAGACACTATAAATATATAGAGTAATTTAATCGCAGAGGCCAAGGAACTAAGGAAACCAGTTGACAAATTCCAATGTTTATAACATAGTTTTTAAATGACACACGTCAGTGTCAAATATCAACAGTTTTAGTCACAATCTGACAGCTTTTTCTGGGAAGTATATTTAATCTTCCTTATTGTTTTATTAATTAAATATTTGAAATTATGGGTTAAATTGCATATATCCATCAGAAATACCGCCAATCTGGTTAATGAATTGGAAGAATCTGTGACATTTAGAAACTTCCTCATACAATGAAAAATAGATATAATTAGAATTATATGTGTGCAGAAGACATGTTAAATACAATAAAAAACAATATTTGGATAAAGTTCTGTATTTTTTTGTTATAAAACGACGGTTTGAAAGGGAAGTGCAATACAATACTTATATAGCTTAATATGGAAATGGCGAGAGGTCTTGTGCTGGCCACAACAGATTTTTTTGAGGTGAGATTCTTCATTTACCGCATTTACCGGCTGAATTACTCGATAAACAAATCATGGATCCGGTAGATGGATCTGGTAGATATGGTACAATTTTCGAACACGGTAACTATTAACCACTTGTGTTTTCGACCGCAGTCGGTAGGTACGGTATATACCGGTAGGATTTTCGTAAATGCCTATAGTAACAGTATGGTATTACGAAAAATACCTTTTTCGTATTTTGAACAGTAATGTGCTAGTGTAATATACTCAAAATCGTACAGTAATGGATTACTTTACAACGTAGCAACCGTTGCTGCATAGCAACGGTTTTGTCATTAAAATACATTTTGACACAAGGAATTGTTTATTTTAATTTTTTATTGTTTATCTACTAAATCGTTTTCCATGTTCTTTTAAACATTTAGATCCATCATTTTGCAAATTGATCTCCAAAAATTAATTTCTTTGGAGGTTATAAGGTACAAAAAACAACTGTCAAGTTACCTTGATACTGATAATCATACTACTACGCCGAAGGCGGGGGATTGTTACCTAAAAGCAACGTGCTTGAGGAAGTTGTGATAGAATTATAAGTATTTATCAATAGTCGAGTGGTATTCGGTGAGAATTTTTTTTGCAATTTTAATTGAATTGAATTGTTATTTTCACTGCCATACCGTGAAAACGACATTTTCAAATTAAAACAATTAATCTTTAATTATCTGTCAAAAAGTGTTTGTTACTTAGCAACTTAGGGCCGGTTTTTCAATATCTAGTTAAAATTTTAACTAGGAGTTAAATAAACAAAACTGAAACGAAATGAACTGTCAAATGACAGATTTATCATTGCTGTCAAACAAAACGATGCAAAATTGTTTAATTAATTAGAAGTTTTTAACCAGAGATTGAAAAACCGGCCCTAAATGACATAAGTGATAATTGTCTTAGGATAATTATCAGCTATAATATCTCGAGGACATTGATAATTACGTAATAATTTTATGACAGTTACCGAAAGCGCGTTGCTTGGTAACAGCCCGACGCCGAAGGCGGAGGTGGTGTTACCTAAAAGCAACCAATTACCGAATAAATAAAAATCTTTACTGTAATCCTACATTTTTATTCCAATGAACGCTTTTATTAACATGTATATATATATATATATATATATATATATATATATATATATATATATATATATATATATATATATATATATATATTTCTGTATTAAATTTGATTGAATTTAGAAATAGAATTAGAAATAGCAAAGCATTCAGGTTGGTATTAGATTGCTAATGGTCATATGTTGTCAATGCCAGCGACCTCATTGCATTTCGATTTAACTAGATGTGACGTGTTCAGGTTCCACGGACAGAAAAGAAAATAATTAAGCCAACCATCTCGGAAATAACAACATCGTTACAGCTTACATCTTTTATAAGTAGCTCTCATGTTTTTTATTATCAGTACCAGCACCAAATCGAATCCACACATGCACACACAGAAAAAGACTCAGTAGGATGGCAAATCTTACTCCCTTATTACTCTTAACTTCGATAACAAATTGCCAGGAATATTTTTATAAATACGTACATATACCTAAACATTTTTCTGATAAAATTAATAGTTTGTTAATGTTTCAACGACTTTATACTTTGGATTTATTTCTCAATTATTTACAATTGATGTTTTTTAAATGTAATGTGATTTTATGTCTCGGCCCTGAATAATTTCTGAGTAATGGCGAAACTTGGATTTTACTCTTTTTCTTTTAATATCAATATATTTGTTTATTCACTTTATTTAATAATTACAGAGGTAGGTTATTCTAGAACTGTTCAATTGTTCGGTTAGTTACCAACAATACATCAAAGATGTAAACGTAGTATCGACATTAATAAGAAGAAGAACATGTATGACATCGACATGAGTAGTACGTAGTATGTTAACTGTTGTATGTAACAAACATGTTATTTGAATAAACAACTTACTTAAATTTACGAGTAACATATTTAAACATGGTGCAGTCGAAATAAAAGATTAAATAGGCCTACGAAATAATAAATCAAGTATAAAAAGTTATTAAGATTAAAGTATAGTGACAAGGAAGGGAAATATAACCTAAAAAATTATGGCGGTAAGTGGTCCAGTAAAGTTACCACCCGATTTCGACCTGCAAAGCCAAAATGCAGCCACCGAGTGGAAGTTTTGGAAAACGGCTTTCGAAGATTACCTTGTAGCAACGGGACAGCATGAAGCAGCCGGCAAAATAAAACTGTCAATTCTAAGAAATATCATTGGCACGGATTCAGCAAGAATAATGTCAACATTCACAATCCCGCAGGCAAGTGTAGACAATTACGATTTTATGATAAATTTAATCGATACATATGTAAATCCTCGAATGAACGAATGTTTTGAAAGATATAATTTTTTAAAGAGAAACCAGAAAGAAGGCGAATCGTTCGAGCATTTTTTAACCAATTGTAAACAGCTAGTGAAGTCATGCAACTATAATGTAGTTGACTCAAATGAGTCTGCCGAGGATAAAGCTTTGAGAGATAAAATCGTAATGGGAATACGTGATCCGTCAACCAGAGAAGCCCTTTTGAGAATAGACAAGCTAACTTTGGAAAAGGCGATACAATTCTGCAGGACCAGTGAGCAGAGCAAGAATCAAAATCTACAGTTCGAACAACAGGCAGAGGTACATGAGGTAGGAAGGAAGAAACAAACGGTGAGTCATAGTAATAGTAACTCTAAGAAACAGTACAGTTCACGAAGCGAATACAAAACAAAAAATAGAAGAAACTGTAATAAAGAAGACAAATTTGAATGTAGACGGTGTAAAAGAACTCATGGACCGCGCGAGTGCCCAGCTTACGGTAAAAATTGTAATAAGTGTGGGAAACTTAACCATTTTGCTATTTCTTGTAATGTTAAGAACGTAAAAAATGTGGAACATGATAATAGCTCAGAATCGAGTGATGTTTTTGTAGATTCAGTAAAAGTTAATACAAATAGTTGTATCTGTAGTAGCAACAAATGTGATCATAACAAAGGTATTTGGTCAGAAATTATTCAGATAGTACAGAAACATGTTAAAGATAAATTAGACACTGGGGCAGATTGTAATGTTATCCCTACTAAAATTTTTAAGAAGATTAATGTTCAGTTTAAGGTTAGGCAAACGGATTATGTGCTAAAAGGATTTGAAGGCAGTGTAGCAAAACCCAGTGGTGTTGTAAATTTATATTGTAAATTTAAGAATAAGGAAGTTTATGAAGATTTTGTAATTGTGGAGGGTGCAAATCAGGTTCTAATAGGAGGACAAGCGTGTTTACGTCTAAATTTAGTAAAAAGAATAAATAATTCAAAAATTGAAAATATAAATGTAGATAAAAATAAGTTTATTAATGAAAACATAGAAATATTCACGGGTTCAGGTAAATTTCCGGAAAAATGTGAAATTACGACACTTGAAAATTTTGAAACTGTAAGTCATCCACCCAGTAAGATACCCCTGGCTATACGAGACGCACTAAAAAACGAGCTAGATAGGTTAGTCAAAAGAAAAGCGATAGTTAAAGTTGAGAAAATAGACCCGCGTGCAAGCATAAATAGAATAGTAATTGTTGAAAAAGCTTCAGGAAAGTTAAGACTGTGTTTAGATCCGGTAGATTTAAACAAACTGATAGTGCGAAAACCTAGAATAAATAAAAGCATTGAAGAAATATGTACAGAATTAAGAAATAAAAAGTATTTTACTGTATTTGATCTCTCCGAAGGCTATCACCAATTACAAATTGATGAAAATTCGTCTTGGAAATGTTGTTTCGGTACACCATTTGGAATATTTAGGTTTATTGTGTTACCATACGGTTTATCCAATTCACAAGACTTATTTGAAGAGATCATTGAAAAGAATTTCGGTGACATTGAAAATGTAGAAATATGTCACGACGACATGATTGCAGCAGGCGCAACAAAGCAGGAGCATGATGATGCAGTAAGTAAAATAGTTCAAAGAGCACTAGAAGTTAATGCAAAATTTAACAAAGAAAAATTACAATATTGCCAAAATCAGGTTAGATTTTTAGGTCAAATTTTATCAGAGAAAGGGATGGAGATAGATCCTGATCGTGTTGAAGCTTTATGTAAATTAGGTAGTCCAAAGTCCAACAAATAAAATAGAATTACAGAGAGTAATAGGGTCATTTAATTATATTAGGCGGTATATACCAAATATGGCAGATCATATGCAACCCTTGTGCGAGTTGTTAAAATCAAATGTCGAGTGGCAATGGTTACCCAAGCACCAGCAAACTTTTGATAATCTTAAGTTAATTATTACTAAAGCTCCAGCTTTAGCACCATTTGACCCAAATCGGAAAACAATTATACAGTGTGATGCGTCAAAGAACGGCCTTGGTAGTTGTATGTTCCAAGAGTATGACAACAAAATTTTGAAATTAGTAGCATGCGCTTCAAGAACCATGAACGACCACGAAGTTAATTATAGTCAAACTGAAAAGGAACTATTAGCTATATATTTTAGTACACAAAAATTTCATACATTTATATACCGCGCAGACGTGGATGTTCAAACCGACCACAAACCGATAGTATCAATTATGAAAAAACCTATTTGTAAGATTGGTTCAGTTAGATTACAACGTCTAAGATTAAAATTGTTAAGATATTCATTAAATATTTATTATACACCCGGTAAATACATACATTTTGCAGACATGTTATCTAGAGCTAGTTTGAAAACTGAAAACTATGATTCAGATATGTTAGAAATGATTCATTCAGTCTCTAAATATTTACCCTTAAGTACTGAAAAAAGAAATCTATTTAGAAAAGAGACAGCTACAGACCCAATATTATGTAAAGTTAGTGATTATTACTATAAAGGATGGCCAAAAAGAAGTTTAATACCACCACCTGTACAGCCATTTTATAATTTAAGAAATAACATATTTGTAGAAAGCGGTATAATCTTTCTTGAAGACAAAATAGTACTACCAGACAAATTGAAGGTACCTATGATGACCATCTTACACAAAAGCCATACAGGCATAAGCAAAACTATAAAAAAGGCACGCAACATATTTTTTTGGCATAACTTAGCTAATGATATAACTAAATTTGTTAAAACATGTAGAATTTGTGAGAAGTATATGCCCAACAATTATAAAGAACCATTATTACCACACGAAGTACCTAAGTTGAGATTTAATAAAGTTGGTGTCGATATTTTAGAATTTGCTACAAAATCTTATTTAGTTGTAATAGATCATTTTTCGCATTGGATAGAAATCCATAAATTAGCAAGTAAAACATCAGAAGCAGTCATAGATGCAATGCAAAATATTTTTACGAAATTCGGATACCCCCAAATTATCATAGCAGACAATTTACCCTTTATATCAGTGAAATGTCAAAATTATTATCGAAGTAAAGATATGTCAATTTCAACGTGTACTCCCCATCACCATCAAAGTAACGGGTTAGCTGAAAAAGCTGTAAGTTTAGGGAAACAGATATTACGCAAGAGCTTTGAAGAAAAGAGCGATTATCGCGACCTATTGTTAGGATACAATAATACACCTATTATTAATTTAAATGCGTCACCCGCTCAAATTTTACAAAGTAGAGAGCTTAGAACTGATCTCCCTATAACAACAAATAATTTAGAGCCCAAAATACAAAAACATATCTATAATTATTATATAACGAGAAAAAACGAGTAAAAGTCAAGTATGACGAAAGAAGTAGAAAAGATCCAGTAAGTTACAAAAAGGGTGATAAAATAGTAATTAAAAGTTCTATAGATAAAGCTTGGGATAAAGCCATAGTTATAGAGAAAGCTAAAGAACCTAGATCCTATTGGGTAAGAAAAGAGAATAATAATAAAATAGTTAGACGCAATACTAGCCAGATGAAACCATCATTAACTAAAAATTATTTCGGTGAAAAAATCCTCGAACCAGATTTGCTACCTGATGCAACATTTGCAACTAATGTCGAACACAGTAGTGATAGTGAGTCAGCAAGTACAACAACGAGTGTTAGTGATGATAAAAGTGCAGTGCAAAAATCAAGCTCTGGGCGTAACATAATTCCACTTAGACTTAATTTTTGAAGGGAAGGTGTTCGGTTAGTTACCAACAATACATCAAAGATGTAAACGTAGTATCGACATTAATAAGAAGAAGAACATGTATGACATCGACATGAGTAGTACGTAGTATGTTAACTGTTGTATGTAACAAACATGTTATTTGAATAAACAACTTACTTAAATTTACGAGTAATATATTTAAACATCAATAACAGAATTGTGCTAGAATATTCTTAAAAAGTATGCAGGTCTGAATCCGAACGAAGCGAAGCCGAAATTGCCGAACGAGTAAATTGTAGGCATATTTCAAATAGTCGACAAAAATGTGCATCTGAACCATTTAACTATTAACACTAGTTATATTATCTAAACCCATTCAGATCGATTAAGTTCTGAATTTAGAATTGGTGAGATTCACGAGCGACAGTCAGTTAACAGTCTATAAATGTGAGTATAATTGTTATATATACAGATGTCATTGAAATTACCTTCTTCGATAGCTCTCTTGTCGTTAGAAATACAGCATAAATTTATTGACGTAATTTATTGGACTACTAAAGGAGCATAACGTAAAATTATTTTTCCTACGACCACTGTTAAAAGCAACGACGAAATATAACTAGACAAAACATTCCCTATCCCTCTTCATTGAATGTTTTGATTTCGGCTGGCCAGAAAGAGACAGAGATATGTTTTATCTAGTTCGTGAATTTCTCACTAGAGGCCACTTGAATATATCAGTGTAATTTGACATTTGCGGTTTTGTTTTTGAGTGAAACAAAACATATTGGATATTTTTATAAATTAATTTTACGCATAAATTGATTTGGCAACACGGACAAGGCACACAAACTGTAATCTTGGCAACCTTGTTGGGGTGGGCCATACAAGCAAATGTCAAAGCCCGCGTCTCATATGCAAAATGGATGCGTTTTTATAAGTTTTGTACAGATTTACAGATCTGTAAAACTTATAGATTTGACCTGTAATCGAAATATATGTATAACTTGATGTATATTCCAAAAAAACTTTCTATTCTAAAATGTCAACGATATTGCGCCTCTAGTGAGAAATGCTCGAACTAGATAAAACATATCTCTATCTCTGTCTGGCCAGCCGAAATCAAAACAAATGAAACCATGTTTTGTCTAGTTATATTTGGTCGTTGGTTAAAAGTAGCCTTTTTAACGGTTGCTTAGCGAGTTAAAAATAACAGTTTATAACACAGCTCGTAACACAGTGAATACTTTTAAATCGTTGTCATTGACAACGGATTAAAAGTAAAAA
This sequence comes from Ophonus ardosiacus, assembly GCA_943142095.1. Classification (NCBI taxonomy): domain Eukaryota; kingdom Metazoa; phylum Arthropoda; class Insecta; order Coleoptera; family Carabidae; genus Ophonus; species Ophonus ardosiacus. The sequence goes on along the minus strand of OW964832.1, from coordinate 20,042,216 downwards.
ACAAATTTACTTTTAACACTAGTGTTAAAAAGAACTTGTTACATTTAGTGTTAAAAATATAGCTAAATCTAGTTACATTTAGTGTTCATAAATAAATGTAGTTTCATTTTATATTTATTTTTATACTGAAATTATTTATATAGGTATTTTATTAGAAGTACACATTATTTTGAAACGTTTATTGTTATAGTACAATTATTACAATTGTTTATAGTAATTCCTTGCAAGGCGCTTGAAGAATTGGAATTTAAAACAGTATTGTTGGAAGTAGAGGTTAGAATTTTGTTGGAAGCAATTTCCTTCTTTTTTCCATAGAGTCCTCTATGTAGCCCTCTGCGACTGTTGAAGACTTCCAACCTCCATGGCGCTTGATTGTACTTAGGTTAGCACCCGAATCTGCCAACAAGAACGCTAAAGTTCTTCGAAAACAGTGTCCAGTATAGAAGTTAGAGTATGGTAATTTTAGAAACATCGCGATGTAGGCAGGTATTTTTCCAAATGTATTTATGCCTACTGGTTGACAGGTACATTTATTACATATATATTTAATAAAAAAGCGGCGATGTGTGATGTGAGATGGACGCAGAGCTACATATTTTTTATAGATGTCTATATATGATGCGCCAACGATACTAAAAGTACGTGGTATTTTGGTTTTGGTATCTGGAATTTTTACTTTCAATTCGTTTCCCAGGTACTCGATATTGTCCAAAGAAATTTGACATACTTCTTCTCGGCGACACGCCCCAAACAAACCAATAATTGTAGCTATCTGTAATTTCTAGCTATAATAACGTATGTATTTTTTAATATATATGATGATTACCTTTAACATTAAACATTTTTCGTCAGGTGCATCAATAAGAAAAGTATCAATTTGCTTTCTTGATAAAATTTTAGATTTCTTCGGCCGATAACCTTCCGCCTTCCGCTCTAAAAATGCAATTAACTTATAGTATTTACTAATACCGTGATTATTTTGCACATTTAGTGAACTTTTTATCATGGAATAATTGGACCATAGGCTTGAAGATTTCCACAATTTTGATTTTTCTTCAAAATATGCCAAAAGCACATTTTCGCTGAAATATTCTTCGACATTTTTGGTTATACACACAACAAAGCGACTGCATGCTATATTATATTGCTGCCGCGATTTTGTTGGTGATATGTAGATTCAAAGTAGCTCTATTAGCAGCTTCTATTATCTCGACCGGTACAAAGTCACTATTTAATTTTGTATTGTTATGCATTTTCAGTATTTAAATATTATGAAAACACTTATAGCCAGTGTTCAACCCCTAAAGAAACGGATGTACCAACATGAGTACAATTGCAAATTCAAAAATTATAATCACAGCGCCCTTGTAAGACACCATTGCGAAACTGGTCACACTTTCAACTTCAAAGAACCCATAATACTTTTAAATGAACAGAATAAGTACAAACGTTTATTTAAAGAATGTTTACTAATTAATTTAAATAAAAATAAATGCACAAATAACCACACCGACTTTGACGGTTGTTTAAAATTCGCGGCACCATTGCTCAGCGCATTGGAATTTTAATGTTCTTGAGTTTCCGTTTCCATAAGTTCACATGTGACACATTCACACCTGTTGCGTTGTTGTCGACAGAAAAATGGCGGTTAGCCATGTGTTTTATCAATAACAAATTTTACTTATCAAAATTCATCGTGTTTTAATGTGTCCTGTTTGATTGTCTCCGGGGTTCTTTTTGGATGCCAGTGGGATTCCCTCAGGAACATGGTAATTTTTTTTTTGGATACATATTATTTAACTTGTTTTTTTATGAACCCGTCTTTTATTCAGTTTGGAGGGAGGACTATTCGTATCCGTTTTTTCTGTTTCCAATTGTTTCAATGTTGAGAGGTTTTGGGGCTGGGATCAGCCCTGCCAATTTGTTTCTTTATAACGTTTTTTACATTTTCGACGTTGTATTAATGACCATGCCTGTTGGTTGTCGCTTATCTTGGAATGCTCTGGTAAGTAGTACATGACAATTATGAAATGTTATTATTTATTAAAAAAAAAAAAACCTTACTATTGTATTATAGATGTGATGTGTACATTTTTTAAAATGATCTTTGGCTGATGATGGAAGTTTTCCAGCTTCCGAAACGTTCCAAACATTGAATATGATTTTATGAAAAATAGAAATGTTCTTCATTTTCCCCACCTCGAGAAGGCAGTAATCGTTCGAGTTATTTAAATTAATTGTACAACGAGATATTTCAAAACTACAAACTATTCATAAATAGTAAACAATCAAAATAGAAGGCAAAAACTTAGTAAAAGCGCTTATAATTTTCAAGGAATTATGAGTAATGACATCATACTTTCTTTCTATTGGTATTTGCAACGTAACGGGAAAGAGATAGTTGAATCTTGGCGATCTGTACCGTTCTTGTTCACAGGCGACGTTACTTCCCGTTCCCGGAATCTTGTGCATGTGGACCTATAAGAACGTACTATTCATTTTCCTTACTGTTCTCGTTTCCGTTCTCGTTCCAAGGCAATAGTAGAACCACTCTTCACTCTTAGTTTAGTAAATACCGAGGTAAATACAGTCAGTGCGTGCAGTTGAGTTGTTGAGTAGACTTTGAAGTCTGACACGAGTCTACACCGACAGTCAGTCAGATACTATTCTGAGAAGACAATCTGGAAAAGGAGACAGTCTGAAAGAAAAGACAGTAAATCTGATAAGAAGTCGGTGATATAAATATTGTAAAGGCAGTTAAGTCGAGCCGTATGTTCAAATAAATAATTAGTGGTATAAATAAATATTAGTAAAATAAATAATTAAAAGTTATATAAATATTATTTAAATAAGTAATCGTAGTGTTGTCTAATAATAATCTTAATCTTTAATTAGTGTTTAATATTAGTTTATTCGTAGTGACGTCTATTTTCTTAATTATTTGTTGTTTAATAAACCTTTAATTTAATCATTAATATTTAATAACAGGAATCATAACCGTTCTACAATCTCGTCTCCGGCAAACATTAATCAATGTTGCTGAAAATTCTGAATATTACCTGATTGAAATTCCGCGTAGGAAGGCATTCGACATTTGTAAACTTTTAGAAGAAAATTTCAAAAGATTAGGACAAATATTACAAAAAAGTTCTATAAGTTTCTAGCGGAGATTAAAGAAAAGTTCTAGAAAAGCGGAGGAAAATTCCAAAGACTAGAAAAATAATTATTGTCACATTCTAGAACATTGGAAAGGGAAGAGAGTTCTAGAAAAGACGAAGAAGAATCTGGAACAGGAATTGGAGGGGAATTCTGGAAGAATGGAAGAGAATTCAGACAAGCAGTAGCGATTACAATCTAAGTAACTTCAGACCGGAACCGGAAGACAACGAGGAAAACCCTTGGTCAGTCATATGAACAGCTCGAGTGAGACACGAAAATTCAAGTCAGATGAAAATGACGATTCTGGCATATCTTTCACCGCAAGGAAGAAAGTCAAGTCAGTGAATAAGAAGAATAATAGGCCCGTTGATGGTGAAAAAACAGTTAAAAAGCCGAAAGTTGAGAAAGGCGGAAGTGAAGCAAGAAGTCACCGGAAGCATGAAAAGCGCAAGAAGATGGAATATAGAAGGAAGTCTAGAAATAATGATAAAAAAGAAGAGACGACTATACTACCAAGGACGTACTTAACAACAAAGTCTTTAAGAACTACGCAAGTGCATGACAGAGAAAGAGAGATCCACCATCGCTGTTCGGAAGAAATGTAACTTCAAGCAGATGCACACGTACTTCAGGGAAGTTGCAAAGAAGAATGCAAATAAAACCAAGGAAGAAAAGTTTAAATTGAAGACGAAGAATGAATGAAGAGGTACAATTTTTATTGATAAGCGGCGCTCAGGGCTGGTAATGAAAAGGATGAAAACCAGGAGGATACTGTGAGTTATTGCTCATAGAGCGACATGAACAGAAGGATGGGAAGGATTATGCTGTCGTGTTTGATTCCCATGGAAAGGATTCCATCCGGTGGAAAAGCACTGTCTGAAGAATCTACATCTGTTCTTGGAGAGTAAAGACCCAGGTAACGATGTACTCGACCGGGCACAAATCATGAACAAACATGTGAGTTTGTGAATGGTCTCACCGCCAAGGTGTTCCGTATCTACAACGCTTCGTGGATGTTGTAGAATTAACTCTAACGGTCAGAGAGAGGAACTCGAACGGACCATCAACTACTACGTGCAGATTTCATTATCACAAACTGTTCCGAGACGAAACAGTCTTAGAAAGGTCAGTGTAGCGCGTGAGCGTACCGTATGGGTGCCACTGGTAGGACGGGACGCCACTGGAAGGGCGCACGTATCCGGGCTTTGAATATATACATCTGGAAGTAGCTACCAACAAAAATCGTGTACCAAAGAAGATTGACAAGGATGGAGATACAATTGAGACCAATCCATTTTTCCCTTAGAAAAATAACCTTCGCACACTTTTACAGGCGCGCTCGTGTGGTACTCGTGGTTTTCCGTTCCGTCTCGTTGAAAACGGGAGTATCAATTAGCAGGAGATCTTTGTCCAACTAATGCTTATATATAATTCTATCCTTCTCAATCTACTTTGAGCCAACAAAGTCTTAAGGAACATTTAGTGTACGCTACTTCCATCTACGTTAGTAGATATGTATATTCAAAGTGTGCGGGCGAGCCGCACGCGTAACCGTATAAGATTAAACCTGCATAATTCTCGAATGTATAGAAATTTCTAGAAAGAGAGGAGACAGTCTGAAAGGGAGATAGCGTGAGAGAGAGGAGAAAGTCTGAAGAATAGACAATCTGAAGAGGAGACAGTCTGAGAGAGGCGACAGTCAGTCTGATAAGGAATCGGTGATGTAGATATCGTGAAGGCAGTTGAGGCAGATCGTATTTTAAAATATATAGTGATATAAATAAATAATAGAGAAATAAATAATGGGGGACTCCAAGTATAAGTAAAACTAAGAGTATTGATGATAATCCGATGAAACAATTCCTATTAATAAGCGAGTTATGGTCCCCGAAGTTTGAAACAATTAATGTGACGTCACGTATATATGTTTTTATATCAAACACTTTTCATCAGGGACCTAAATGTTCTTAAAATTGTAAATGTATTTAAAATATTAAGTTTAATACAAGAAATGTATGTTCAAATAAAAATTGTTTTAGAATTGCAGAGCTGGAGTGTTGGTTTCTCCTTCAAAATTTGAATTTCTTAACTTAACACGATACACTAAGGGCTACATACTTGTGTCTAGTGATGCCGCGAGACAAGAAATGGCGAGAAACAATCTACTCTCGTCTCGTCTCGAATTTTCGAAACGAGATTTCTCTGCATCTCGTCTCGTCATATTTTTTCTTGCTTCCTCTCGATTTCGACTCGAGGGTCTCGAATTTATAATTAGAAATAGTAAATAAATTAAAATTACAAGCAACATGAATTTAATAAACGGGTACCACTGATTAAAACATAATTTTACTAAGTCTGGTGTTTGAATGGTAGGTAAAAAATAGGTACTCTATATTACCCGTTGTTGGGTATAGCAATCTGTTTTGTACGCTAATATTGGTAATTAAGATTTTATATTCGTATAGTGGCGGCACTTGAGGCTAGCGTGAAGAGTATACCATAGATGTCATTTTTGAGCATTTTTTTTTTACTAAATAGCCAAGGCAAATTAGCCCAAAAAAAGACCGTGCTTCCCGAAAAATATTACAAAGCTGGAAATGATTTTAATATACTGTTACGATACTACGAGGTCAAGTTTAGTAGCAATTTATTAACTGAAAATTCTAATACATAAGTTATATTAGATTACACAATAATATCACTGTCAGTGTCAATCTCCCTATCAACACGACGACTGGATCGTAGCATAACAACCATGACGACTGGATCGTAGCACTGCCCTCTTCGAAAAATTAATTCCGTCTCGGAATATTTTCTGTGCTGTGCAGATATTTACAAGCCAAGCCGTACCTACATGTTGAAGTCGAAAAGAAACGACAGATAGCCGTCTTATTTGTATTTAACTGCCCTCTCTTATTTTCAAAGACTTGTTTTATATTTATTTCATTGTTCCCAACATATGGGGCTAATCTATTAAAATGAACCACTTTTGGTTTTCCTTTAGGTTTCCGGCAAATTTGGTATATGACATCATTTATTCTTTTCATTATTTCATAAGGACCTTCCCAAGATGAATGTAATTTTGGTGACCGACCCAAATGTCGCTGCGGGTTGTACAACCATACTAAACTACCCGGTTGATAGCCTCCTTTTTCTGCCCTAATATCATAATATTCTTTCATTTTTTTGCTTACCTTTTGAATTTTTAAGCGTACGTTGTTATGAATTTCGTTCATTTTATGTCTTAAATTGCTTACATAATCTTCGCCCACAACATGTTCTCCTGGCTTCCAACCAAATTTTATATCACAAGGTAACTTTAATTCCCTACCAAATATGACACAAGCTGGTGTTTGTCCAGTTGTTTCGTGAATTGAAGAACGATACGCTAACAAGAATAAATGTAAAAATTGATCCCAATTTCTTTGGTGATCCGAAACAACTTTGGAAAGATAGTTTATAACTGTTCTGTTCATACGTTCCACCATTCCGTCTGATTGTGGGTGCAATGGAGTTGTCCTGGTCTTATGTATGTTCAGCAATTTACAAATGTTCTGGAAGAGGGTCGATTCAAAATTTCTGCCTTGATCGGAGTGCAATTCTAGCGGTATTCCAAATCTGCAGATCCATTATTTTATTAGTGTCTCCGAAATAGTTTCTGCTTTTTGATCAGGTACTGCGTAAGCTTCCGTCCATTTACTAAAATAGTCCATTATCACGACGATATATTTATTTCCTTCATCCGTCCTAGGTAACGGACCCATAACGTCGATTGCTATCCTTTCAAATGGACTTCCAACGTTGTATAAACGCATCGGAGCTCTTTTTCGTTTAGGTGGTCCTTTACTCCTTGCACAGACTTTACATTTCCTGCACCAGTTCCTTACATCTTCTTTACAATTGAACCAATAAAATCGTTCTCTTACTTTCTGGAGCGTCTTTGTGATACCCAAATGTCCACCTGAGGACCCATCATGAATGTCACCTAAAATTTCGAAAATTTTATTCCGTGGAATGACAACTTGTTTTCTTTGTTCATAGTCTCTTGATGTTTCTATAATTCGTTTTAGAATTCCGTCATCTATTATTGAAGAATCCCATTGGGCCCAGTAAGCTTTTAAGACGGGATTTGAGGCGCTCACTTCTTCCCATGAAGGTCGTTTGAATTGACGTTTCCACTTAATCAGTAATTTTATTTCCGGGTCATTTTCTTGATCTCTTTTTAAATCTTCATTACTCCACTGTTCACTAACAAGCGTAGTTCTTACAACGGATATTTCATTTTGTTCTACACGATGGCAGTATTTACAATCCTCAGGACATGGCCGTCTTGATAGGGCATCAGCATTACGATGACTTGCCCCAGTTCTATACTCAATAGTAAAATCGTACTCTTGTAGCCTTTCCAACCATCTTGCTATCTGCCCTTCAGGATTTTTGAAATTAAGCAGCCATTTCAAAGCGGCATGATCAGTTCTTACTAGAAATTTTCTCCCATACAAATATTTGTGAAAACATTCAATTGCTTTTACAACTGCCAATAGTTCTTTTCTTGGGACACAATAATTTCGTTCAGATTTAGAAAGAGTTTTGCTAAAATAACCAATTACTTTCTCGGTTTCATTCTGCAATTGTGATAATACACCACCAATACCGACAGCACTGGCATCCGTATCCAGAATAAATTTGTTATTAGGCCAGGGATAACAAAGAATTGGTGCATTTATCAATTTTTGTTTCAATTGCTGAAAAGCATTTTGACTATCTTCATTCCATGAAAAATTTTGTTGTTCTTCTGTTAGCCGAGTTAAAGGTTTAGCGATATTTGCAAATCCAGACACATGTCGACGATAATAGGTGCATAACCCAAGAAAACTGCGTAATTCACTTTTGTTTTTCGGTAATGGCCATTCTTCTATTGCTTTAATTTTTTTTCTGTCAACGGCAATTCCTTTGCCTGAAACCACATGACCTAAATATTGTACTTCTTTCTGAAAGAAATGACATTTCTTCGGATTTAATTTCAAACCAGAATTGCGAAGTCTGAAATACCTCTTCTAAATTCTTTATATGGTCGTCAAGATTCTTTCCCAGTACAATAATATCGTCCAGGTAGACTAAACAAGTCTTCCAGGACAAACCCTTCAAAACATTCTCCATCAGTCTTTCAAATGTAGCAGGAGCATTACATAATCCAAAGGGCATCACCTTGAATTGCCACAATCCAGTACCAATAGAAAATGCAGTTTTCTCTTTATCCTTCAGGTCTAAACTTACTTGCCAGTAACCACTTTTGAGATCTAGTGTTGAAAATATTTCAGATCCAACAAGAGTGTCTAATGTGTTATCTACGCGTGGCAATGGGTAGCTGTCTTTCTTTGTAACTTCGTTAAGACGTCTGTAGTCCACACAGAATCTCGTTGTCCCATCCTTCTTTTTAACTAATACAACGGGTGAACACCATGGGCTGTCAGATGGTTCAATAATTCCATCTTTTTCCATCTCATGCACGATTCTTTCAGCTTCTTCTCTTTTTGCCAGGGGTAATCGTCTTGGAGCTTGTCGAATGGGAATCGAATCACCTGTGTTAATTTTGTGTTGAACGATACCTGTTCTGCCTTTCAATTCATTTTCAATATTAAATATATCCTGATATTGCATAATTAAATTCTTTACCTTTCTTCTTTCTTCTGAATGCATATTTTGAGATGATGTCGATATCAAGTCGTATAATTTTGGAGGTAATTTCGAAAATTTATTTTTAGTGGCTATAGTATTTTGAACAATTATGTTACTGGTGAACAATAGCCTAAAAGAGTACCCGCTCTTATATTTACTTTGTAATCATTCATATTCAACACACGAACCGGTATTTTCTTGTTGGTATGAATAAGTGCTTTTCCTACTAGGATTCCACGACTTCTTTCATCGGAAAGGTTTGTAGGATCCAGCACCATTATCCTACTTTCTTGTGGTTCATTCTCAAGAAAAGCTTCCAGTATCATCTCACTTTGTTCTGGTACGCAGGTATCTTCAGCCAGAATGGCACGTATATGACGTCCTTTATTAACTTGATGTTGAAAAACAATCTCTTCATTGTTAATTTTTAAAGTGCCGTTTTTTAAATCCAATTTAAAACCATAAAAATTCATAATATCCATGCCCATGATAACTTCATCTTCTATTTCTGCTACTATCACACGGTGTCTAAATTTGGTATTACCTATGACAATGAAAACTTCTATTTCCCCATGAGTTACAGCTGTGTCTCCAGTTGCAGTACGAAGTCGCCACTTCGTAGGTTTAATATAATTTAAAGTTTTAACTATATCAGGTCTAACAATTGTTTTCGTTGCCCCCATGTCCAGTAGAAAAGAACATAATTTCCCATTAATAAACCCATCTACAAAAACACTGTTAGGTTGGTGTTGAATCGAAGCAATTATAATTACATTTCTAAGGGCTTTCCTGTACCGGGTTGATATTAGCCCCGTGTCATCAACCCAATCTAGTTTACCGGCTTCTTATTTATTTGTTGTAGGTGATATTTACACTGGCTTTGAATATGGCCATGTTCACCACAACTCCAGCATCGTAACTGTCTCTTCTTCAACTGATTATTAAGAACACGTAGAACCGTAGCTTCAATATCATTTTCTCGTTTCTCTTCATCGTTCTCAATTCTTCTAATATCGGTCTGGTTTCTAGAAATTCTTTTAGCAGCCTCGAATTCCATTGCATGAGCTAATGCTTTAAGTAAGGTTGTCGGTCGAGCCAATATCAATGCTTGTTTAGTGTCTCTATCGCGTGGTCCATCAATAAATGCCTGCACAGCTAATCGCTCTACTATAATGTCTGGAGTCCCTGGATATGCAAGACGAACTAGTCGGGCAATATCCGTTTCGAACTCTTGAAGACTTTCATTAGGTTTTTGATGACGATATTTTAGCTGACTGTGGTACAAATGTGCTTGTCCATATCTAGATTCTAGCCGTTTAATTAGTAAATTATAATCCTCTTGTTCAGACGCTGATAAAGTCTGAAGTATATCAGTTGCTTCACCACGAAGAGACACTGTCAAGGCAGCAGTTTTTTCCATTTCTGTCCAGCAATTTGCTTTCGCAGCAGTCTCAAACTGTCGAAGATAACTTGGCCATGAAACCTTACCCTCGAATTGTGGTGGCTTAACTCGAAAAGTAGGTACCGATACAGATTCTTGTCCAATTCTTTCCTGTCGTTGCTAGCTGACGTTTAAGGAATACTTAATTTTGATACCAATTCCTCCATTTCCTTAAGTTTTTTTTCTTGGTCAAGAATTCTGTTATTTACTTTTTCTTCTAAATTTTTAGAACATTCTTCAAAATTTATGAAATGTGTTTCTAGTTTTTCTTCAAATCTTTGTTCTAATTTCTTTGAATTGTCTTCGAAATGTTGTAGTAATTCCTTCTTCAATGTTTTAGAATATTGCTCCAATTTTCTTAAATTTATATCACTAGGAGTCTCAAAGAAGTAAGTGTCTGGATTATCTCCAGCGTCGATTAAAGCTTGTCTAAGTCGTTCTTGTAAAACGTTTTTCTTTCCTTCGATCTCTAAATCCCTTTCTTCCAACTCTCGTTTCAAATCTGCTACTCTCAGATCTTTTAGAGTGGTCATTCTGATTTTTTTTTTTTTTGTACTAAACTTCCTAGAACCCCACACCTGACACCAAATTGTTACGATACTACGAGGTCAAGTTTAGTAGCAATTTATTAACTGAAAATTCTAATACATAAGTTATATTAGATTACACAATAATATCACTGTCAGTGTCAGTCTCCCTATCAACACGACGACTGGATCGTAGCATAACAACCATGACGACTGGATCGTAGCAATACTTTGAGCATCCCAAATAGAAGTTATATAAGTTTGCGACAGTTTCTGAGGTGAGTTTTGGGAGCCGAAAGACCACTAAATTTTGGGACATTTTTCAGTTTTTTGCTTATAACTCGAAAACGGTGCAACCTTTCTAAAATTAAAAATCACAAAATTTCGCGTCTAATGCGCTTTTAAACGTCAAATTCAGTTTAGCGGTTTAGCCACAATCGATAGTCAAAAATCAGCAATTTTTACCAACTTGGCTGAAAAGTGGGTTATGCTCATGTTTACATGCCTTTAACTCAAAAACGGCTACTTCATAAAAAAATGTCAAATTATGGAAGTTATTTTTAAAATTCACTCATTCCTGCATACAGATACTAAAAAAAAAAAAACCGAAAGTAGTCGTAGCGCTGAATTTCCGCTAAGAGCTATTTTTGAAGTAAAAGACTTTTGAACCCCAAATCATCCACATTCGTCCAGTTATTCGAATTTAAAGGCAATTTCATAAAGGTCTACTTTTCAGACGAATGAAATTATAGCAGTCCAAATAATAAAAAAGTTTCAAAAATGAGAAAGCCATATCAGCAAAAAAGTTGTATTAAAGGAAAAAGTACTTCAATAACAAAAAAGTTAATTAATTAATCAGTATTGAGTTTTTCAAGAGGTAATATTTCAGTGAAATAAAATCAAATTAGATTGAATTTAACAATCATATTATTAACGTACGTAATAATGATTATTTAGTTTAAATTGATTAATAAATTTCCGAAAAACATAATCCCTATTCCAATCATTTTCTTTGTTTCGATGTTCTTTTTCATTTTGGAGAAGATTGTTTGTGGAAGGAAAAATCGATTTCTAGTTCTTCGCCTTCGTCAGAGAAGGGATCCTGCTCAGTTCCTTTTTCAACTATGTCGATTTCTTCGTCGTACGGAGCGGCCTCGAGTAACACTTCATCTTCAGTAAGGGAATTCCTGCATGTGTGTCCTTTGCAGTGGGCACATATGGCGGAGCATTTGATGCCAGCAGTTTGGCATCCTTCTGTGCAGATGCAGGATATGATATTTACTAGTTTCTGGGGCGCTGGGGGTTGGGCTGTTGGAATTGGAATTAGACCGTATTTGGTGGTCTTCCATCCCCTCTGCTGTGGATCAAGAATGTTATTTTTCCATACATGCCCCCTGGGGGGAGTACATGTCAAATTGAAATTATTTTCTGATAGTGGTAGGTGGCCCGTCGTTTGGCTCTCCTAATAAAACGGAATGCTTCCATGGCCAAAAAGGGGACAACCGAGTGCCAATTTGAAACCACAATAAATTATAAGGAGACCCTTCAATAATAATATACATTTCTTCAAACAGCACCAAATGCTGAATTAACATTAAAACTAACTAGGCAACTAATTTACCTTTAAATAATAACTGGACGAATGTGGATGATTTGTGATTCAAAAGTCTTACTTCAAAAATTGCTCCTATCGGAAATTCAGCGCTACGACTACTTTCGTTTTCTTTTTTGTGTAAATGAGTAATTTTAAAAACATTTATAATTTGACTTTTTTATATGATGGAGCTGTTTTTGAGTTACAGGCGTGTGAAAATGAGCATAACCCACTTTTCAACTAAATTGGTAAAAATTGCTGATTTTTGACGATCGATTGTGGCTAGACCGCTGAACCAAATTTAACATTTAAGAGCTCTTTAGACGCGAAATTTTGTGTTTTTTAATTTTAGACAGAATAAAATTTTCTATAAGATGCACCGTTCTCCAGTTATAAGAGAAAAACTGAAAAATGTCCCAAAATTTCGTGGTTTTTCGGCTTCCAAAAGTTAAGCTCACCTCAGAAACTGTCGCAAACTCATATGACTCTTATTTGGGATGCTCAAAGTGGATTAAAATCATTTCCAGCTTTGTAATATTTTTCGGGAAGCAAAAGTTTAATTTGCCTGAACTACAACGCAATAAATCAAAAATTAATAAATAAATATGAATGTAAATGAAGAGGCAATTAAAAGATTTATTTATACCGACAAATATTTTGCTATTTTGTATATTTTAATTAAAAATATTTACGTAATATATTGTACAATCGAGATCTTGAATTTCTACTCTCGTCTCGAACAAATCTCGAGCGCATTACTCTCGTCTCGTCTCGATATTTCAAGACGAGAATAAGGTTAATCTCGTCTCGAAATTCGAGACGAGATCTCGCGGCATCACTACTTGTGTCGCATACAAAGGGCACTGGCTAGGCTAGTCACGGGATCAAGCGGAAGCAAAGGTCGGGATTCGACTAATTATCTTGTACTAAAGTAAAACTGGCTTAGGTCATTGCCTATGAATAATAAACTACCATAAAATTATTATTCGGGCACCAACACCAACACTTTAAAAAGGGTATTTTTGTCTTAGTTGTCCTACTTACGTAAACATAAATGAGTTTCGAAAATAATGGTGAAGAATACTGAACATCATTTTCAAATACAAGAAGATTCAATACTTTTGAGAGAGGTATATAATATTTAATCAATAAATAGGGATTACATTGCACTCTGTGACGAAGTCATAACTTTTTCGCCGTTATCTGGAGTATGCTGTTCGTTCCATGGAGCCCTGCCGTTTCCAGCTGGGTTGTGATACAACTGTCCACAAAGCCTTGCTGAAAGAAATAAACACCGAATTATATAAATTGTTTGTGCAGATAGCCCTAGCCTTACTTGTAAACACGTGGATAGTCACCCGATCTCGGCCAATAACGTGCACTCCAGCCCCCGGACTATATCGCCATCGTCCGCTGGTTTCATGGACATTATCTTCACGGTACACCGGGCGTCTACCCAAAACGACCTCATGAAGTCACTTTGACAACTTTTTCACTTTCAAAAGGGTAAAAGTTATTGTCGCGCGGCGCTAGCCTGAACCATAAAATATTAAAAAATTCATTTATTATGTTATTGTTTCGTATATAAATATTACCTTGTATCATTGTAACGAGAAAAACTGGAATTTCCCATATTCATCGCGAATAGAATTTAATAGAAAACATTTTTGTAGTAAATCCTCATGACCAATAAAAAGTCATGTTCTTGTCCCCACCGCAACCAATCAGACGCAAGATGATTCCCACTACTTAGAATGCGCGCGTTCGAACCAGAATTGCCAAATTTAAGAAATCAGAATCTTTTCTCCGGTTAGTTAATATCTATGAATAATATGTTACATTTAACGATCGTAAAATTATTACGGTTCGTTTTATAACGAAGGATTATATTGACTTTTATAAATACGGGCATTAGCCTTTAATATTAGTTTATTCGTAGTGTTTAATTATCTAATTATTTCTTGTTTAACAAACATTTAATTTAATCAATAATTCTTTGATTTAAAAATTTCTCCCAAATAAACAAAACGTTACAATATTTACAAATTACAAATCAATACAAACTTTACGGATTGTATTCACGATGCTGTAAGGCCCAATTATACAGAATGTTCGGATTTCGAAGGCCACAACTGGGATCTCGGACTTAGAAACTATAAGATATACGTCTTCGGTTAAATGGGACAGGTAGTGCGCCTCTGGTGGATCATCTTAGATGTACTTTGGTTTGTCAAAAATTCTCATGCGATACTAGATAACGGCGGAAAACTGAATTACATCGATTTTTTCAATTTAAAATTATTTCTAAACTATAAGTAATCGAAAAAAAGTTTAAAATAAAAAAGTTAGATATTACTGTCTATGCAGTGGCGTACTAAAATAATTTTCTATCTCTATAAACTTACATTTTTTTTAACTAGAACCCATTTTTATTTTTACCTCACACAAGTGAGGAAAGTAAATTACTTTCCTCACTAAGTGACGAAAGTTTTTTATTTGATGTTTCCTCATTTATCGTTGTTATCGTTGAAATAACAGGTACCTATACGAACTTCAATACATATGAAATATGTAATTTTCACATGTAATGTTGAAAAACGTAGTATGTAATACACGTGGAAATGTAATTTTCTTATGTAATGATGAAAAAAATAGTATGTAATACACGTGGAAAAGGGCCATTGCACAACTCGTATGATTTCTTACTCATTTTATAATGATGCCCTTTCCTCACTTGTATTACAATATATTATTTTCTTCTTTCTTTTGGGATAAAGGTCATTGTATTTTAAATTTCTTTCACCCTCCAAATTTTAGATTTTACGATATTTTTTTTTATCAAATTTCTTATTTATTTGGAAGAATCTACAATATTTACATGTCATATTAGTTATTTTATTTAAATATATTATTTTATGGTGAATATAAATATGTTGATCAATAAAATTCATTTGTTTCAAAAATACTTTTTACACATACCTACGTTTGTCTAATAACTAATAAAACATATAAAAATATTTATCTGTGAAAATTATAACCCTTTCTCGAATGATATGCAAAATTTGGAGCATAACAACCCGTCATTGTGGACAATTTGTGTGATTAATAATACTCGAACACTGATATTGAAATATTGAAGTGGGCTCGAAAATGGCGGACGAGTCAGTTGTCATTTATGTAGTAGCTATAGCGTGACGTATAGCGGACCCAGCAAGAGAGATTTTATTTAATGTTTACGCAGCCTGTTTCAAATGAATTACCTACAAAAATATAGAGCGGGAAAATTTATAACTTTTTTTTTATTATTAAATACTTGATAAAACACGAAAGTTTAACCAGTTTTCTTGTTACTTACATGTTATTCTCTCAACTACTTTTACTCTTAAAGGTCAACAAAATAAATATGAGTACTGCAACGTTTATTTATTTGGGTGAAGTGTAAAAATCGCGGCTAAGATATGGATGTCTGTGTGTGTCTTTTCATCATCTTATCTTCAGCAACACTACGTGAAAAATTGCTATGCTACAAAATATAATGTAAAAAACTTAATAAGTTGAGATACAAATAATATTTATTTATGTATCAAGGTCAGTGCCGAGGTGTACAATTTTGTTTAAAATCGAAAATTTGTGAAAATGAAAGGAATATTTTATTTTTATAGGTTATGCTTTTGTAACTGTCAGTCCGATATTCAATGTTGCTAACCTCCGAACATTGAGTTTACCGTAAAAAAAAAAACACTCAAAATTATGTTTTATTTCACTTTCTTTATTATTATTAAGCCGGGTTTACATTGGTATAGTAATTGGGTTAGTTGCTTGTACCAGTAACTTGCAAGACTCTTACTAACCTAGTGTAAACCCTATAGGACAGGACTTGTACCAGTACTTGCACAAGTAATCAGGACAGGCAAGCAGATAGCCTCCCAAGCTATCTGCTTACCACTTGCAAAGCCACTGTTCTTCCCCCACCAGCGTATTTGACACTAGCCTACTACCTTGTATGTCTACTATAGCAATGTAAACATTTGCTTGCTAGTGTATTTGTAAGCTAGTGCCAGTAAATTTCTGTTTTGTACAGGGTTGAAGTGTGTATAGTTACAATGAAAGATGGTCTGAAGGGGAAACAATTAAGTTTGTGGAACTTTATCGGAATTTCCTGACCCACACTCTTTCTGAATGATATTTTTTTTCTCAATTTCTCTAATAAGTTCTTCAATCACATTTTGTGTAATTCGCATAAAGATTTCTTTTAACTTTTTGTTTCTAGTATGACGAGAATTGTATACATACTCTCGATGTGATAGTCTTACTAGTACAAGTGGACATTAATACTTTTTAAGTGTAGACATCCACTGTCTTGTGTCCGGGACAGTAGGCTAGCCAGTTTAGCTACTAGTACAAGTAACTAAGCTTAGTTACTACACTAATGGAAACCTGCCTTTATATATCGCATACTTACCCAAATTATCTTATATGTACAATAATTACCATAAATGCGGGTTTACATTGGTATAGTAACTAAGCTTAGTTACTTGTAATAGTAGCTGGCTAGCCTATACTGTCTCCGACACAAGACAGCGGATGTCTACACTTAAAAAGTATTAATGTCCACTTGTACTAGTAAGACTATCACATCGAGAGTATGTATACAATTTCTCGTCATACTAGAAACAAAAAGTTAAAAGAAATATATGTGCGAATTACACAAATTGTGATTGAAGAACTTATTAGAGAGATTGAAAAAGAAAAATATCATTCAAAATAAGTGTGGGTCAGGAAATTCCGATAAAGTTCCACAAACTTAATTGTTTTCCCTTCATACCATCTTTAATTTTTTTTTTATCTCTTAATCAAAAACACAGGCGACTATACACTTCAACTCTGTACAAAATAGAAATTTACTGGCACTATGTTACAAATACACCAGCAAGCAAATGTTTACATTTGTATAGTAGACATACAAGCTAGTAGGCTAGTGTCAAATACGCTGGTGGGGGAAGAACAGTGGCTTTGCATGTGGTAAGTAGATAGCCTGGGGGGCTATCCACTTGCCTGTCCTGATTACTTGTGCAAGTGCTGATACAGTCCTATAGGGTTTGCACTAGGTTAGTAACTGTCTTGTAAGTTACTGGTACAAGCAACTAAACCGATTACTATACCAATGTAAAACCGGCTTAAGATTGGCAACACTGCATTTGTATGAAATCGTCGTATAATGTATTACTTTAGTGCCGATTTCTAAACTTTTAATGATAATTTTTGTGCACTTTAGTAACGATTTTAAATGAAGATTATTATTATTGTTGTTATTATTATTATATTTATAACCAGCCGTTACCCGCGGCTTTAGCCGCGTATGACATGTAAAATTATATACATATATAGTCCACATGGACTGTAGTCTTTGATTGGGAAAACATATACTTTATGGATAATCGCATCAAGACAAAATTGGAATAAATGAAATACTATTATATTATTACCATAGTTTTATTTTATTATTAAGGATGAAGAAAAATAATGGAAATTATTTAATTAAGGATATGTTTTAATATAGTACTACACTATAATTTACGCTATTGCTTCTCTGTATACAGTATTTTTAGTTTTAAAAACTATATCATTTTTAGCAGCGAAAATAAATCGTTCACACGACCAGGAATCACCACCAAGTAATGCCTGCATGTTTTCCCGCTAAGAACATCGTACAATATTGGACCATATAAGTAGGCTGACCATATGTACCTACTTATTTTAATAGGACAGTACTTTCTTTTTGAATGATGTCCTACTGTACTTAAAAGGTTCATTAAGTACACGTAAATGTACTTCTTTTTAGAACAAGAGTTTGATCGAGTCAAACAACGTAATTAGCTATGTATTTGTAAATATATATGTTGCGTCTTACACTGGTCAGATTTGGCGTCGATCGAGTACTTTTCGTTCTTCCCCCTTATCACCAAATATTAGTTCTAACATTAATTATTTAAGTATTTTATTCATTTCTGACTTGTTTAAAATTTTAAAGCAACAAAAAAAAATTGTTTTAACATGTCAGTGTCTCGACAAAAGTTTTATTTCAATCTAGAGTTCATTTTTTGTTTACCTGGGACAAGCGCATCAAATGCTGAAATACTGAAATGTTCTATTTACTCCAGAGCAGTCCTCAAATTTTAAAGGCGATTTTAAATTCCCAAAAGTACTGGTATCAAAAGACTGGTACAAACATGATGCGGAACGTAATAGGATTTTTTTTTTGTAACTATCAATTTTTGTATTATTTTGTTATATTTTATGAAACATTGGCTGGTAGCACAAGCGTGGTTCTAACACCGGTATTAACTAGAACCGTGTCAGTGACTTGGCACATACTTCAGGGTTGTTAACAAAATAAGAGTTGCCAATATACTGAATTAAGTTGAAAATGTACTGACAGCCATATTCAATAAATTTGATCTCATTATTTAAAACTGTTTTTCCTAGAAACAAGTTAAAAATAAATCATATTAAATAATTTTAAATAGTGTTGGCAGATTTATTAAATATGGCTGTCAGTAAATTTTCAACTTGATCAATATATTGGCAACACTTGTTTTCTTAACAAACCTGAAGTATGTGTCAAATCGTTGACATGGTTCTAGTTAACACCGGTGTTAGAACCACGCTTGTGCTACCAGCCATTATGTTTTACTTAACTTATATGTGCTTATTATTAATTACTTTTTACATCAAAATTGAACTAAAACGAAATAAATTTCTCATTTTTATTTTCAACTCTGCCTCTAGTATTTTTTGTACTTTTTTTTTCTAAAAAAATTATGGTCACCCTACATATAAGTGACCGTTTAAGACACTCATTTATGTCATCTACACATGTTCCTCTTGTAACAACAGGCAGAGTTTAGCGAAAATCTCCAGGAAAAAGGAATGTAATTCCACCCATGGATCATGGATCTATTGACATTGCGAATATCTTGCAAAGTTCTACAGCTTCAACAGATTTTCTGTTTGCCATGGTACATTCATCCCAGACAATAAGAACACAGTCCCTCAGAAAAGACGTTTTATTGCTGTTTTTTGCAATGTCACAAACCGGGTTCTCATTAAAATCCAAATTAATTGATATTTTGAAGCACAAATGCGCAGTTCTTCGATTCCACTTGGTAATAGTGTCGCTGCGATTCCAGATTATATGACAGCTTCGTCCGCATGACATCTAGTGCAAGGGCCAGAACGCCCGATATAAATCCACTGGTGGGGTTACTATTGATGAAAAAAAATTAAGAAAAGTTAGGAGTAATTTAATATGGAGACTTCAATTATGTATTGATAAAAATGGAGATAATATGGAATAATTTTTATAAACAATCATATTTTAGGGGGAGTTAATTTAAAACTTTATTATTTTTTTTTTCGAAAATTTTGTCTTATAAGGGTATGAAAATTGTATAAAGAGCTCTATTGAATGAGCAAATATAAAATATGTTTCCATTTAAAATAAAAAAGTTGGTGTTAATATTTTGAGAACCACTGGTTGAATTTTTTTTAGTTTATCATTGAAATACCCATGTGTAATATAAATTCTTTGGTAATTTCACCAACTTTGTATCTCTATTTTGGCACCAGCATTATTATCGTTCAATAATTAAAACTGAAAAATATAATTTAAAAATATCTGAGTCAAGTTTAGAGGGTATTCCAAGCGATAATGAAGAGGCAGCGAATAGTGTCCTATCATCCGTGATTCCTGAAAAATCAAAAGCCAAATATGAATTGGCATACAAAAAATTTGAAAACTGGTGTAAAGAGAACATATTAATGAATAATTTTTGTTGGCTTATTTTGAGAAAAAGAAGACGCTAATGGCTTCCACACATGGACCCTTTATTCAATGCTAAGAAGCGAACTTCGTCTAAAGAAGAATATTGATACAAAAATACACAAGTTTGATTACCTTTTTAAAGAGACAGTCAAACGGGTATCACGCAAAAATGTCGTACATATTAACAAAGGAAGATATTTCTAAATTTTTAAAACAAGCTGATAATAATACATATTTAATGTCAAAGGTGAGCAGAAATAGTTACGTTTTTATATATCTTTTCATTTTTACTTATCTTTCAATGTTGCAATGCATTAGAGTGGCTGGTGCATTTCGAAAATCAGAAGGTGCGTTCAATAAAGCTAGCAAATCACTGTCATATAAAACGGTTTGCTAATTTACTTGGCGGTTTCATGTTTGAATGCAGGGTGTACCTACCTATATGATTGTAAAATTACGTGAAAAGAAATGAATATGGACAAGAAATTTAATTTAACAGCAATTTAAGAATAAATGTACATAGATATAATTGCTACATATATTAATACATATATATATATTTTCTTTGAAGGTGCTTGCATACACATATAAAAAGAAAAATATTTTTAATGAAATACAGAATTTGTCAGAAATATTAATTTATTATAATTCTCCATGTTCTCACGTGCTCCTTTTTAACATGTATAGGTATATACTACGGAATGCCTGACATGCACACCAACTTTTGCTTGATATGAAGGTAAAATAAATGCGCAGATTGTACCAAGAAAAAAAAATTACAAGAAAATTAAAATTTAGTAGAGATTTATATTTAAAAATAATTTTCTTTAATTATTACGGTGAAATATGAGCTCTGCAATATATAAACAATTTAATTTACGCACCAAATTACAACTGATTTTTAAATATTCCCGCCATACTTGTAAATCTACCAGTGCAAGCATATAAATTATTCTCGCTGCATTTGCTAGCTAGCAAATCTAGCGAACGCTGCAGAGCGTTCAATAGAAAATACTGCCGTTTCGCTAGCCTCATTTAACGCACATAATATTAATCTTTTTACTCATAGAAGACGTTGTCAATCATATTTTCGATTTAATATTTCTAATACAAAGACAAAGATGAGTTTGTAATTACAGCTGGTGACATTGAAGAATTAAATTTTACCGATATTATCAGAAAATATATAAAATATTGACAATGATTAAATAAACGTAATAGATTTTTTATTAAATATAGTAATGGAAAATGTGCAGCTAATTAGAAAAAAAAACATTTGGAAATCTAACAATAAAAATTGCTAAATATATAAGATTATCAAATTTTGCTGTCTATTGCTTCAGGTCTTCTGCTGCCTTGTTGGCGGACTCTGGGGCCGATATTTTGAAAATAAAAAGACATGGGGGATGGAAATCTAACAGAAGGATATGAGGAAACTTCAATAGAAAATAAGAAAAAGATTGCTTCTGATATTCTCGGAGAAACAAATTCTTTCTCAAATTACGAGTTCATCAAGTTCCACCAATAAAACTTCATTATCATCAGGAATTCATTAACAAATTCCAAAAATTGCGTATTTAATATTTATAATTAAAAATTTAAAAATTAGTTTAGTTAATTGTAGCTTAGAATGATTTAGGTATTAAAATGTTTCTTAAATTTTTCGTAACTGGTGGTGAAATGAATCTTTCATCACCAGTAGTGAAATATTTTACTTTTTACATCTAGTTGTGAAAAGTTTGATTTTGCTCAAATGAGGGTTTTTGTTTATCTTAAAAACGACTTCTCGGATGTGTTTTTAATTTTCCAAAAATATCTCAAAATATGACAATCAGCTGATTTTTTTTTTGAGAATTGGAATTTGTGGATTAAGACTTTTTTACTACTTTTAACTGTATTATCATCCCTTAAAATTTTATCCATAAGTAAGGAAACTCCCTATGAGTTAAATTTAAACAAACTTTTATGAAACCGGGCAGTAATGTTCTAGTAATCAGTGGCGTATTAAGGTATTTTGGCGCCAGAAGCCCTTGAATTTTTTATGACAGTGTCTGTCAACTAATAAAAAGGCTAAAAATGTGTATTAGTATTTGACACCCCACAGACAGTTGCAACATAACCTAAAAACACTAATTTTTCATAAAAGTTTATAAGGTCACTTGTTATTAAAACCGTTATAAACAGGAGAATATCAAAAAAGTACTGTTAACTTATTTCTTTAAATCTGAATACTTACATTTTTAACTATTTACACTATAATTCATTAAGTTTAATATACAAAACTCGCTCTGTTCAATGAATCATAACATGTATTCAATATGGTGGTTTTGACATTAACCGATGTTATACATTTTCAACAAAGCTACTTGAAATATTGCTTATTTAAAGTAATTTAAATTCAAGTGTCAGCTACTAGGTACTAGTAGTGCTATGTCAACTACCGGTGCTTTTACCTTAGATCAGCCACGAAAGTTAACAATTTTCAAATTTGAAGAAACTGAGGAGTTTCTTCTCTATACCCTTATTTATTATTAACAATTTTCCATTTTAAATAAAAAATCAGAAGAGGTGAATTTGGGTAGATATGATTAGTCAGGTCATGAGTATAATTTTTATTTTTATTTTACTGATAAACGACTAGATCAGAGTTCATTTTCATGAAATGTTAAGCGTTTCTGAAAAATATTTTATATATTTATACTTTGGCTTATCGATTTCGCTAGTAATATAGCATCTTCAGAGCCTTACAACTGGAAATAGTTTATAAATGTAAATGGAAATACATAATATAAATGTATGAATTGTTAGGAAAGATGCTGGAGAGTGATCAAAAACCTCCCGCCTTTTTTACAATAAACATTAAAACTAAAAAACTAAATTTTACTATAACTTCAAATCAATCTTTCGCTCAATTCCATTTTCCACATATTTCTCTGACTCTGTGAAGACATACTTCAACTATAAATAATATGACAAATCAATATAATCGAACTATAATTTTTCCACATCACTCAACAAAGTGTCAAGGCTAACTTATATTCTTTATGACTGGTAGTATTTTACAATATTTTTATAATATTTCTTATAATATAATTCCTGTGATCAGGACGATGACAATCTTAAAATTTAAAAAACCATATCTTGTAAATAGTTTTCTATCTATTTAAGTGTTTATCATATTATATTACATTGAAGTATTTCATTCCCATCTTTATTATGGATTACTTTCCTTTAAATTGAAAGATACAAAATTATGTGAAATAATAATATATAGTTTTTAAAATAAAGGTACGTTAAGTTCGTCGTACACCATGCTTTTTGTTTTATATTTTTAAATACTTAAATTCGAGTTAGATCCTATTTTCCGCTATATTCAGCAAACAAACTTCCGTTTCTGCGTGACACAGTTCCACTTCCTGTAGTGGGCCAATGCGGACCTGGCTGGCGCGTTCCAGGATGAGTCCTGAGGGAACGCCGGAAATTAGCCCAGATATCTCCCACGGGATATCCAGTCACACACATTCTACGCTACACGACTTACTAACATCTTTTGCACGCATACACAGATACGCCCTTTTATATTCCGACAAAATTATATCAGATAGAAAATAGTGATGGCTAGATTGAAACGGTGATTAAATTGGATTTAAAAGATCACAAATGTGCTATTACGGGATCACATTGCTGTTTACGTTAAATGACCATTTGTGATTATGATGGCCCCGGTTCGATTTCGCCTAACGTCGACGTGAAAAGTAACCCCTTGTGTTCTCTCTACGACAACTTTGAGAGCCCATGGAGACGACAATGGGACAGATATGTCGTCATTACCGAAATCTGCGAATAGAAGCAAATCGGCACACCCAGAAAGGATTAAATAAGCCGTGATGATATTTAAGGTTAGGTCTGATTAGCTATTGCTATTGATAAATGTGATTAATTGTAGATAATAGATAGATTTTGACTGTTTTTAATGATATCAAAACGGTTTAAAGCATTTAAACCTTATGAGTGCAATGAAAATTTATATTCAGTTGTAGTGAACAAGTGCCTTCTTTGATTACAATTTACCGCTCATATAAAAATAATAATAATAATAATAATAATAATAATAATAATAATAATTTGTCCGTCTTCTCACCAACATTTCTTTTTTTTCCACCGAATATTTTCCTTAACGTTTTTCTTTCCCACACCTCCAATTTTAAAATGTCACTTCTTTTAATGCCCACAGTTCACACCCACACATTACTGTTGGTCTTATCCCTGTCTTGTAAACCCTCACTTTTGTTGTCCATGTTATATGTTTCGATTTTAGCAACCCATGTAGCATCCCACCACATTTATTTCCTTTTTACCTCCCGCTACCCTTGGTAAGGAAGGTATAGGGATCGTGCTAAAAATCACATAAATATCGAGATTTTAGTAAATGACCACGTTTTAAGGTCCCTAGAATCCAATTTTAACATTTTCACGATGATGTCTATATTTGTGTGTGTGTGTGTGTGTGTGTGTGTGTGTGTGTGTGTGTACGGATTTTGTTAGCACTCTAAATCAAATACTATCATTCAAAAAATTCTGAAACGTTGTATTTCTACCCAATTCTAATATGAAGAGACATCATTAGATTTTGGTATAAATCGGATGTTCGGAAATGGCACTTTCCCTGAAGCTCATAATGGTTTTTCTAGTGTTGCCACAAGACCAAGACTGGTCTTGGTCTTGGTCTCGTCTCGTCTTGGTCTTGTCGAGACGAGACCATCATTTGGTCTCGACTAGAAAAGTCGAGACGAGACGAGACCAGCATCAAGTCTTGTCGAGAAAGTCTTGAAGTCTCGACAAGACTCTCGACTTCAGATCAAAGGTATTTTTTTAAACATATATATTCTAAAAGTGCTTCAAAAACTGAGAGTATTGCTGTAAATACTGTTAGAAAATTCGAATAAATAAGAAAGATATTAATTTTTCAAATTTTGTAATTTTCTACTTTCATAAAAATATAGTTAGTCATATATTTTTTTATATGTTATTTATTTGCCAAAAAATACACTTATTCCAAAAACTTAAGTAAATTATAATAAACTTATTTAGAATAATAATGGTATATTTAATAAAAACTGTAGGTAGTTACATAAACACAACTCTCTAACAAAAATAAAAATAAAATAAAAATAAAACTTATTTGAAAAACATAAATAAATTATAATACACGTGCTTAAATTTTAATAATAACAGTTTTACGTTTTAACGAATTATAAATAGATTAACTTTCAAAAATCAGTCAGCTTTACTATAATCATAGAAACAGCTGATATATTCAAAAATTATAATTGACAGATTTCAGTGTCAAGTACAATTTACATAATGATTGTTCGTGTTATAATTTTATTGGATTTATAGAATTTTTTCCAAGGAACTTTCGGTATGGAATTTGTAAAAAATAGTATATGTTCGTGTTACAATTTTATTAAATATATAGAATATTTTCTGGGGAACTTTTGATGTGGGATTTGTACAAAATACATCAAATTGACGGAAGTTCTTGTGATAGCCACAACAGTTTTTTTATGTACTAAAACTTCTTTTACATGTTGTAGAAGGTAGAGTTAAAAATAAAATCAAGACATGGAGTAAAAAAGTATAGAATTTTTTGGAGATATCTAACAATTCTTCATATGGTATTTCTTTCTCAAGAGGTTTCTCTTTTTAATTTTTAATTCTTGTATCATCAGTTTATACTTTTTTTTTATTACATGGTTTTATATTTTTAGGATGCAAAATTGTTAGATTGACTAAAGTATTGTATTCTGTAATATTTGGATTTGGGTTGGGCAAACCTACCTACTTTTATTACTAGCAGATGTCTAAAAGTGGTTGTTATTGTCTGGTAATATGCAGCATTTATAGCACAAGCCGTTGTAAAATTTATTGTTCTATTATTGGATTTCTACAAGAAAAGAAATGTGTTATTTTTTACCCAATTTTTTTTTTATATTATGTTATATTTGGGATTAGGAAAAACAGTTTGTTTTGCACATTTGTGCATACAAAGTTTTAAGGAAATTGTTAAGAAGGGCTTGTACATTACGACTTTTATATTTACATTTCCTTTAAGGCATTAAGTCAACGTTGATTATTGTTTCAATTTTTTCATATGAATGAATTAGGTACTTATACAATGTATTTAATTTTCTCAGGGGGTTCAAGCGCAAACTTTTGAAATAAAGCAGAGGTTCTCAACCTGTGGTACGTGTACCAGGGGATACGTGAAAGGCTAATTTTGTTATCTGCCTATTTAACATTTATTTATTAAAATATAAAAAAATAGCGAAAGAAGTTACTTTTTAGGAGATTTTTGTCTACTTACTGCTTCATTTTAAACATATACATAACTGTTTAACAATTGCTAATAATTCTGTAGCTAAGGAATTGAAATTATATACAACAACTCTCGATATATACGTATATTTTCATATTAATTATTTCAAGAGCTCAATTATCAAGTTGATGATATTCATAGAAAACTTAATAATAAATATCTCAAATATTATTTGGAATATTTGAATCGCGATTGTACTCGTGTTCTTAGAATTTTATGTACTATTAGATGCGATTATACAAAAATTGTTTATGGAGGCAAAGTCGAGAGTCTTGTCGAGACTCGAGACGAGACGAGACTGACATCAAGTCTCGTCTCGACAAGACCAAGACGAGACCACTCTAGTCGAGACCAAGTCAAGACCAAGACAAGACCGACCCCAAGTCTCGTCTCGTCTCGACTTTCGGCAACACTAGGTTTTTCTTCAAAAAATACCATTAAATGCCATTTTTCGCATTTTTGTCATTAAGGAAATGAAAGATTATTGAATTTTCTACAGGAGTACATTAATACTTTTTCTATATATTTTACAGATAAATTTAAAAATCATTCTTTTAAAAAAATCCCGAAGCCTAAGATAATCACAATTTCTTTGTTATAGAGTTCATATTTCAAATTAATGTAACTGCAGGTGAATGTCACTGTCAAATAAATAATCACTTCAAATGAATAATATTGTCATTTTAAAAAGAAAATAGTAAATAAAACAATAGTTATGCTATGGAACAGTTTACAGCATTAGTAAATACGGAGGTATGCATTTAAATTAATAAAAATTAAATAGCGGGAGGTTTTGTGTTGGCCACATCAGATTTTTTAATTTATTTTCTTGCTAACCATAAAACCTATCCCAAAATAAATCGTTTCATGTCCAATATTAAATATTATATAATATTCCGTTTCAAAATTATTATTATTCTTTTGTTTTGTCTCTTGTATCGGTGCTATATCTATTCCATATTTTTTTAAAAACTTCTTCTAAATTCCTATAAGTTCCTGGCGTATTTGTTCCCTTAAGTTCCATGTTGCTAAAACTAATTGTATTTCCTTGCCTGTAGACCTATTCGTGTGCCGTCTCCGTAGCCTAGTTATAATTCCTATGTTTTTTGTACCGGTGTTAGTCATTTGCTCATATAACGAATTTAAACGAAAAATATTGGAAAGACTTTGTGGTCGACAGAATTGGAAAACAAACTTGGTTTATTGAAAATAACAACCTGAAATGATGGTTAGAAATAATATGGCATGTGACACTTTGTAGGAAAACTCAATAATAAAATATATTAATAATAAAAGGAGTCTAAGGTAAAATTATAAATAACACTAATAAAATTATCCCTTAAAATTAAAATTTAATTTAATAAAACTAAATACGTATTTCAAGAACTAAGTTCTCATCATCAGTAGGAAGGAAAAATTAAACAGAGTAGCCAAGATTACTCAACATGTCAACCATGCCAGAGGCCAAGACAACTATAAAAAACAAAGGAGAGAACTGGGATTATATTGGCGAAGAAATTGAACTCGTAGCCACCTGGTGGCAAAATTATTAAGTTGTCTAGTGGTTAAAGTGACATGTGACAAGTTATCGTTCGTAGCGTATCAGTGTTGTTAAGTTGATTTTGTGCTATTTGCCTGCATCTTGTGGAACTTGTGGGTTATACTTTAACTTATTTTTAATATCCTTAATGTTTTTGACCTATTCTTAAATATTTTTCATATGAGGAAGCTGAGTATGGGTTTTAAATCCAAACCAAAAATACAAACTGTTAGTTTTCAATGTATTCCCAAAAAAGGTGAAATGCAGGTTAAAATATAAAAAATATCTAAAATATAAATGGTTCCATTTATATTATGGGGATTTGCATTAAGACCACTGATCTGCAAACATAACCCAACTATACTTCATTTCACGTAAGAAAATAGTGACGGGAAGATAGGTGCAGTTTGATCTTATTTTTTGATTGGATAATATTCCGATATTATCCAATCAAACAACAAGATCAAACTGCACCTATCTTCCCGTCACTATTTTCTTGCGTAAAGTGAAGTATAGCTTACAGTTATTTAAATTTACTTCCCCAAACTCTATATAAAAATAGCAAAATACAGTTAACTACTTCTTTCCCTTCGATAAAATTTCTTGAAGAATTCGTTGCCTCCAGATATGTAAATAATTCTTGGAAACCAACTTGCTTATCAACATCAAGAAAGTTGTCCATACCAAAAATATATGAAAAAGCGGGTATAACTGTATATTTTATTATAAATAAAGAACAAATACTTCCCTTTAAATAATTTAGCACTTCAAATCAGTTTACATTTAAAAATTTAGTGATTTACTTCCCTTTGCCTCGCACTTATCGGCGCCAAGAAAGTTATAATATAAAATATATTAAAAGGCCGATATAACTAAATATTTCTATATACACGTAAAAAAAAACAAATACTTTCTTTTAAGCAATTCAAATTAGTTTACATTTAAAAATTTATGAACTTTAAAGTTTTATTTTCAAATGGCTCTCGTTGTATAAGTTCTGTCCACGGTTCTGTTATTTACCTACTTCCTACTACGCCGACCATATTGTATATCCGGTGCTGCCTCTATCGGTCATTTTCGTTACCAATAAATATATATATATATATATATATATATATATATATATATATATATATATATATATATATATTGTGACGTAATAGATAAAGTAAAAAATTGACAAAAAATTTTGACGTGATTTTCTGAGGGAAAATCACGCGTCACACTTACCCTCAACAGCTCAATGGTTGGTCGTGGTTGCGCGAGGTCGAGGGTTCCTAAAGGGTTGTTGTGCAGGGATGAAATGATGGGCGCCAGTTATGTCGGGTTAAGAGAAGACACAACAATTCAAAAGAAGTTACAATAAAATTTTAAGTTTATTTAAAATAATTAGTAAATAGTAGTTTTTTAGTTAAATTTTAATTAAAATTATTAGTTCAAAAAAACAACCTAAAAAAATATGGTCGTACACACCTGGTTGAAGACCTGATTTGGGGTTACAAAAAAATGATGGATCCTAGAGATGAGTGGGCCGCTGGAGGGGGGAAACCTGCCGCACGGCGTCGTGGTAAGTTCGGATCGACTGCCTCGCTGATGATGCTACGATCTGCCAAGTCCGCCTCGCTAATGACGGCTACGATCTGCCAAGTCCTTCTCTCTGAATATGCCCAAAACGTTGTCCAGCTCTCGTCAGAGCAGGTTCACGCTGATGGTGACGTTAAAAACGCAGGGCGGCATCCAGAGCACGTAGGGCTTAGGCGTAGTGGTGATCGCTCTAAGTCTTAGGAACGGCACTTTCAGGCAGCGAGTGTGTATAGCTTGCGGAAGCGGTCTCTCGTCTCAATGGGAACTTTGCGGAGATGATTCCCCGCCCCAGCGATCCAAACAACTCATCCGGACCGGGACGTTGAAAAATCATAAAAAAAGACCATAAATTTTAGGCGTTACTACAAAAAATTTAGTACAAAAATACAGAAAAATAGTATCTACAATAATCGTAATAGTAAAAATATTTCGGATAAAAATGTGAAACTACTTGTCAAAAATAAATTTTCCTTTAAAAAAAAAAAACTGTGCACAACAAACAAGAAAACAGCTGGCCAAGCTGTAGTGGACAGTGAGAGAAGAGATTAGAAGAAGATAGGGTTAGTAAAATTAATTGAGCTCTAGCTTTAAGAGAAAATTCTCTACTCGGCGGAATTTTATAGTAACAAAATTATGAATCTAGGTAGCCTAAAAATGACTAGATAAAAGATAAGATAGATAAAAGGCTTACCCAGAAATCGAAGATACTTCAAGATAGTTTTAAGATAAACTCGTACTAACTTGAACAAGCAACAATACAATTTTGTTACTGTGACGTCAAATCAGCATTAGCCACGTCTGCAACTCCCCGTATAAGATAGCTAACGAGCTGTATAAAAATGTAATAAAACTTAATAACAAATTTGTTATATGATCCCAAAAACCTATTAAAAACTTTATATAAATTACCCAAACAATTTTAGCCAAAATTATAAAAATAGATAAATTTAGAGATAAATTGTTGGACAAAAATTATTGGACAAAAAATATAATTTATAAAAATTTGGACAATAAAAAGATTTGACAAATAGCCAATTTTTAATCCCATTAAAAATATTAAACCCAACCAAAAAGGTTGCCAAAAACACAAAAAGTTAAGCAGAATATTACGAGACAAAAAAAAGGAATTTAAAGCAAAAGTGAAAACGTCAAACGCTGGGGACCGGTGAACCGTACTGGTTATTGGTTCAGCATAAAAAGTAATAGTTAAACAGAAAAACTATTATCGCCTCGTATTACAAAAAAACCTTAATTTTGAATAACCATAAGCCAAAAGTGAGGCGATAGCCGTTCGAGTTATTGGCGGTGCAGCTACGGCATGTGCTGACGGTATATGTAAAATTTTGACAAACAACTGATATGAACAAAAAAATATAATTGAAACTTACCAAATCAGATGTTAAACTAGCCAAATAAATGAATAAAAGATAACAAAAGTGTATCATAACACCGATGATACAAGATAAAAAAATATCACAGCAAAATTTGGAAAAAATACAGTCAGCTCACACGTGTAGTCTCCGTCACGCCAAGAACACGACTCGGGTCGAAGTGAAGTGACAACATGTGCTCGTCCACTCTTCAATTCACGCGGAAACACACAAAATATGTCGCTAATCAAATTGAACACTAAAGATTTGAAAAAAACCCGCGTAACGATTTTTGAAATCGTTACACTGCCCCCTCTCCAAAAAAAGGACGATTAGGTAAGGGATGAATCGTCCGATAAGTTTAGGGATGATTCATGATCGTCTCGTAGATGGCTGATTTGCTCCACGGTAAGTGCCATTTTCGGGAATACAAAAAAATTTTTAATACCAAAATTATAATTTTTATGGGATTTGTTAGTATTAAAACAGAAGAGACAGTGAAAGAAGAGAAGGAAAACACGATCCAGCACAACCACAATTTCAAAAAAATTAAATAAATAAATTTAATAAAGGTCCCACAATGGTAGACGTCAAAAATTTTAACAAAGCCCCACGTTGTCGAGCGCTATAAATTATGTGTGACGTAAAAGATAAAGTAAAAAATTGACAAAAAATTTTGACGTGATTTTCTGAGGGAAAATCACGCGTCACACTTACCCTCAACAGCTCAATGGTTGGTCGTGGTTGCGCGAGGTCGAGGGTTCCTAAAGGGTTGTTGTGCAGGGATGAAATGATGGGCGCCAGTTATGTCGGGTTAAGAGAAGACACAACAATTCAAAAGAAGTTACAATAAAATTTTAAGTTTATTTAAAATAATTAGTAAATAGTAGTTTTTTAGTTAAATTTTAATTAAAATTATTAGTTCAAAAAAACAACCTAAAAAAATATGGTCGTACACACCTGGTTGAAGACCTGATTTGGGGTTACAAAAAAATGATGGATCGTAGAGATGAGTGGGCCGCTGGAGGGGGGAAACCTGCCGCACGGCGTCGTGGTAAGTTCGGATCGACTGCCTCGCTGATGATGCTACGATCTGCCAAGTCCGCCTCGCTAATGACGGCTACGATCTGCCAAGTCCTTCTCTCTGAATATGCCCAAAACGTTGTCCAGCTCTCGTCAGAGCAGGTTCACGCTGATGGTGACGTTAAAAACGCAGGGCGGCATCCAGAGCACGTAGGGCTTAGGCGTAGTGGTGATCGCTCTAAGTCTTAGGAACGGCACTTTCAGGCAGCGAGTGTGTATAGCTTGCGGAAGCGGTCTCTCGTCTCAATGGGAACTTTGCGGAGATGATTCCCCGCCCCAGCGATCCAAACAACTCATCCGGACCGGGACGTTGAAAAATCATAAAAAAAGACCATAAATTTTAGGCGTTACTACAAAAAATTTAGTACAAAAATACAGAAAAATAGTATCTACAATAATCGTAATAGTAAAAATATTTCGGATAAAAATGTGAAACTACTTGTCAAAAATAAATTTTCCTTTTAAAAAAAAAAACTGTGCACAACAAACAAGAAAACAGCTGGCCAAGCTGTAGTGGACAGTGAGAGAAGAGATTAGAAGAAGATAGGGTTAGTAAAATTAATTGAGCTCTAGCTTTAAGAGAAAATTCTCTACTCGGCGGAATTTTATAGTAACAAAATTATGAATCTAGGTAGCCTAAAAATGACTAGATAAAAGATAAGATAGATAAAAGGCTTACCCAGAAATCGAAGATACTTCAAGATAGTTTTAAGATAAACTCGTACTAACTTGAACAAGCAACAATACAATTTTGTTACTGTGACGTCAAATCAGCATTAGCCACGTCTGCAACTCCCCGTATAAGATAGCTAACGAGCTGTATAAAAATGTAATAAAACTTAATAACAAATTTGTTATATGATCCCAAAAACCTATTAAAAACTTTATATAAATTACCCAAACAATTTTAGCCAAAATTATAAAAATAGATAAATTTAGAGATAAATTGTTGGACAAAAATTATTGGACAAAAAATATAATTTATAAAAATTTGGACAATAAAAAGATTTGACAAATAGCCAATTTTTAATCCCATTAAAAATATTAAACCCAACCAAAAAGGTTGCCAAAAACACAAAAAGTTAAGCAGAATATTACGAGACAAAAAAAAGGAATTTAAAGCAAAAGTGAAAGCGTCAAACGCTGGGGACCGGTGAACCGTACTGGTTATTGGTTCAGCATAAAAAGTAATAGTTAAACAGAAAAACTATTATCGCCTCGTATTACAAAAAAACCTTAATTTTGAATAACCATAAGCCAAAAGTGAGGCGATAGCCGTTCGAGTTATTGGCGGTGCAGCTACGGCATGTGCTGACGGTATATGTAAAATTTTGACAAACAACTGATATGAACAAAAAAATATAATTGAAACTTACCAAATCAGATGTTAAACTAGCCAAATAAATGAATAAAAGATAACAAAAGTGTATCATAACACCGATGATACAAGATAAAAAAATATCACAGCAAAATTTGGAAAAAATACAGTCAGCTCACACGTGTAGTCTCCGTCACGCCAAGAACACGACTCGGGTCGAAGTGAAGTGACAACATGTGCTCGTCCACTCTTCAATTCACGCGGAAACACACAAAATATGTCGCTAATCAAATTGAACACTAAAGATTTGAAAAAAACCCGCGTAACGATTTTTGAAATCGTTACAATATATATATATATATATATATATATATATATATATATATATAAAATTAAAATTTTAGATCGGCCAATAATAATGAATTATTTAAATTTGAAACGTCCAATATCTTTAAAGGTATTATATTAAATTAATTACAATGGAATTACCAATTAGAAAATTGTTTTTATATTAAGTCGAATAATTTTCAGTTTGGTATAGCGCCGAGATCTGCGTTCATCGAATTATATTTAAATATATTAATTATTAAACTTTCGTAAGCATCTAAATATCTATCATTATTAAAATGTTTTAATAGTTTAGTATTAGAATTTTTAATTTTGTGATTATTAATGAACATGTGTTGAGCTACGCTAGATTTTTCTGGATTACCGCTTTTTAGATGATAAAAATGTTCTTTAAACCGAGTGTCTATTTGTTTTTTATTAGACCGATGTGAACTTTCTCACAATCACTACAACTAATTTTATATATTCCTGTTTTTACCTTTAGGTAAGGAAGGTATTGTCTGGTCAAAAAATTCGGTGGTGAGTTTTTAATGAATAAGTACGTTTTAGGGTCCCTACAATACGAATGTACTATTTTTAAGATGTCTGTATGTGTGTCCGTGTGTGTGTGTGTCCGTGTGTGTGTGTCCGTGTGTGTGTGTCCGTGTGTGTGTGTGTGTGTGTGTGTATGTGTGTGTGTGTCTGTGTGTGTCCGTGTGTGTGTGTGTATATATGTGTGTGTGTGTGTGTGTGTGTGTGTGTCCGTCCGTGTGTGACAAATTTTTCTCTGACAATAACTCCAATCCTACAATTCTAAAAATTATAATTCTTTCGTATTCCTCTTCTGTACATCCATGTGAAGAGTTGATTAGATTTTGGTTATAAAAACGCAGTTAAATTTTATTTTTGACATTTTATTATGTATATATATATATATATATATATATATATATATATATATATATATAAAAGAAAATACTCTTCTCTATACGGTTTCATTATACATTTTCCTTCATATTCAATAGATGTAGAGTTAAAGCATTATAAAGAAATTAATTTTCAAAAATTAGTCAGCTTTGCTATTTATCATGGAAACAGCTGACACATTCAAAAAATTCTAATTGACAGATGTCTGTTGCAAGTGCAAAACCAAATATGGAAAGTATAGGATCAAAAATTGGTATGTCATACGTTCCTCGCAAGTGACATGCAGTGAAAGGCCAAAGAGAAGATGGAAGGACTGTATCGCAGAAGACTTGAGAAAGGAAGGACTGTGTGAAAACGATGCTTTGGACAGGAATGAGTGGAAGAGAAGAGGAAACAGCGACCCATAATAAAATAGGGGAAAGCTGAAGCAGAAAGAAGGAAGTGTCAAGTGTATTTTACTTAGTGTATGTTTATAGTATAATTTTATTGGATTTAAAGAACTTTTTCAAATGAACTTTTGGTATGGAATTTGTAAAAAATAGTATGTGTTCGCGTTCGATTTTACATGATATTATGTAGAAACTGTTCCAAGGTCCTTTTGGTAAGGGGTTTGTACAAAATACATCGAACTGACGGAAGGTCTTGTGCTGGCCACAACAGATTTTTTTGTTATTATCTATTTATTCTTAGGGTTACTACCTAATAAAGATTTGATAGTATTACTTGATTAGCAAGTTACAGTTAAATTTTGATTTTTAAAGATTTTGTTTAAACTTTTGGAAGCGTTATCGTACGGTCATGTTATGTATTTTTCAGTAATGTTTTTGTTAGTAAAGGGTGTTAATGTTGAATAATTAGAAATGGATCGACTATTTTTAAATTTATGGCCTAATTTATCGATAGTTTTAACCATATCATCTTCATATCTAATCCAAACCATAGGAAAATATTAGTTGTTTTTCTTAAATTAAATTTCGAAATTACTCATGAACAAATTAGCTAAAAACAGTGATAAACTATTTCCCATAACTGTTCCTTCGTTTTGATGGTAATATTTATTATCTACTTGAAAATAATTTTGATTCCTACAAAGTTCAGTAAATTGTAAATATTCATTAATTTTTTTAACTTCCAAATCGTTATTTTCTAAAAATGGTTTCAAATGTGCTAAAGTTTCAGCGATTGGTATGTTTGGCAATAACGAACTGACGTCAGACGAAACCAATATTTCATTTTTATCTAAGGTAATGTCTTTGACTTTTTCGATAAATTTTGTACAGAAAATGTTTGCGGTTGATTTGGAAAACTACTAAATTCATTGACTAGCCATTTTGGAAGCAAATAAGTTGTTAAATTTATGCCAGAAACTATAAGTCTTATGAATTTTTGGAAGACAATACATTTTTGGAACTACTGGATTTGAAATGTTAAGTTTAAAATTTAAATTCTTAGTAATTAAATTTGGACAATTTAAGGGTTTTTTTTTTATATTCTCTGAGCATTTTCGGTTGAATTTTTATTACTTGTGTGTAAGGTCCGGTAATTAATAAATTATTTACTCTATTAAAATGTTTTTATTTATCTAAAATGACAATTTTGTTCCCTTTATCTGCCTTTAAGTAAAAAAACGTCCCGCTTTTTAAGATTATTTATCAGTTTAATTTCACTATTTTTAGAATGAAGTTGAGCATTTCTTCAAACATGCTAAGAAGGGGGTCATTTTTCTAATATTGTCATTATTTTTATATTAATTATTTTAAAAATATGAAACAGTATAATTCGTAGAAATGTATGGTTCATAATTGAAAGTGTGTTTCATAATTTTTAGAAAAATTTGAGCGTTATTTAGTTTCAAACTCAACTGATTTTAATTCTGAAATGGATAGTAATATTGTTGGAAATAATTTTAAACCATTAAAAAATTCTCATGAATTGCAGTAAAAAAATGAATATGAATTTTACATAGAATTTCTGGAAATTTACTCCCGCTTTGAGGAAAATTAAATTACAATATCCTCTTACTCTAATCCTGATTATAATTAATTTTTTAAAACCCAATTTTCGTATTCATTATAAAAGATTAAAGAAATAATACATTACGTCTCTGTGCAGCAGGTCAGTCATGATATTATTCGGCGTCAGATGCCGTTGGTGTCTGTTTTGTTCTGTTAGTGAGGTGAGTTGTCATGGAGACGTCGTACACCAGGTATATACCTGGAGATGATATTCATTTGATGCGGAGATAATGCATTTTTTGTGTGACCAACAGATATTACAAACAAAGAAGTAAATAATTTAACATTTTTTATAAAGTGTCTTTCTTTTGTGTAAAAATAGCGAAAAATTACAGTGGCATATAAAAAGCTATTTTCCTAATTCCCTTTCATAATGCCAAACTTCATGTTTGTGATATTAAATTTCAAAAGGACTTTTATTTTGCATTAGCACGCTAGAGGTAAGTCTAAATAAGATTTGGATTTACAATGAGTTTATCCACAGTAAAAATTAGAACACAGAACTGTTTCCTATAGGGTACTAAAATATTTAATTTATTTATTGTTTTCTTGTACAAGTATGTTGAAACTAACCTAATAAACTAATTTTTCTGACAGTTCATGCATTATTCATTTATTTGTAATTTTGTGTCAATTCCACTAATATCACTACAAATTAATAAGATTTATAAAATTTAAATTAAATTTTACAGCTTGCAAATCTTGTAAAATAAAGTCTGATATAGGTGTAGAATTTTATTATCTACAACCTTTATTTGAAATATTTTTGTATAAAATTAATAGGTATAGCTGATGTGCTTTAAGTTGACACTGGACCTTCTCATACTTTGGCTTATAAATGAATCCTCTTTCCCATTATCCCAATTTTAGATGGTAACAAAGTTTTTTCTCCTTATAATACATAATATATTATAATTATTATTACATTTCAAACTGCCAAAGTACGAATTTTAGGTTCTGCGCATTCAAGGTCGGTGCCAATTTAACGCGCAGGACCTATAACTAAATACAACAAAATAAAAACAAATAACTTTGTATTCCCTGTATAATGTTTATTTATTTGGGTGAATTGTAAAAATGAGAGAAATATTAATGACTAAACCCCGGTTTTATAAAGGACAGAATAAATTTACTTCCCAAGTAAATTTATTCAAACTAACAAATTCGAATAATTTTATGACATTTAAAACATTACTGTTAAAAGTTCGACTGCCATTTGGAGGATTAAGTTTTATTCGCGTTGGAAGTATATTTTTCTGTCATTTATAAAATCGGCTATAAATTAAAAGTTTATTAGATAAGAAATAATTAAGAACAAGATAATTAAAATAACGAACAAATATTAAACACTACCTAATTAAAAACTAAGAATATTATTAAACACTTAACCTTAACACTTAAGATTATTTATTTAAACAATATTTATTTTACTATATTTATTTCACTATTTTTTTTACATCACTGTCTATTTATTTTACTATTTCCATTTATTTCACTACGCGTTCCAATCTTAAACTTTCGGTCAATTGCAAACTGTTGTACACTACGCGTTATTTATTTTAACATATTTATATCATGGTCTTCCTCATCAAACTGACTCTTCTCTTTCGGACTGTTTCCTCTCTCAGACTCGTATCAGACTGATTGTCAGTTGTAGACTCACTCGTATCAGATTTCAAACTCAACTGACTCGCACAGAATTGCTCCTCTTTATATCGCTCAGTATTAACTAGAATACTCATATATTATACAACAAGACCGATTGAAAATTCTCGGTAAACACGAAACGTGTTGCCTGAAAACACCACGAGACCAAAAGGCAACTCGTTGAGTATGCCGAGAATTTTCTATTGTCGAGTTGTATACAGGTAGACTGTCATGAATAAAAAGAAATTAAAAAGTAATTTTTGAATAAAATTAGTTTTGGGCTTCAAGGAAAGTGCCACTTTTGGTTATCCGATTTGCAAGGTCACACACACACACACACACACACACACAGAGAGAGAGAGAGAGAGAGAGAGAGAGAGAGATATTAATTTTTAGCAAAAACCAATTAACAGAAATATATAGTTAATAGTTAAAATACAATCAAGCTGTAGGAAATAAAACAAAATATACAAAAAAAAATCTTTTGTGACCAGCACAAGACCTCTCGCCATTTCCATATTATTCTATATAAGTATTGTATTCCACTTTACTATCGAACCGTCGTTTTATAACAAAATATTACAGAACTTTATCCAAATATTGTTTTTTATTGTATTTAACATGTCTTATGCACACATATAATTCTAATTATATCTATTTTTCATTGTATGAGGAAGTTTCTAAATGTCAGAGATTCTTCTAATTGATTAACCAGATTGGCGGTTTCTGATGGATATATGATATATGCATTTTACCTATAATTTCAAATATTTAATTGTGACACTGACATTGATATGTCATTTACAAACTATGTTATAGACATTTGAATTTGTCAACTGGTTTCCTTAGGGTAGTTTCGCCTACTCGACTTATTATATCCCGATGTTCTATATATTACAGCGTCTTTATCTCTAAATTTATAGAAGATATAATAAAAAAAAATTAAATGTGTCAGATACAGAATTTTGTTATTCAAAATGAGTAATATCAAAAATTTTCAAAAAA
This sequence comes from Ophonus ardosiacus, assembly GCA_943142095.1. Lineage (NCBI taxonomy): Eukaryota > Metazoa > Arthropoda > Insecta > Coleoptera > Carabidae > Ophonus > Ophonus ardosiacus. Next base: position 20,002,796 of record OW964832.1, on the reverse strand, counting down.
TAATATTTAAAAGATTTAAAAAAAAAACTACTACTTTCGGTCGTTCAATTGTTACCAAAACCTTTTCAGCTCTTCCCAGAAATGTCAGATTGAGGAATTCATAGTTAAACAGGTCTTATGTCTTATAGTTTTTGAGCAATCGTCCCTCCAACATCCAGCCATACACACACACACATACACACACACACACACACACACACACACACACACACACACACAGAGAGAGAGAGAGACATCATTGTAAAAATGTTAAAATCGGATTCTAGTGACCTTGAAATGTGCTTATTCATTAAAATCTGGATATGTGATTTTTAGCATGATTCCAATAGTAGAAATAGGTAGAAAGTAGTTGGCGTAGCTGTAGTAGTTGCTGTTTTCTAATTAATTAATTTTTCTCAATTATTATTTAACTTGAATATAGAATAGGGATATATGATATAAACGTTCTTTATTATTCTATAATCTTTTCCAGGGATGGTAACCATAAAAAATATGGGTTTGGGTTACGGTTTCGGTCATCGTGAAAATAAAAATTCTGTTTTGATTTGGGTTTCGGTTTTTATGCAGCAATCGGTTTTGATATACCGGTTTTACTAAAAGGGTTTCGGTTTCGCAAAAGTAATTTACGAGAACAATAATATTAATAATTTTGATTGAACAATTAATTATTATAATGATGCGAAAAGTGTCCACAAACACGTGTACAAAGTTTTATAACAATCAATTTTAATGGGAAGCAAATATTCAAAATATTCTAATTTCCCATGTTAAATGCCTATGTAAATGTAACATGTAACGGATTTCGAGTGCCACCCGATTGAGGTACTACGCTGAAAATTGAAATACGTTTCGACAAAAAAAAATTTTAAACTTTTTTATACATAAGTATTTTAATAAAAATTTACAATATTTAACAACTAACAAGAGACCTGTATATAATGCGGTTAACCGAAAAATAAAAAAGGGTTTTGCTTTCGGTTCCGGTTTTGTATCTGTTTCGAATTTCGGTACGGGTTTCGGTTTCGGTTCTCATATTTTTCCGGTATTTTACGGTTAATGGTTTCGGTTCCGGTTTCTGTTACCGTCCCTGATCTTTTCTTTCCCTTATAGTGGGGACTATTAAAGCTCATTGCGTGTAGAGTTGGGCTAATTACTTTAGAACTATTTATTGTCAGGAATATATGGGCGATAATACATGCATTAATATAATATACATTTCACATTCCTTTTGACCTGTTATCGGCGTCCTTTTCTTCACACGCACACGAGCTCGTCAGCATCGGACAACTCTCTTAGGACGCGTTTCCCTATGTGTTATAAACACAGATTGTCAATATAATCACAACAATTATTACAGGAGTGCATTATCATCTAATGAGATAGATAGGTGGTGGGGGGGGGAAGGTATTAGGTCCGTCCCAGACCTATGTGAGAACTCAGCTTACGATCACCGGGTCCCAGACCTCTCGTCTCCCACTTATCGGTGTTTCACCACTAGGTACTCTAGCCACCTTCATATGTCCCAGACATGTATGAGAGCTTAGCTTAAGAGCATCAGGTCCCGGACCTCTAGTGAATCTCAGCCACCGTGGATCACACGACTCCATGGAACCAGGGTTGTCCCAGACAACCCTTCAGATAAGGAAATACACATGTTTGCGGCCACAAACAAATAATACAAATGTATACTTCACATATACCATGCATATAAAATACACAAACAGTGTATAAGCATATCAATCAAGCATCTGTTGATTTGCACCCGATCGTCATACCTGTACAATAATTAGAATGACTGTGAGCCTAATCACTCACCTTTAATTACTGCAAACTGCTCAACTTTCCTTATGGACACATTTACACAGATCCGTTCAACACTATAGTTGCGGTTGCGTCATAACTGACCCAGTCATCCAGCCTCCAAGGGTTGGAGGGTCGAGCGTTGATTATTTTTCTAGGAATGTTTATATTTTGGAAAGTCAAGTGTTTTCTGCCTGCATTCCAAAACAGCGGCACGTAACCGAAAAGTGAATCTTACACATATAAAAAACATAATCTGTTTATATTGCTAATTACCATATTTTCATTATTAGTAAATTTTTCTGTTAATTAACCCTCCAGCGAATGGGTGGGGTCTGTGAGTCCACGCAATATATAAATATTACTTTATTTTTTTTAAAGAAAAATTATGAGATCATGAGCTTCTATGTACCTTTCACAAATATCAAAACCCGAATTTTGATAAAAAAAAAAAACCAAAAATATATCTCACAGTTTTTGTGAAAAAAAATAAAATGTCCTGATAGACCTCACACGTTCGCTCATGTAACTAATTTACCGTCCATTGTTTTGTATAGGAGATTTTTATATATTTTTATTTACGGTTTTTTTTAGTAAATTGGCTTGTTTTCTTTATATAAATAGTACATTTTTTATTTTTAAATAATTAGAATTTTGTAAATAACAATTTGAAATAAAAGTGTTAAATGACGTGTTTTATCTGTTAATCTAAAAAAATCCCCAATCTTTTTTTTTCTTTAAATTATTTGAATCATGTTGAAGCAAACAAACCATAGTGTACATTAAACCTAAAAACTGTTAAAAAAGGTACATAGAATTTTTTTATACATATTCCAATTATGGGCCTGTCAGGCCTCACCCGTTCGCTCGTGTGATATTGAAACCACCCGTGCACTGGAGGGTTAAAAAAGATGGAAAATTTATATGAATTTGATTGTATTTTAATTGTTACCTTTTTTTAGTACTTGATTTTTTTGAATAAAATATATCAAAAACTACTGGGTTATGTATTTTTGCATTGTATGTAATAATGTATTAATAAGAATGATATAATTGTTAATACATAAAAAATAACGATGAAAAACTTTCCCCATATGAGAAGCCTCTGTTTAAGATATAGAAACAAAAAAAATATATATAATAACATGCATCTAAATGAAGTAGTATCTTCATACCAAGTTTCAAAATTTTAGTCCAACTAGTACCAGAGTTATTAATGAAAATATATCAGGCGAGGTGCACCTGCACATTCAAAGAGCTGTAACTCTGTAACGAAACGTTTATTGACTACCATCATGTAAGATGTTTTACTCAAAATGATTCCCCCAATATATGGTTTAATTTTGGCACACCTATTATGAAACATCTTGTATGTGGCTTAAAATTCATACGATTGCGCCTCAGGCATTGCAACATTTTGTCTTTTCTGTTCCAAGAATATTTATAAATATGTAATGATGCATTCCTGGAATTTTTGCAGAGAAAATCGATTCCGATTCCATTACAAATAAAAGTTCTAAAATGGGGTCCGGTACTAAAAAAGTTGCATGTATTTTCTCATTGTGAAAATATGAGTAATTTTGCATGATTTTGTAACAAAATATTTTTAAACTATGGGCGCTATAACGATAACGCCATACAACTTCATTGTAGTTATAGTACTTCTAAGCGAAAGAAATATAAAATCCATATATATATATATATATATATATATTCCATGTTTTTTAAATTATTAAATTTTTTAGAAAAATACACTGTGAACAAAGTCTCTCCTACAATGACAACTCACACTTCTAACACATGAATGGATGACAGTTGACAGACGTAAGTAAAGATACCACATAAAAATTTAAAATCCAGTAAAACTTTAAAAAATATATATTTCAAAAACCATACACATTTGGAAACAAACTCCAAAATTTATCAGTTCATCCAATCTTTCAAAAAAAAAAAAAGAAAATGTATTGAAAAATGAGTACCGGACCCCTTTGTCATAAATTTTCTTTACAATATAAATCTACGAACTATTAATTACTTTCCCGCAAAAATCTTTCTTCCCTTTGGAAGACAAACGGAAATCGCGGATATTCATTTCAAATAAAGAGGGCAAAGAGTAAAAACCAAACACTGACCTCATTACATGGACGGAGCATGGAGCGATGGAATCCGAAGAAAGAAGGGATGAATACTTACTGCTATTATTCGTACATAAAGAGATAAAGGATTGACTGAAGGGTTCAAGGATTCTTTATACCATATAACCTTTCATTTTAAAGTACATTTGATTTGAATATAGATAATTGAATTTCATTACAACTTAGATTGATTTCGTGCACAATTATATCGTGTTAAGGTATAAATATTACAGATTGTTACACTTCCGTGATTTCCAAATCTTTAATTGATATACTCGAAGATTGGGTTATACTTATTTAGCAATATCTTTAAGGTCTATTATAAAATTTAAAAGTAAGAGGGGGGTGTAGGTTTAAAATAATTATACAATAGCTATTTGTGTATTAAGAGCGCAAAATGCGACATTGTCGATTTAGAGGTTGTTGCCGCGCGACGAAGGAGCGCGGCATTCTCTCGAAATCGACAATGTCCATTTGCGCTCGAAACACACACAAGATTTTTTCTACAGTCGCCACAATGGGGTCCTCCACCGTAACAAAAAATAATAAAATGTACACTTTATACTTACATTACTGCTCAATAAATAACGATTGGCTAATACAAAAGATACGGTATAAACTTAAAAAAGCTTTTAAATTATATCGTTACATTAGCCATCTATTCCATAAAAAAAAAAACCAAAATTAGAGCGTGGAAGCAAGGATTTGTGATGATTTGATGAGTTTTTGTAGCAAAATGTGTGGTTAGTTGTCACGCCTGTCACACTGAAAAAATTAACAAATATTTCAAGGAATTTGTGATTATATAGACATGTATGTACATTGACTGACTTCTCGCAATTATTTAAGTAACGAAATAACTAATAACTTTATTGTAATCAAAATAAATAGTTAACTAGAGATCAGATGTCAGTACGACTCGCAACTATCCTACCGCCATCTGTGTACAATCATTCCTATTACTAAATATAACTGTTCACACAATTTATTTTATATTTAATTTTATTTTATCGTTATTTTCCATTCTTCTTGAGTTTTTATTCAATCTAATCTAAGCATTTTATACTTTTGTTTTTGTAAATGAATGCCCTATTTCATTTTCACAGCAGTGTGGCATTATGTTAGGTTATGTTAAATACCGACAGAACATATGTCAAATTGACTTGTGAACGTGATAAATGTGTAATTACAGTGCCATTAGTTCCTAACTAAACATTTTCATTAAGAATGTAGACAAGTGACATTTCTCAACATTGTATACTTAGAAATTTGGATAGCGAGCGTTTTTACTACTTTGTCGCGCATGAGCGGCAAAGTGACATTTTGCGTTGACAAAAGAGAGCGCAAATGGCTACTTTCTATAGTGACTGTAGAAAAAGATAATTGTTATATAATTACCCCCCCCCCCCTTGAGAATTTTAAAAAATAGGATCATATAAAAATGGAATCCAGATACTCTTTATTAATATCTACGTGATCCGTGTTTTTTAAACAGTATTCTGTTAATATTTTATTTATTCAAATAAATAATGCGGAAGCTCAGGGAAGGGGGTAGCAACCCTCATTATTCCCCCTGTCATTGTATCCGCACCTGGCATTTTTACGAAAAAATATTTTTTTCTTGACCGTTTAACCTGGAAGTCACAAAACAAGATTATGTGAAATTGGCGTCACTACAGTCTCTCGGGTGAATAAGCACGGATTCGTAGCAGACAGACACGGACCTGTCCAAGTGACAAGCAGGAGTAGGAATACGCTCGATCTATCTCTAAAACCAATGGGTTTAAACTGGAGCAAGATATCCTGACTGCCAGCTTACTTCTCAGCTTCGGCAATGGTGCAATGAATTTTAAATTTTTATGTTTGGGAATATATTACAGGGGAGTAATGACTTTTTTCTCGGCCAAGAATAAAAATAAGAATTTGTGTACTATAAGGAAAGAAATACAGGTGACATTGAAATACAGTAGATTCTCGTTACAGTGAACTAATTAATGCAGGGTCACGTTACAATATAGAGCAGTTTCGGCTAGCGGGCCATGCCACGTTGTGAATATTTTCTTCATTCAATGTTTAAATAAATAAAAAAACTTTAAAAATAAAAACGATTTATTTTAGATGTTAAAACAACACTAGATGGTTTATTTAAAATATTACAAAATAGTATATTCTATAACTAGTATGGAATAGATAATTTCTACGCTAGCGAAAAGTTTGTAGGTTGAGCCGTAGGCGAGGTCTATGGTTTCGCGAATGGCGGAATAGTATATTACATCCGAGCAGGGAGATGTTTCATTACATCCGAGGGCTTATATATATACAGGCTGATTCAGGACTAATGTGTAACGGCGACGAGGACGCTGTTCCTCTTCGGTCGCCATTTTGTAATGACGTCCCTGTTCGTTCTCCATGCTGTCAAAGGGTTTGCTCGGGCGCCAATCAATCGGAAATACAGCACAAGGAGAGATGGTCGATCCTGTAAATGGACGCTCTCATAGCGTCGCTGAAAAAGATGGCTGGAACGCCAAAAAGTACTCGGGTAGCTTAGTGGAGACAGAGTTCGGCTTTTGACAATGAACACGGTACGGTTACAGTGTTGTCACTTTGACAACACTCATTAACAATCGCGATTTCAACCTAAGACAGTGTTGGCACACACCAACACTCATTGACAATCGCGATTACGGCAAACAGTGGCCAACACCACTGCACAGAAACAACAGGCTACACCGGTATGGTTCATCTTCTGCCCTCTCTTACGAGCTGCCGGCACACACCAACAGCACTGAGTCGGAGGCAGCCAACGTCATCACCAACCCGCTCACCTGGCCCTCACCAGGTTCGCAGAAGACGGCACACACCATCTAAGGCTCGTTGGAGAGCTAACGCTCCCTTGAGAGAGCACACACTCTCTCTGCTTGTAACTAATGCTCGAGCTCGTATTTATACCCTGAAAAACCGTTAAAAATATCAAAAAAGGTTCAAAAACGTTTTTAGTCATCCTGCAAATTCTCGCTAAATTTGAATAGAAATATAAAAAAATACAGTTTCATATAGGATCGAACCGACGATCTCCAGCATGCTGGTCAAGCGCACTAGCCACTCGACCACACAGTAGCTTACAGATAAACAACAATTTTATAAACATTAGCAGCTATAACCAAAATACAACAATACATTTTACAACAAACGACATACAATATAACCAAACAATTATATTGTATGCGTAAATCAAAACAATACAAACCAATAAAAAATGAAAACAATATTTTTACTTGTGGGATTTGAACTTTGATTTAAATAAAACTTTAGCATAAAACTGACATGCTAACCATAAGACTACACCGTTAAACACGAAGGAAAAGTTCAAATCTAGTGACCATCGTCACAAATATTACAAACTTTAAGCTTATTCCTAAGGTCATTTTAAACAAAAAATGCTATATGAACATAGGTCGTATCTCTTCTAGTTACCAAAATACAAGAGGTTAAAGTTTTATAAAAAAGCTCAAAATTTTCAAATTTTTGTAAACAAGATACTTCTAATAAAGAAGAGTATTGAGTAAGTTGTACTGCTGAATATGTAGATATTTTTATTTATGGATTTTGTAATGGTAATGCCCGTCATGTGTAGAGAGTATATTATGACACATACCCATATAGACGCCAACCTTCCCATACCATGTTTGCGCGCGTATTTCAGCGACTAATGTTACTATCCATGAAGAGGAAGAGAATGTGGTTGATGCTATTCTTGATAATCCTCAAATCAGCACGAGACGTGTCTCTTTTCAATTGCTTTTTCACTTTCAGCGAGTTCAAGCACTGCAACGAAGAGACTATGGTCCTCGTCTAGAATATTGCCGCTGGTTACTCAGTCAAACTGCGAATAATCCAGATATTATTTCCAAAGTGTTATGGTCTGATGAAGCTCAATTTACGAGAGATGTAGTAAATAATTTTCATAACCAACATTTATGGAGTATTCAAAATCCTCATGCTATAGTTCAGTCCCGTTTCCAGGAAAGATGTAGCACAAATGTCTAGGCAAGAATTTTTAATACTGTTTTACTGGAAATTTTAGTTTTAAATGACCGGCTAACAGCTGATGGTTATAGATGTTTTATTGAAAACAGATTACAGGAGCTAATAGAAGATGTTCTACTTCTTGCACAGCAGCACATGTGGTACCAGCATGATGGTGCTCCTCCCCACTATGGTAGACGTGTGACTGAGTGGTTAAACCAAAATTTTCCCAATCGGTGGATTGCACGTGGAGATCCTATCAATTGGTCTCCACGATCTCCAGATTTAAAACCTCTGGATTATTATCTGTGGGTATTCTTAAAAGAAGAAGTTTATAGGGTAGAAATAAACATGCGCGAACAGTTACTTCAGCTAATAATGAATGTATCTACTGCCATTCATAACGATTGTAATGTAATTGATTGTGTCCATCATTCCATGATTCGCCGCTGTGAAGCATGCATACGAGCGCAAGGCGCTCATTTTGAGCATTTACTATAAAATATTTCTAATTTTTTGTGTCATTTCATATTGTGTTTGGTATCTATTCTAAGTGTTGTTATGTTGTTCTATATTTAGAATTTGTTTATCTGTCTGTTTAATTGCGTCATCTTGTGTTTTGTTGTCCTAATTATCACAATCCTTTTTTCCATACTTTTTAGCAATACTCGTTTATTTTAATAAAATAAAATAAATATAATTACGACAAATAAAGTTTGACATTTCAATAAAACTCTTTTTTTCAGTATCTTGATTACAAAAATTTGATAATTTATAAAACTTTAACTTCTTTTATTTTGGTAAGTAGAAGAGATAGGACCTATGTTCATACAGCATTTTTTGCTTAAAATGACCTCAGGAATAAGTTGAATAATAATCATGAAGTTCTGAAAAACGAAATAAAAAATAATTCGCTATCAATAGAGAAATTAAAAGAAGACTACAAAAGGAAAGAAGAAGAATGAACAAAAGAAAAGGAAGAATTGAAAAAAGATATAGGGACTTTGAGAGAAAGATTAGAGAAACAAGATCAAAAAAGCAGAGCGAATAACATTGTCATCAAAGGATTGAGTACAGAAGGAAAAAGGACAAAAGACATGGTATTTGAACTACTAGAAAGAGATTTATAAGTCAAATGTGCAATCAAGTCAGCCACAGAATTAAAAAGGAAGAATGCACCACCAGTCATCGTAGCAGAACTAGATCATGATGATAAAATAAAGGTAATAAAAAACAAAAACAAATTGGGAAACAAGAGAATATTTATATACAATGATTGGACAAAGGAAGAGAGAAAAATGCACTATGTAATTAGAAAAAAATCTGTTGTGGCCAGCACAAAACCTTCCGTCAATTCAATGTATTTGTACAAATCAGATACCAAAAGTTCCTTGGAAAAGATTTTATATATCTTGTAAAATTGTAACACGAACACACTATTTTTTACAAATTCCATATTGCAAGTTCCTTTGAAAAGGTTCTATAAATCCAATATAATTATAACACAAATGTACATTCTGTAAATCCTATACAACGCAGTTCTTCCTGTCTCAAATATTCTGCTACGCAGTCCTTCCGTTTTCTCTTTGGCCTTCCTCGTACTCCCGGCATTGAAACTGCAAGTCACTTGCGAAGGACACTCTGTCACTTATGTTATTTTCTGATCCTATACTTTCCACTTTGGTTTTGCACTTGACACTGACATCTGTCATTTAGAATTTTTTGAATATACATATCTGCTGTTTCCATTATTTTTGCAAAGCAGACTGATTTTTTGAAAGTTAACCTCTCTTAATCTCTCTATAACTCTATATTTATTGAATATGAAGGAAAATGTAAAAATCAAATCTTACAGAGAATAAAATTTTCTTTCATATTAATGATCATAAAATGTTGAAAAATGATATTTAACTGGGTTTTTTCCAGAAAAACTGTTAAGATCTTCAAATAAGGGTACTTCCGGTTGACCAATTATAACCAAAATCTAATCAGCTCTTCACATGGTTGTAAAGAAGAGGAATACGAAAGAATCATAATTTTTAGAATTGTAGTTTTGGAGTTATCGTCTGAGAAAAATTTGTCACACACACACAGACACAAACACAGACACACACACAGACACACACACAGACACACACACACAGACACACACACAGACACACACACAGACACACACACACACACACACACACACACACACACACACACACACACATACATACATACATACATACAGACATCAATGTAAAATTAGTAAAATCGTATTCTAAGGATCTTAAAACGTGCTTATTCATTGAAAACTCACTACCGAATTTTTTGACCAAAAACAATACCTTCCTTTTGACGGAAGGTAAAAAACCAGAAGAGGAAAGAAAAAATAACAGAAACCCAAAAATCTACTGCAATAAAATACAAGTAGGCAACAAGCAAATAGAAGATCTAGTAGAAGTGCAAAGCAAACCTCAAATGACGATAGCCGTCCCTCTAACAAATGACAAACACCGGTACAGAAAACATAGGAATTATAACTAAGTTACGGAGACGGCACACGAATAGGTCTACAGACAAGGAAATACAATTAGTTTTAGCAACATGGAACGTACGGGAAACAAATACGCCAGGAACTTATAGGAATTTAGAAGAAATTTTTAAAGAAATATGGAATAGATATAGCACCGATACAAGTGACAAAACAAAAGAATTATAATAATTTTGAAACGGAAGATTATATAATATTTAATAGTGGACATGAAACGGTTTATTTTGGGATGGGTTTTATGGTTAGCAAGAAAATAAATTAAAAAATCTGTTGTGTCCAGCACAAGACCTCTCGCCATTTCCATATTAGGCTATATAAGTATTGTATTGCTCTTTGCTTTCGAACCGTCGTTTTATAACAAAATCTTACAGAACATTACCCAAATATTGTTTTTTATTATATTTAACATGTCTTCTGCACACATATAATTCTAATTATATCTATTTTTCATTGAATGAGGAAGTTTCTAAATGTTAAAGATTGTTCCAATTCATTTACCAGATTGGCGGTATATCTGATGGATTTATGTATTTTGCCACAATTTTACCTATAATTTCAAATATTTAATTAATAAAACAATAAGAAAAGTTAAATATACTTCCCAGAAAAGCTATCAGAATGTCACTAAAACTGTTGATATTTGACAATGACATGTGTCATGTTATAAACATTGGAATTTGTCAACTGGTTTCCTTAGTGCCTTGGCCTCTGCGATTAGTTTACTCTATAAATTATAGAGTCTTTATCTCTAAATCTATACAAGATATAATAAAATTTTTAAGTGTATTAGATGGAGAATTGTATGTTCTTCAATATTTAATAAAAAAAACTCCCAAAAAATTATATTTAGAAGATTTTTTCTAAGAAACTACTACTTCCGGTTGTTCAATTGTTACCAAAACCTTTTCAGCTCTTCCCAGGAATGTCAGATTGAGGAAACTGCAGTTTAATATTTTTTAAGTCATATAGTTTTTGAAGAATCGTGACTACAACATCCAGATATACATACACACACACACACACACCACACACACACACACACACACACATACACACATCCACACACACACACACACACACACACACACACACACACACACACACAGACATCATTTTAAAAATGTTATAATCGGATTGTAGGGACCTTAAATCGTGCTTATTCAATAAAATCTAGATATGCGAATTTTAGCATGAATCCAATACCTCTCTTAGCGAGCGGTAAAAAGGAAGTAAATGTGGTGGGATGCTGCATGGCTTGCTAAAATCGAAACATATAACATGGACAACAAAAGTGAGGGTTTACAAGACTGGGATAAGACCAACAGTAATGTATGGGTGTGAACGGTGGGCATTAAAAAAAGTGACATTTTAAAATTGGAGGTGTGGGAAAGAAAAACGTTAAGGAAAATATTCGGTGGAAAAAAAAAGAAATGTTGGTGAGAAGACGGACAAATGCGGAAGTGATGCGTTTATATAGTGACAGTACAATAACCGGTTTAATTAAAGCTAAAAGACTAAGATGGTTGGGACATATAATGCGGCTACCAGAGGACAGAATAGTAAAGAAGGTTTTCAAAGGAAGGACAGGAATAAAGAAGAAAATAGGACATCCTAAGGGAAAGTGGTGTGACTCCGTATTTAAAGACTTAAATAGAATCAATATATATAAAAAAAAACTGGGAAATAAAGACTCTAAATAGATTAGAATGGAAAGAAATATGTAAAAAAGCCATGGGCGTATAAGACCTGCAGAGCTGTTCTATTATTATTTTTACCTTCCGTCACCTTTAGGTAAGGAAGGTATTGTCTTTGGTCAAAAAATTCGGTGGTGAGTTTTTAATGAATAAGCACGTTTTAGGGTCCCTACAATACGAATATACCATTTTTAAGATGATGTCTGTATGTATGTATGTGTGTGTGTGTGTGTGTGTGTGTGCGTGTGTCCGTGTGTGTGAGTGTGTGTATGTGTGTCCGTGTGTGACAAATTTTTCTCCGACGATAACTCCAATACTACATTTCTAAAAATTATAATTCTTTCGTATTCCTCTTCTGTACATCCATATGAAGAGTTGATTAGATTTTGGTTATAATTGATTCACCGGAAGTACCCTTATTTGAAGTTTTTAACAGTTTTTCTTAAAAAAAACGCAGTTAAATATTATTTTTTGACATTTTGTTATTATATATATTAAAGAAAATACTCTTCTCTATACAGTTTGATTATACATTTTCCTTCATATTCAATAGATGTAAATTTAAAGCATTATAAAGAAATTAATTTTCAAAAATTAGTCAGCTTTGCTCTTTATCATGGAAACAGCTGACATAATTATTCAAAAAAATTTAATTGACAGATGTCAGTTGTAAGTGCAAAACCAAATATAGAAAGTAAAGGATCTAAAATTGGTATGTCATAGCGTTCCTCGCAAGTGACATCCACAGAAAGGCCAAAGAGAAGATGGAAGGACATTACTTAGTGTAGTTTATGTTATAATTTTATTGGATTTATAGAACCTTTTCAAATGAACTTTTGGTATGGAATTTGTAAAAAATAGTATGTGTTTTTACATGATATTATATAGAATCTGTTCCAAGGACCTTTTAGTATGGGATTTGTACAAAATACATGGAATTGACGGAAGGTCTTGTACTGGCCACAACAGATTTTTTAATTATGATAAAGTGTGACATTTCAATAAAACCCTTTTTTCCAGAAGTATCTTGATTACAAAAATTTGATAATTTATAAAACTTTAACCTCTTTTATTTTGGTAAGTAGAAGAGATAGGACCTATGTTCATACAGCATTTTTTGCTTAAAATGACCTCAGGAATAAGCTGTTAAAGTTTGTAACATTACTCCTGAATCACCCTGTATATATTATGAGATAAAGCATGAGCCTGTGATGAAACTCCCACCATATGTATACAATTTTATTCACAATTACCCTCATTTTAAATCAATAATTTTCAAAATCATTTAGCTATTATTATCTTTAATTTTATTAATATTTTTGACAGCCCTCTTAAAATTTGTTTAGCCTACTTAATTATAGGGATCTATGGCAATGTTGCTGAGCAACCCCTACATAAACATTTCCAACCCAAGAGATGGAAGTGAAATATGTTATTTCCAACCCAAAAGATTGTCATATGGCATATTTCCCAACCTCCAAAAGCTAGGAATCGGTATATTACTATAATGATTGTGAATAAATACTTTTCCATACGAGTTTAGACTATTTTCTCTAACACTATATAAAAATATTTTCCTCATCACTTGACATTTTTGCTAAAAATAGTAAAATATTTTTGATATGTTTATGTTACAAAAGCAATAATCTGATATGTAACTTGCCCTATAAAAACTTCAAAAAGCGCAAAACAACACGCATAATTAGATTTTGTAAAAAAATCTTTTATAATTTGACAGTTGAGATGACAAAATCAAAGAAACAACGCGCCATGCAAAGCCGGCTTGATTTTGAAAACAATTGTTTCCCCATGGGTCAATTGAAAAACTAGTGGGCTTTGATTGCCTGTTCCTGTTACATAATAATATTACATAATAGTGTTACTGAATGAGCTCATTCTGTAACAGTTTCCAGGTACAGAATGTGTCATATCCATAGTAGTGTTAGAGAAAAGAATATTTTTGAAAAAAGGGCAGTTAAATACGTAATATAAATTATTTCACATCGGGCCGGCGGACTACATAACTTCATTACGTGGGCCTATGTTGGCCATTCCGGATATAGAGTTTGTTCTCTTTTTTCGAGTTCTTATGAAATAATTACAACATTATAATTTTAAACGTAGTTATTGGTTTTAGTTACTTTAATACTAGTTAAATATCAAAATAGTAATTTTATTTAGTAATCAGATTAAAAAATTGGTTATTTGCCATAACCGTTGTTTTTACCCTATAAAATTAATAATGTTATATTTTTGCTCTTTGAACAAATTAACACTAAAATTGCTGGAGAGCTAAAAAATTCTCTTTTCAATGATGTAACTTACCAATATGGTGTCCATGTAAAAATCACAACTGAGGGATCCAAAGCTGACCTAGATCAAGTCCATAAATAGTGATTCTCTGAATTTACCATCCACACAATAGTCCATACTTTCATTTCTTGTAATGAACGTGTAGTGTTACTCACTTTTGAAGCATTTTTAATCGGAATATCAAGTGTTAACTGAAGCAAGTCCGACATAGAAACGTAAAAAATAAACTAAGGTGACACATTTTTATGTAAGGCTCATAAAATGCTACTAATTTTTAAGTTATGACCAAATTAAAAGTTCCTTATGATTTTTTTTTTCTGTTTTGAGTTTTAAAACAGTTGTTTATTAACAAGATTTCATTAGTCACGACCACGAGTTGCCGAGCAACGAGTGATTAACATTTTTAAACATGCTAAATTTGCAAAACCGTGTTATTTTTATATTTATAATATTTTGTTATAATGACAAACTTCTTATTTAATATCGTGATCCTAATTCATAAATAAAGTATTTTTTGTATTTATTGGATTATTAAATTCTATCGTAGATAAAATATTGTACGATACACATACGTAAAGTATCTTTAGCCACTCACGGTTCTCAAAACGGACCCATTCGTCACTAAAGACTAGCTTTACGTATTTGTATCGTAAATAACTATTAAATGTTAGTATACAGGGAATCAGAGCGAATCAAATTTAGGTACTCAATTTCCTATATTTTATTATTCGGCTGTATTTCTTTTTTACTGAATTCTTAACTGCTAATGGCCAATATTTTAGTCTCAAAATTGCAATATGTGATTGAGGACCACAATGTAGGCTTGTAATATGTTCGTCACGTAATATGATTGGATGTCATTGATTGTATGGAACATGGGCATACTTAAGTCTTCCTCCTACTCGAATTTTAAACCTTGTCTGTGCAGAAAGGGTGAAAGATTTATTAATTTACTTCTGGTATTAATGTTCTCTTTTTGTTGAAAATTCTTTATCTCTTCTTTGAAACATTGATGCTGTACTAATTTTAAAATTGTTGATTCTGCATCATGTAATTCATAAAATTTAAGAGGGCCTTGTCTTTTATTGCTTTTATGCATTGTATTTAAATCTGCAACACCAAGCAAGGATACGTTTTAATTGATTAAATGAGGAATACCTGCTTATTATTGAGTAATCTTGCATTCTACTTGTAAATAATTTCGTTTTTCTGATTTCTAATTCATCAGTGGTATAAGTTAAGTTTATTTGAAAACTAGGCCAACTTGATTCTTCTTGTACCATGATTTTGATCCATGCCACCAAATTGTTTCTTGTAACAATGTTGCTGGATATGTGCCTCAGCTGGATTATCATCTGATCGTACATGTTTCCAAATTGCGTCATGGCATGTCTTGTGTTTGAGATACTCTATTAGCAATGAATTGCTTCAAAAGATGCGGTGATCAGGGATGGGCACGTAAAATACGTCACGTATTATACGTTATTTTTTACGCGTAAAAAAATATTTTTTACATTGACAATATTTGAGAATTTTTTACGTAGAAAATGTAAAATATTATTACCATGATTATATTTTTTTATAAAAATAATTTCTTTTATACTGTAATGAATATTCCAGAACAAGCAATCCACGTGAATCAATATATTTCTTTGATTCAGGCAATTAATTAGGTACCTTCAAACTATCAACAATCAGATTAGTAGGGAAATATATTCCTGAGACATAACCTCAAACGTCAAATTTTAAACACCTTTTACGTCAAAATTAGACTAAATACGTAAATTTGAAGCATATATCTTTTATGTAAATTTTAGGCAATTTTGTAAAGAAATAAAATTAGAAGACATTTCAAAATAGACGGCGAAAAAATTTACAAATCTTAAAAATTTCATTTTCTTTTTATTAATTATCAATAACATATAGTTTCAAATAATAATTTGAAATAGATTTAAATCGTTAGCTCCAAACTTATTGAAAATGAATTTTATACAAATTTGGAGCATTTTATGTTAATTTATCTATAGTTTCAGAATGTTTCTTTTTTAATATTTTACAATAATTTCAGTCTCTATCTTATAAACTTATCATAGTTTCAGTCGTTTTAGAATATATTTATGATAGGATTAAGGAAAGTTACTGTAATGTGACATTTGTCATCTAGTATCGTTATGAAGAACTAAAATTATACATTATCTACGTTTTTTACTTATTTAACATTTTTTACGCATTTTTTACACGTAAACGTAAAAAATATTTTTTACACGTAAATGCACATCCCTGGCGGTGATATGTCAATCCATGCTAGAACTATGGTAGAATCTGTCCAGTAGTAAATTTGTTTGATTTCGCAATGCATTTCATCTTGTACTGATTTTGCAAGTTGTGTAAGTAGTAATGTTGTACAAAGTTCTAACCTAAGTATTGATACGGATTTAAGTGGAACAACACGTGATTTGGAACAAATTAATTCTGTGTTACTTATTTTATTTGCATTTGTTATTTTTAAATAAATGCATGCTCCAAATTCTCATTCAGACGCATAGCAGAATCCATGTAATTCTATACTTACAAATTGTGCGGTTGGAATTATTTTTCTGGGTATTTTAAAATCATTTAACTGGCTCCTTAAGCACCTTAAGTTGACAAAACGATTATGAGTTTAGCTGTTGTTATGATTGGACCTATTAGTCCTAAGGGGTCAAATATTTGTGCTATCATTGACAATATATTACATTTGGTTATTTTTACTGTTTGTTTGTTCGTTATCTTGTATTGTAAAGTATCATGTACTGAATTCCAAAATAATCACAAAGTTTTAGAAATTTCATCTTCGTTTTAAGATAATGGTAAATTGTTGTCACAATTGTCTTCTGTTTCATTTAATATTTTGGGTGCATTTAAGTTCCACTTACGTAAATTAAATTGACCTTTGGCTAAAAGTGATGTTACTTCTTGTTTCAGTTCCCTTGCTTCATTTTCAGATGCTCCAGTTAAATAATCATTGACGTAAAAACTTGTGAGTAAAATCTTTATTGCTCTTGGATACAAATCCCTTTCATCTAAGGCTAGTTGCTTTAAAGTCCGTATCGCTAAAAATGGTGCTGAAGAAGTGCCATAAGTAACGGTACTTAGTATGTGTATTTCAGTAGGTTGTAATGTAAATGATTTTCTCTTTAGAGGAGGAATACATAAAAATATATGCGATGTCCCATTTGAACTATGAAAGTTAATATCACCCCCGGTTAAACCGGAACCGTTACTATTATGCTAAATACCATGATTTAAGAGCCCCTAAGCGTAGTTTACAAACATATCAAGAAAATTAAGAAATAATTATAAACAAAAAAATGATTTTAAGTGGCCCGTTTTTCAGTGTCGCCCTGTATAACAATAATCTCTTGTCAATTTTATTTTTATATGAGAACACAAGCCTGAGTGTCTGGTCGCGATTCTGAGTACCGGGGTTCGATCCTGACCGACGCCAAATATTATTTTATATGGCACAAAATTGACCCCCTGTGGTACACTTTCCACCCCTGCAATGAGTGCCCGTGAGGTGACTAGGTGACGCCTGGTGAGCGCCCGCACGGTACAAATATTTCATTATTACCAACATATGTGTACAATGTACAAAGCAGATTGGCACACCCAGCAATGGGTAATATGCCTTGATGATATATTTATTTATTTTATTTTTGAAAATATATGATGCACTTCACAAATTAAATTTGTTTTCAGATCGAGAGTGTCCAGAACTCCAAGACCCAGAACTGGGTCGGGTAACTGTGACAGGAAGGCTGTTTGGTGATCGGGCTACCTATACATGTCAACACGGGTATCACGTGGTTGGACTGCAAAGTCGCACGTGTCAAGCAGATGGACAGTGGGCGGGATCTCAGCCTGCTTGTAAACAAAATAGTAAGTAAATATAATTATATCATATGTAGTACTAACATAGAGGCGTCATTCCCTGTCGGTACGGCACCGTTGATCTCGCACTCCTGCCTGACCTTCACAGTAGCTCATTACCGCGGTAAATTTAAAATGCTTACTTCTTAATGTTTCTCTTTAACCCATAACTGGTGACTTGGTTCAAATGTTCCACAGCTAGTACCCTGCGATGTCTCAAGACCTCGTTGATTACAACCTTTAGAAAATTAATTTGCTTTTAATAAATTTTGTTGTGTAAAAATGTACCTATATTTAAAAAATTGGGAAAGTAATTAGGTTTTAAAAAAGATATGAAGTGGAAAAATTTAAATAAAATTTAATTGGTGTCAAAAAACAGCGTTTTCGATTCACTGCGCTAGTGCATTACGCACTGATTGCAAATGTTTTGTTCGCATCGAATCGAATGCCGTTTTTCTGCACTGACTCCGGACGGTGGTGTGCATAGAGTGTACTGGTAGTATGAAATAAAAAATTTTGAAGAAATATGTGGTTCTTATGCACAATAAAAATTAAATTATTATTACGCACGCACATTACATTGTTTGCTTAAAATTTACAGTTTAAATAAAATTATAGTCAACAGCAAATTAAAATAAAAATTAGAAATTCTCCAAATTATAAAAATAAAATATTGGTGAAAAGAAATAAATTTCTGCGACGATACAAATTATAACTTATATGACACGTTATTTGTTTATCGTTTTTTCTCTTGTTCTGTTAATAAAATTCTTTGGTCTAAATTCGGATAAAATGGTACCGTTTCATTTAAAACTTTTATTTATGTAAACATAATCTACAAAATACTGTTCTATCAGAAAATACATACGATTTGTACTGCCAGGAGCAAATATATTATCATTTTAAAGAATATTCTGATTATTGTGGATGGTTATTTTTGTTTATTAAACTTTTGACTTTTATAATAATTTATGCATAAAACGTCAAAAAAGTTTGATGTAAGTCTGTAACATGCACCAATATATACTCAGCGTTTTCCACTTGTGCGCACTAGTGCTACACTGCATTCGGGCAGCGTTTTCCACTTGTACTTTGAGTGCGCACTTTTATAGTCTTTCGTTTTCCACTTGCCGTTCAAATTGCACTTAGGTCAAGTTGAGTGTGCACCGTGTCGCACTGACCACAAGAGCAAGTGCATCAGTTCCAGGGTAAATATGGCGGCGCGAAATTACAAAAATGAACAATGTTTCCGTATTCTATGCATGAACTTCTAGAATTGTTATCAAGTGATAGTGATTTTGAAATACAAGAATTTCTTGTGAATTATAAGACAACGGAAGTAGCTAAATTAATTATATTAGTGACGTAAATAACTATTCAGATAAACAGGTCATCAAATAAAAGAAACTGTCTTGAAATTAACGCATATATGCTTTCAATATGTTCCTCTATTGAAATAATGTCTTATAATCAAAACTAAATTTTTAAGAGTTATAGACCCTATAAAAATTAGTGAAATCTCAAAATGCAGTATTTAGAACAAAATGTGAATTTCAAAATGAAACTTTTTTTAACATTTTTATGTCCAAATGTTTGAAATAGAAGGAAATAATATGCTAAGCCAATCGAATATTTATACGAAAATATAAAGACAAATGACAAATATTTGAATAAATGGAAATTTGATACAGAAAAACACAGTTTCTATCTTTATTAAAATAAAACTAATTGGAATGGAATTGTTAAGTTTTCTTTATATTTATTTATTTTTTTACGTACGCTAGTTTGCTTTTTACCTCTCGCTAAGAGAGGTATTGGATTCATGCTAAAATTCGCATATCTAGATTTTATTGAATAAGCACGATTTAAGGTCCCTAGAATCCGATTATAACATTTTTAAAATGATGTGTGTGTGTGTGTGTGTGTGTGTGTATGTATGTATGTGTGTATGTATGTATGTATGTATGTATGTATGTATGTATGTATGTATGTATGTCTGGATGTTGTAGTCACGATTCCTCAAAAACTATAAGACTTAAAAAATATTTAACTGCAGTTTCCCCAATCTGACATTCCTGGGAAGAGTTGAAAAGGTTTTGGTAACAACTGAATAACCGGAAGTAGTAGTTTCTTAGAAAAATTCTTCTAAATATAATTTTTGGGAGGTTTTCTTATTAAATATGGAAGAACATAAAATTCTCCATCTAATACACTTAAAATATGTATTATATCTTGTATAGATTTAGAGATAAAGACACTATAATTTATAGAGTGAACTAATCGCAGAGGCTACGGCACTAAGGAAACCAGTTGACAAATTCCAATGTTTATAACATAATTTGTAAATAATAATAATAATAATAAATCGTTTATTTAGCTATAAATATACAGCTATTTCATACATAATACAAAAAATATATTGTACATAATTCAAAAAATATATTAATGCTAATAGGAACTAATTAGACATAAGACATACAATCAACTATTTCTTTAAATTATTAATAACAATAACAAAAAATTAAATAAGTAATCAATTTTTTTTAAATAAGTCAGTTATCTTTCTTCTAAATGTTTTTACATTGGTCAATATTTTTATATTTTCTGGTAGCTTATTGTACTCACTTAACCCTTTATGAAATATAGATTTAGTGGTAGACATTTTATTTGTGTGAACTAACATATAATTTTCTCTATACCTTGTTGTATAATTATGAACCGAATTAAATGGAATGATCTTATTTGACAAATAATTTGGTGAAAGATTCAATTTAATTTTTTGGACAAATGTTAAAACTTGAACTTTTATGAAATCTTCAATATTTAACCAATCTAATTTATTCAACATATATTTTGTACTAGTTAATCTATTGCACTTTAATATTACACGCATTCCCCAATTTTGTAATTTTTGTAGTTTATATAAATCACTTTTTGATATAGTATACAATACACTTGAAGCATACAGAAAATGAGGTAGCACAATGGTGTTATACAATATAGCTCTTGTTCTTAGAGAAGTAAAATCACTTACTCTACTTATAACACCAATTTTTTTTAGATATTTTTTTACAAATATAGTCAACATGAGCATTAAGTTTAAGTTTTCTATCTATAATAACACCTAGATACTTTATTTCATCTACTAAATCTATAATTTGGTTCGATATACTTATTTCTAACTTATTCTCTAAATATAAGTTATATTTTACATCATTTCCTATGAACATTAGTTTCGATTTGGAGACATTTAACTTTAAGCTATTGCTGCTTAACCACTTATCAATGTTTCTTAAATCATTATTTAAATTATTTACAATTTCATGCATATTTTTGCCTGTTATATATATAATTGTGTCGTCTGCAAACAGATGATATTTACAGTATTTAATGTGTTTCCCTATATCATTGATATATACAACAAAAAGTAAGGGTCCCAAGATACTCCCTTGAGGTACCCCTATATCTATTTTCATAGTATTGGAGTATGAATTTAAATATTTCACCCTCTGAGTTCTATTTGTAAGGTAATCATTAACCCATTTAAGAACTGTGCCTCCAATTCCATAGCATTTTACTTTTCTATTAATTTATCTCTATTAATTGTTTCGAATGCCCTTTGTAAATCCATGAAAAATATTAAACCTATTTCATTTTCATCTAATGCCTCCCGCCATTCATTAATCACATATTGTAAAGCAGTCTCACAACTATGCCCGACTCTGAAACCAGATTGAAAACAACTTAAAATTTCATTTGTATTTAAGTAACAAATTATTTGCTGATATACAACCTTTTCAATAATTTTTTCTATTGATGGCAACATATTCACCGGTCTGTGTTCTTCAGCTTTATTAGTATTATGCACTTTCATTACAGGAATAATTGTACTCATTTTTAAAATTTCTGGGAAAACTCCTAATTCAAGAGAAGAATTTACTATATTAATGAGAATATCGGCCATGTCTACAAAACAGTTTTTTATCAACTCCATATCTAAATCATCGGGACTACTCTTATTACTCATACCTATAATTAATTTATCTAATACTTCTATTTCCATTAATTGGAATTCATTTAATGAGCAAGTAATGTTATTATTATTGACAAAAAACAAATTATCTTTTATATCGATAGGCTTTATAGAGTTAATTATCTCATTTAAACTATTAACAAAATATTTATTGAAATTATTAGCTATATCATTATTATCTCTTAATTTTAAATTCCCAAATTCAATTTCTTTCCCCCCCACATTAATTTTTGATCAAATCTACATTTATCAATTTTATTTTCAAAATATTTTACCTTCTCCTTCCTAATTACCTTTACCGTATTATTTCGTTTACTTTTATAATTTTCCCAGTCCTCTAAATTACCACTTATTAGAAATTGTTTGTATGACAAATCTCGATCTTTAATTGCTTCTAAAATCAAATGATTAAACCATGACTGGTTTTGGCATTTTCTTTGAACTTTTGGCATTAAATTGTCAATAATACCCATAATTTCTTTATAAAAACTATTAAATTTTATGTTTAAATTCATTTCTCGAAAATTAAATGGGATTAATCTTATTGCTGCTCCGAAGATACCAATTTCTTTTGTTTTTCTCCTAACATATTCAATTTGGCCACATTTTGATGTGCTGGAAACCCGAGCTAGAATAATTGCATGATCTGTGATCATTTTATTTATATATACACTACACTTAACCATATAATTAACATTCGTAAATATTAAATCAACTGTACTCCTACTATGTTGCGTAAAATGAGTATATTAATTTATATGTTGTTTGAGACCCAAATCATTTGCAATCTGTTTTAGTCTTTTAGTATAACTATTTAAATCATCTTTCCAATTAATATTAAAATCCCCTCCTATAATAATTGTACTAGAATTACTTTGTACATCCTCAAGATATTCTTGCAAAGCATCTAAAAAAATTGAATGCGATTCATTCGGTGAATGATATAGGGAAACAATTATAAATTTATTATTAGCAATTAGTACTTCTATACCAAGAATCCAAACATTTTTTGCTATTATTAGTTTAGCCGCTATTTTGAAAGCAATACCATGTTTGATATAAATTAAAACTCCACCCGTGTACCGACTATGAGAGTCTAACCTTACAATATTGTAGCCCGTAATGTCAAGTTCGAAATCACAAATATCATCAGTCACGTGTGTTTCATTCAAACTCATAATGTTTGGCTGATTATTTATTATGAATTCTTCGATTTCGTCTTTGTTTTTCACTACACTCCTAGCATTCATGAAGAAAATATTTCCCATCATTTTCTTGAATTGCTATCTTGCACTTTCTTTCACTTCCACCCTATTGCTTTGCCTAAATATTTCTTTTTTAAGCACTTTACATTTATCACTAAATACTGAGTGATTAACATCTAGATTGAGATTTAACTTTTTGTTCGCACTAATACAGTTTATACACTGGTTTTCACTACTGCTACATTTTCCCTCATGCTTATCTTTCGCACAGTACCCACATGTTGCTTTATTTTTACAGTTTATAAATTTATGATTAAAACCACAGCACTTATAACATCTGTAGATGTTGTAACTGATATAAGTCTTGCATATCTTCCATTTTATTTTCAATCTTGCTTCCTTCATTATTTTTTTAAAAGATTCATTGTCTACGGATACTATTGCCATATACCCTGACTTTAACTTCTTCATACATTTTACCTTTATTTCAGCATGTTCATCTAGTTGTAGGTCTCTATTTTGGTATTTTATGCATTGAATAAGTTCTTCATCTTTCATTTCTTCTTCCATTCCTACAATTTTAATTTCCTGATTTTCAACCCTTGGTCCATGAACATCATACTGGTTGCCTAGCTTTTTCAATAATTCGCTATGAAGTTTTTCTTTTTCTCCAATGGATTCACAGGTTATGGTAATGCCTTCTTTTTTGTAATTTTTAACGCTTTTTACTCCTATTTCAAGAGTCACCGGATCCAGTTTATTCTTTATTTCTTGTCTGATTTTATCTTGTTCAATTGATTTACCTTCTTTTGGTTGAAGTACAATACTTCGCGTTTGTATACCAGTAACTGCTTCCAAATAAGACTTATCTCTTTTATTTATATTGAAATTGTCATTTTCTTTACTATTGTAATTTATTTCTAATATATTCATAATCTTCATTACATTTTCTTGGACTTCCTGCAATTTATCAGCACACATAACCTTATCACAATCATAACGAGTCTCACAAAACCATTTTACACCTGGAAATGATTTCAGAAATTCCAGTTGTTGTTTTGTTACTTTAACACATTTTAGGTGAAACCACCCTTGACATTTTCCTTCGCAACCAATTATCGTATCAGCATCAAAAACTTTTCTGCATTTATAACACCATTTATCACTTGGCGCCATCTTGCCACACCAAATGACACATGTCAGTGTCAAAAATCAACAGTTTTAGTGACATTCTGATAGCTTTTACTGGGAAGCATATTTAATTTTTCTTATTGTTTTATTAATTAAATATTTGAAATTATAGGTAAAATTGTGGTAAAATGCTTATATCCAATACTGCCAATCTGGTTAATGAATTGGAACAATCTCTGACATTTAGAAACTTCCTCATACAATGAGATAGATATAATTAGAATTATATGTGTGCAGAAGACATGTTAAATATAATAAAAAACAATATTTGGGTAATGTTCTATAATATTTTGTTCTAAAACGACGGTTCGAAAGCGAAGTGCAATACAATACTTATATAGCCTAATATGGAAATGGCGAGAGGTCTTGTGCTGGGGTGCGAGTGTTTTAAGACCCTTGAGTGACTAAAGATGCTTTACTTATGTGTATCGTCACAGAATATACATGACTAACGTCAACAGAAGCGACACTGTTGTATGTATTGCCGTCCGTGTGCCCATGGCTATGTGTGCGTGAGTGCATGAACTTCGACCAGGGAGGGGTAACGCAAGGAGATTGGATATACTCCAGTACGCCCGGCTGTGTCAGCGTGTGTGTCAGTGACGAAGTGACGGCGTTCGTGTGTAGGAAAGTTCAGGGCAAGAATATTACAACTATTAGACAAAATGCCGGGTGCTATATATTGTTGTGTAAAAGGCTTTAAAGGTTTAAGATTTATAGTATTAACATTAATATCAAAATAAATAATCTTTCTTCCTAGACACCTAGGCAGATATCTTACGTACGCCGTAGCTAGCGCGCAAAGGTTGCGTAAAGCGAGCCTGTTGAAGGTCACCAGATTCAAATACAGATAAGACCCTTGAGTGACTAAAGATGCTTTACGTATGTGCATCGTCAGCGTCACAGAATATACATGACTAACGTTAACAGAAGCGACACTGTTGTATGTATTGTGGTCCGTGTGCTCATGGCTATCTGTGCGTGAACTTCGACCAGGGAGGGGTAACGCAAGGAGATTGGGCGTACTCCAGTACGCCCGGCTGTGTCAGTGACGGATTGACGGCGTTCGTGTGTAGGACAGTTCAGGGCAAGAATATAACAACTACCAGACTACACTATTAGACAAAATGCCGGGTGCTATATATTGTTGCTTAAAATGCTTTAAAGGTTTAAGTTTTATAGTATTAACATTAATATCAAAATAAATAATCTTTCTTCCCAGACACCTAGGCAGATATCTTACGTACGCCGTAGCTAGCGCGCAAAGGTTGCGTAAAGCGAGCCTGTTGAAGGTTACCAGATTCAAATACACACGTACAGGGTAGTGTCGTATCAGTGGTATCGTACAATATTTTATCTACGATAGAATCTAAAAATCCAAGAATGATGTCACTTTGTTGTGTGGGTGACGATACTCCAAGTGGGAGGCGATCTCGTTTACAACGATATTTGCGACGTGTGAAAAATTCAAGAAGTTCACGGGAGTCTCATAGCTCAGTTGGTAGAGTGTACGACTAGATATCTGAAGGCCCTGAGGTTCATGAATTTTTCACAAATCTGTCTTCGTTATTATACAATTTAATTTGAACACTTAACACTGTTCATTGTAACTAATTTACAGAAATTCACTGTTGAAACACATCTAAACAGTTATTTACACATTTAATACTGCAGAGCCAATGCACTGCTACAGGTGATGTCGCTGTGTTGTGCTGGTGACGATACTTCAAGTGGGAGACGATCTTGTCTACAACGATGTTTGAGATGTGAAAAATTCAAGATTTCACGGGAGTCTCATAGCTCACTTGGTACTGTGTCCGACTAGATATCGGAAGGCCCTGGGTTCAAATCCCAGTGAGATTTATGATTTTTTCACAAATCTGTCTTTGTTATTTATATTAAATGAAAAGTTTGCCATGATAACAAAATATTTACCTGTTTTTGTAAATTTAGCACTCGTTGCTCGGCAACCCGTGACTAATGAAACCTTGTTACTAAACAACCGTTTTACAAACTTAAAACTAACAACTAATCCACAATTTTACGCACTATCGTAGACAAAGCAATTTAATTTCAATATTACTGACATTTTATTAAATAGTTTACTTTATAAAAAAAAAATCTCTTAAAATGCAATTTTTTTTCAAATATATTCAATGATGAATAAACAATATTTATTTCAATTTTACATGTTCTAGTACATTATTTAGATATTAATAATATGAAATAAACAAAAAAATCTGTTTCATTGACAAGAAACAGCATTTTACATTTAATTCAAAATGCAACTTGGGGCAAAAGCGTTTTGAATTTCTACTCCTCAATTGAACATATAATTCGTCATCCAATCCCTCCAACTGAATTGTATCATCATTATCATCAATGAAAAATAAGTTATTCTTTTCAATTTCCATTTTTAGGTTAGCCAACTGACAAATTGGTAACTGCACTCAACTTTGCTCGCGATTTCCGCATAGTGAGCACTTCAGGTCAACCCTACCTCAGTACATGCCGTCACACACTGCCCTGAGTGCGCAGTGGTTTTTATAGTGTTTTCACTTGCTAACAAGCAGTGCGCACTCAGGGCAGTGTGCGTCATTCACCGAAGTAGGGTTGACCTTTTTCGTTTTCAGTGCGCACTAAGCGGAAATCACTAGCAAAATTGAGTTCAGTTACCAGTTTATCAGTTGACTAACTAAAAATGAAATTCAAAAGAATAATTTACTTTTCATTGTTAATAATGGTGATACAATTTAGTTGGACGGGTTGGATGACGAATTATATTTTCAATTGAGGAGCAGAAATTCAAAAGTAGCTTTTGCCCCAAGTTACAAATATTATTCATTCATCATTGAATAAATTTGAATAAAATGTGTTTTGAGAATATGAAGAGAAAACTTTTTTTATAAAAAAAATAAACTATTTTATAAAATGTTAATAATATTAAAATTGAATTGTTTTATTACACTCCTAAAAAATCAAACTAGCGTACATAAAAGTTAAATGAATATAAAGAAAGCTTAATAATTCCATTTCAGTTAGTTCTATTGTAATAAAGGTACGAATTGTCTGTTTTTGTAATTAATTTCCATTTACTCCAAAATTTGTCCTTATATTTTCGTACAAATATTCGCTTGGCATAGCTTATTTTTCCTTTTGATTCACATTTTGTTTTAAGTATTGTATTTTCAGATTCCACTCACTTTTATAGTCTATAACTCCTAAAAACTTAGTTTTGATTATTTTAATAGAATAGCATAGATTTAAAGCATATACGTTATTTCATGACATTTTTTTATTAATTTGATTAACTGTTACTCTGAATAGTTATTTACGCCACTAATATAATTAATTAATTCAGATCCTGTCGTTTTCTTATAATTCACAAGAAGTTCTTTTATTTCAAAATCACTGTCACATGTTGACGATTCATTCAGAAGTTCATGGAATACGGAAATATTGTTAATTTTTTGTAATTTCGCGCTGTCATATTTGTATGGAACTGTTGCACTTGCTCTTGTAGTCAGTGCGGCCACACTCAAGTTGGCCTGAGCGCAATTTGAACGGCAAGTGGAAAACGAAAGACTATAAAAGTGCGCACTCAAAGTATGCACTGTTCACTAGAGACCGTTCACTGACCGGTCACCTACCGTAAATAAAATACGGTCAGATGTTCCTGGTCACTTGGTCGCTTGTTTCGCGCGCAATATTTAAATTCACTGGATTTTCTTCTGCTAGTAGAAATAAACTAAGGTCATCCATTATCTGTGCAGTAAAACAAAATATTTATGTAAAGCACCGAAAATAAATTATTTATAGTCATATATTATGCATATATCAATAAGTAAATTGATTAAAAATTTAAATAACTACTACTTATTGTCAAATTATTAAAATTTTCTTATATTGCAACCTTTAATTAGTTTAACAAATAATATTAAAGTTTTTATAAAATTAAGGTTACGATTATTTGACGTTTCAACCACGTGAATGTGAAAAGTACATTCAGCAGAGACGTAATTGTTTGGTGACCGGTCGGTCAGGTGTTCAGGGACCAAAGAAATCTGCTGAATGCGCCCAGTGTGTTCGATTCATAGTGCACTAAATTTGCACTGAGACAACGAAGCAGGACACGCATGTAATGCAATAACGTCCTTTGCACTGCACGAGAGGAGTTGAATCGAAAACGCCATTAGTCGAGATATGCAAAAGTTTTAGTTTGATGGAGACACTTACAGCACCACTTCCCCAGTTATGGGTTAGGGTAAAGGTGAGGAATGTCGCCCCCTTTTATCTTATAGAACAAAATATGTATTAGAAAAAATTTTAAAAAATATAAAACAAAAAAGTTATTACATTTTTTAAAAAATTCTTCAATGGCCGCCATTACTCACCATGATAAGGTAATTGCGGACTAATACAATATTACCTGCTACTAAGGTATATGTAATTTTCAAAGGCAGAAATTACACACGTTCATACTCCCCATATGCTTCCTGGGCCCACTGACTGACCACACTGACAACAGCATTGCAGCTCGCCTTGCAACCAGATCTCCCTCATCTCCTTATGCTATCCATTATTATCGCATATAATATATAACATATGAGTATGTCTTCATTTACTTCTTTATCACTTGAAATATCAACGTCGTAATCTTCTGAAGTGCTTATTTCTGTCAATTCCATTAACTTTTTACATTTTTGTTCAATGGTCTGACTAGTTTCTGTTCGGCATTGACATTACCCGAAAGTACCCCTATAGCCGAGACAGACGACAAAAATTAATGATCATTAACGGTTAGAAATGGTATGCGCACCTGAAGTTAAGGGTTGATACTATTAACAGATGTCAACATTGCGTCTATTAACAAACCAGAAAATATTGAGTGTAGTAAGTTCGTGTTACTTATTGTATTGTACAGTACAAAACATTTTGACATCTGTCAATATTCTCAAGTTCACATGTGCATACTATATCTAACCTTTAATGATAATTAATTTTTGTAGTCTGTCTCGGGTATTAAGCTTGGACCACACTGTGCGATTTAGCGGGATCGGTAAAACTACATCGTGTTAAACGGGATGGATCACAGAGTGACCATATTAATCCCGCTGAACAGGACGGCAGCATTGACAACTTGATTCGGACATTGTTGGGCCAACACCCGATCAGTGCCAAGCCCAAACAGTACCTATACGTTTTCTATTAAAAAGCAAAACCAGAAAAATGTGAACACTCGAATTATCTTCAATATGTTATAGTTGTCATGCGGCAAAATGACCGTCCCGTCAAACCGCAACATGCTGAGGTAGTATCCGGTAGCCGGACCGCAACCGCATCGGTGTGATCATATTCATTTAAAACAATAAGTTTGTTGTATTCTCGGTAAACCGGTCCCGCTGAAACTCATAGTGTGGTCTAAGCCTTACAGTGTTTCCTGTCTGTATCTACTATAATTTATAATTATGATCCCAAATATTACATTGACGTATAGTGAATGAAATTTGCATACTATGTACAGGGTTAGTCACGACTTTGAAAGGTCCGTTTGTTTGCAACCCGTAATACAATTTGCAAAAAAATCTGTTGTGGCCAGCACAAGACCTTCCGTCAATTCGATGTATTTTATACAAATCCCATACCAAAAGGTCCTTGGAACAGATTCTATATAGTATCATGTAAAATCGAACACGAACGCATACTATTTTTTACAAATTCCATACCAAAAGTTCATTTGAAAAGGTTCTATAAATCCAATAAAATTATAACATAAACATAACACCTAGGGCCGGTATTATAAACATGCAGTTAAATTTAGTTCCATATAATGCAACGCGAATTTTTGACAGTAATGATTTAAATGTTATAAGAACGTAGAAATTGATTCGAATTTGTTCACTTTATTAAATTTACTTTGGAACTAAATTTAACTGGACGTTTATAATACCGGCCCTAAATAAAATATGCACTTGACGCTTCCTTTTTTCTTCTTCAGCTTTCCTCTATTTTATTAGGGATCACTGTTTCGTCTTCTGCTCCACTCATTCGTGTCCAACGCATCTTCTTCACACAGTCCTTCTTTTCTCAAGTCTTCTGCGATACAGTCCTTCCATCTTCTCTTTGGCCTTTCACTGCATGTCACTTACGACGAACACTATGACATACCAATTTTTGATCCTATACTTTCCATATTTGGTTTTGCACTTGCAATTGACATCTGTCAATTAGAATTTTTTGAATATATCAGCTGTTTCCATGATAAATAGCAAAGCTGACTAATTTTTGAAAATTAATTTCTTTATAATGCTTTAACTCTACATCTATTGAATATGAAGGAAAATATATAATCAAACCGTATAGGGAAGAGTATTTTCTTTAATATATATATAATAACAAAATGTCAAAAAATAATATTTAACTGCGCCTTTTAAGAAAAACTGTTAAAAACTTCAAATAAGGGTACTTCCGGTGGATCAATTATAACCAAAATCTAATCAACTCCTCATATGGTTGTACGGAAGAGGAATATGAAAGAATTCTAATTTTTAGAATTGTGGTATTGGAAATATCGTCGGAGAAAAATTTGTCACACACACCCAATAGATGTTGGCGTTGACCGTTGATGCGCCTATTGTAGATGGTATGGGATTGTGGAATATGCGCAGGTTCATTGACGTGTTGGTTGATTTGGTCAGTTGCGTTGCGGCGATGCGGTGGTCTAAAGTGAATGCGGTGAACTCTAATATATGTAAGAGCGTGAGAAACTGAAAATGTTTAAAAGGTAATTCTGAACTGTTTGTCAGTGTGACTATGTATCCAAAGCGAACAGAAAGTGAGTACGAGGAGGATTGGACAAGGATAGACACTTTTCACCTACACGAGCGATATGCAGGACTTACACAAGACAGTAGCTCTTATGGAGATATACGATAATAAATAAAGAGGCCCACAAATGTTGTTTAGGATAGCGAAGTTAACAAACTCTTATTCCTAATAACAGCACAGAAAAGAAGCAGCAAACGAACAAATGTCCCAGAAATAACTGAAAAATCTAAGGTAATATGTGTACCTAATACCTTAAACTTAACCCAAAAATAAACAAATAAAGTTTAAACACAAATGAGAATTATTAATTACTAAAATAGTTGAATTTGAATTCAAAGCTAAACGTACAAATGTAGCGACCAAAACAAATAAAAAGCCTTGTGAATTGTATCAAAAAATGATGCTAAATTATAAATAAATATATAGAAATAATATAAGCGCTTGTAAAATATAAGATAAATGAATAAAAATACAAATGTGTGTCAAATGCAATTACACTATCTGAACTAAAATAGTGTTAAGAAACAACTCAAAAAATATAGAACATACGTAAACTGTATCCAGAGATTATAGATTATATTGAAATGCAATTGATAATTAAAATGAATTCAAAGTAGAGTAATTTCTACTATAGAACAAAGTTAACGAATACTGCACGTGTAAAACTGTATTCTAACGGGCGATTCATTTAGAAGTACTTTTTTCAAAAATTAAAAAACATTGAAAAATTCAATTTTATGGGGTAATCTTTGTTATAATACAAAAGAACTATTCTTTACATTTATTTTTTAAAGATGATTTCTTTCAAATGTTGGCCGTAACAGCGGTTAACATGGTCCATTCTGAGGTTCCAATTTTCGATGACGCGTTCGAGCATTTCGAGTGGTATTTGGCGAATAACGCGAGTAATGTTAGCTTCCAATACCTCAATCGTAGCCGGCTTATCCTTGTAAACTTTGGACTGGGCGTAGCCCCAAAGGAAAAAGTCTAAAGGTGTGATATCACATGATCTAGGCGGCCAGTTCACCGGTCCGAAGCGTGAAATTAACTGTTCACCGAATTGTTCTCGCAATAATGCCATGGTTTCACGGGCTGTGTGGCAACTAGCGCCTTCTTGTTGGAACCACATGTCGTCGAGTTCACGGGCTTCAATTTCAGGCAGCAAATAGTCTGTTATCATGGCGCGATAACGGGCGACATTCATAGTTACATTCCGGCCGGCCTCATTTTTGAAGAAATATGGACCGATGATTCCACCAGCCCATAAACCACACCAAACCGTTGTTCTGTCCGGAAGTAATTGCAGCTCTTGAACCTCTTCGGGTTGCTCTTCCGCCCAAATGCGGCAATTTTGCTTATTGACGCAGCCATTAAACCAGAAATGGGCCTCATCGCTGAACAGATTTTGGTCGAAAACAGTGGATCTTCTTCAAGCTTTTCAAGAGCCCAAACGGTGAAACGGTGACGATTTGGAAGGTCGGTCGACTTCAATTCTTGCACGAGTTGAATTTTGTGTGCTTTTAAACCAAGATCCTTACGTAAAATACGTCAAGTTGTTGCATACGACAAGCCAAGCTGTTGGGAACAGCACCGAATTGATTCATCACGATCATCGCGTACACTCCACCTACCACCGCTATATTTTCTTCGCTTCGTGCTGGATGTAGTCTATTTGATCGTGTATTATCCAATAATGAAAATTGGGTTTCAAATTTTGCGACGGTATAGCGAATTGTTCTTTCGGTAGGCCGATTATGTGGACCATAAGTTGCTCTAAGCGCGCGAAACACGTTCCTCGTAGAACGCCCATTTTCGTAATACAGCTGAATAATCTGTAGACGCTGTGGAGCATTAAGTCTTTCCATGATGAAATGTCAAACAATACTGAACATAAATACCATGACAGTTAGACAGTTTGATACTTTGATTTGTCATAAAATCCCTACTGGAAAAAGTACCTCTAAATGAATTATAATGTATGCAAAAAAGTACTTACTGTGTTTTAGATGTATAAAACTGTGTAAAGAATACCTGATATTCGTGTACAGAATATGCGTGTACTTGCGGTGTGTAATATTGTGCAAAATGTGTAATGCAGTTCCAAAGTCCAGTAAAATGTGCAAATGATATTTGTACGATGTTAAAATAAATCGAGATGCATAGAGAATAAATGTACGTGCTGTAAAAGCTAAATATATATGCTGAAAAGAATATATATGCGTTAGAAATTAAACACACAAGCGTAGCGTAAATATATAAAATGCACTTGAAATACACTTCAGCGTTAATATAAATATATATAAAGCGGTACTAGTAACACTAATTAAGATTTATTGTGCGAAAGAATAAATTAGAATGCGATAATAAAACGTGTGTGCTCACTACTAGAGATCAAAACCTTATGAAAAAACGTGTTTATTTGACAGTGAAGCTGCCGCAGAAAGCGGATATGACGAACAGTAGCTCATAGAAGATGCGTAATACGCTTGTTATTGAAACAAATTGTTAGATGTCGCAAGCCGTCCGAACATCCTTCCTTACCTAAAGGTGACGGAAGGTAAAAACCGTCAGAGGACAGCTACTGGTCCAGATAATGAGATTCCCATATTTGAAGCAGTAGAGGAAAATCCTCATATAGGTCAAACGGCATTGGCTAGACAAATCGGCATTAGTCAGTCATCGATAGGACGTATTCTTCGTGCCAATAAGTTCCATCCGTACCACGTAACTTTGGTGCAAGAACTAAAACCGACCGTTTTTCCAAAAAGAGTCCAGTTTTGTTACTTCATGCAGCAAAAATTGAATGAACATGGTAACTTTTTGGGTAATACATATATTATTTAGTGACGAAGCAAGCTTTAGCAATAATGGGGAATTAAATCGTCATAACTGCCATTATTATTCTCAGGAAAATCCGCAATGGATTCGTGAATCACATTTCCAAAATATTTATTCAGTTAATGTTTGGTATGGTATAATAAATGAGCATGTGATTGGCCCCATTTTTTTGATGGAAACCTGAATGGCGAAATTTACCTACATTTACTACAGGTGGAGCTGCCCCCATTGTTGGAAAATTTAAATTTAAATACTAGACAAGGAATGTGGTTTCAACAAGGTGGGGCTCCACCTCATTATCATAGAATTGTCAGGGAATATTTGGATGAATATTTCAGAAATCGATGGATAGGTCGGAGATCCAACAATATCTGGCCAACTCGAAGCTTTGATTTAACTCCCTTGGACTTTTTTCTGTGGGGGGATAATAAAAAAAAGTTTATGAAACACCAATATTAAATGTCGAGGATCTACCGGACAGAATACGACGAGAATGTAGGGCTGTTTACGCCACAAACTTTACAGCGTGTAAGCCGATCGTTTTTAAACAAACTTGAAGCATGTCTACGAGCCCATGGAGGACATTTGTTACTCTTGTCTATTAATTTAATATTTCATTACTTATTATGATAAACTGTCATTTTGACGTTTTCATACAAATGATTTTGTTCACTCATTTGAATAAAATTAAATATAATATCAAGTGTCTGTGGTCATTAGTATTTGGGTTGCAAACAAACGAACTTTCAAAGTAATTCACTCGTGTCTAACCCTGTAAATATTTAATAAGCATATAGGACACGAGGATGAAGTTTAGATTACGATTCGTAGGCGAATGTTGTAATCATTTGACGGTAATATAGCCATTATATGCGAGTCAAATACTATACTTTATCTACAACTATCAATTTCAATGATTAAAAATACATACCTAATAAATATATTTTGTGTAGTTATATTACAGACGTTGTCTTGTGTCAAATATCAGATGTTGATGTCACGTGTTGACATGGATATCTGATGTCTTTATCAATAAGTTGAACTAAGCAGTATATTTTAAATTTGTTAATCAATACTTACTTTCAGAAGTTAATAAAATTATCAATAATACAATACAAAAAGTCGTACTGTGTTAATAGTAATTTACGTAACAAGACCTGAAAGTGATACTTTACTGGGTGAGCAAGCATATTTTAGAGCGAGCCGTAGGCGAGCTTTGGAAGCTTGTGAGCCCAGTATAGACACTTTCAGGTCATGTTGGGTACAATATTTTTTTGCGATTATTATTTTATTTTTACTGCGAGAAAATAAGAAATAAATAAACAACTGATCTCCATGGAAAAATTTAGCTTTACCGGTCCCGGGATCGGTAAAGTACTTTCCGATCCCTTATAGACAACTTTCCGAGCTAGCTCAGCAAAGAAGGACTTTCCGGTCTAAATAGTGATCAGAAAGAGCTCATTTTCTGGGCGATCGCGAAAAAAGTATATTACGAGTTGGTGTTGGATAAATATATCATTTGTTGTGCGCACAAAAATTTTAATTATATCTATTTTTTCATTCTGTTCCTAAATGTCGGATTCTTCCAAATCATTGACTACATTAGCGGTATTTCTTGTGGATATATACATTTTATCTACAGGATGGTGGCAGTCAGAGGTGAGCATATGGATGTAATATAGGATTTTAGTTTTATGCAATTTCCTGCTCTCCTATTCATTTTACAACAAAGATTGTAGAGTACAAAGTTGTTCAAAATTTAAAGTTGCATATAAAACTATTTTTACATTTTTTATTGTTTTTGTTTTTTCGCAATTTTAAAAAGAAATTAAAAAAATTCGTGTTATTAGTGGCAATAAATATGCACTTGTTATCTTTTTTCCTAGTTTTCATAAATTATTTATAAACGTCAAGCGTCAATAAATTCTGTATTCTTTTTAACTATTTCCATCATAATATTCCTTTACAATAAACACTCGTTTCTCATTCGAATTAACATTCATTATTTAATTTATATCTTTTCAAATGGCACAATGTCATTTGACGTTTATAAATAATTTATGGGAACCAGAAAAAAAAAAGATTTTTTTTTTAAATTGTGAAGAAACCAAAAACAATAAAACATGTAAAAACAGTTTTGTTTACAACTTTTAATTCTGTACAGGTTAGTACTCTACAATTTTTGCAATAAAATGTACAGAACAGATTTCATATAACTAAAATCCCATGTTAAATCCCGCCACCAGCCTCAGTGGCGGACTAACTTCTTCGGAGGCCCGGGGCGGCCTCTAATGCTGGACCCCTTATATTGGGACTTAAAGCTACCAACTCACCGCAGGGGCATTCCGGGAGATTTTGATGAAAAAAACTAGATTTAGTGATAAAATCACTAAATTCGCAATACTGCTACCACCAGTGGCGGCTGGTGATATCTTTGTATGGTAGGGCACAAAAAATTAAAAAAGTAAAAAGAGTATATTAAATTATTTAATCTTTAAGATACAGAAGCCATCTTCGTAATTAAATGAGTACTAGACGATTGCAATTCAACAATAACAGATTACCTCGGAAAATGCCGGACATACTCGGACATCTTCGTTTAAATTGGGCTGTGCCCGGAACAGGCTTAATGCAGTCATATGCAGCTTCGCGCGCTTCGCTGCTATTGGTCAAAATTCGAGTAAAAATAGTGGGAGACCGGGGCAGAAACATTTGTGCCCTAGCTTCTAGCAGCATATCGGTACGTGCACACGTCAGTATATAGGCTATCTAGCTATCGGCGGTGTAGTAAGAATTGCATAATAATGAAAGTAAATAAATAATAATTAATGTATTTTTAAAATGTATATGTACTCGCTTATTTCTTTTTTTCTTGTCTTTTTATTTGGTAGGGCTGCGCCCTTGTGCCCTATAGCACGAGCCGCCACTGGCTACCACTCAAATTACTGATACGATTTGGGGATTCCCGAGCCGTAGCTACAGTGTTACCAGTGTTTTTAAGTTTTAATTTCCCACCCAGGAACCTAAATGTTTCTTGGTAGAAAAGAGACATTAAGAAAACCGACTCGAGTATTTATGAAGGTGGTTATGTAGTGGAAAATGTTAGGACTGAACCTTTTCGTCTTTTTTTTTGACCTGGAAACGGGGGCCCCTCTGTTTGGTAGGGCCCGGGGCGGACCCTGTCCCCCCACCCCCTTAGTCCGCCACTGACCAGCCTGCATAATTTTAAATAATTAATTAATAAAACAATAAGAAAGATGAAATTTACTTCCCTGAAACTATTGATTTTTGACACTGATATTTACCTGTCATTTACAAACTATGTTTCTTAGCAACTGGTTAAAAAAAATACAAATCAAGTATGTTGACATGTAACAAAAAAATGAGATTTTTAGTTGCCAAATCAATGTCTATTGTATAAAAATTTTAACTAGTTGCTAAAAATTAACCACTGAGTTACACAATAGGCCCGATTATATCTTTATATATAAATCTATAGAAGATATAATAATTAAATCAAATTTGTCAGATTCAAAATTTAATGTTCTTTTTTATTTGGAATAACATAAATTTTCAAAAAATAATATTTATAAGATTTTTTTAAGAAACTACTACTTCCGGTTGTCCACTTGTTACCAACACACACACACACACACACACACACACACACACACACACACATACACATACACATACACACGCACACATACAAACACGCATGCAAGTGCGCACACACACACACACACACACACACACACACACACACACACACACACACACACACAAACACACATCTTCGTAAAAATGTTAAAATCGGATACCAGGGATTTTAAAACGTGCTTATATTCGCTAAAATTTGGATATGTGATTTTTAGCATGAATCTCTTAAGAGGTAAAAATGCTGTAACAGATGGCACACTATATTTCAGCGGAAAAAGATTAATTTTCAACAGTATAATCTAGCGGCCCGAATTACCCACATGACCGACATTCCTCACCTTTACCCTATATTTGTATGACATAGGTTTTCTTTCTCAATATAACTGAAGTTTATTTTTCTGAATAACGCTTCCGTCTATCTGTTATGTGATACTATAATATTTATAACGTTATGTCGTTTATTAGTAAAACTTCCATTCTAAATTCCTATATTATTCCATGCCCAAGGAGCACAAATTAGTTTGTTATTAGTTCTATTAACTTTAAAAAAACTTTTCTTAAAACTTTTTAACTTGTATTATACCTTTTATGCAACGATAATTTACTGATTCTAATGTTTATATGACGTTAATGTCAGGCGGGTGGGGATTCAATTCAATAATTTACAACGTTTTTTTAACTACTATATAACTTACTATTATCACTTAAGTAACACTTACATGCAATAGTTGCATATGTATTTTGCATGGACTATAATATGTTGGTTTCATTAAAGCTAATTGATAAGAGATATATTCACTAATAAAACTATAATATAGGTTACTATTCAAACTACAATACGGATTTCTCAGCAAACTATTTTCTACCGTAAATTCATATTTTATCATATCACGAGTCGTATAAGTAGTCTAAGCATGACTATGTTATATAATTATATGTACCAAGACTTGTAATGTCTTCTGCTACTTTTTAAATCTAAGATCATCTTTATAAAGTTCATATTTTTTACATATCTGTTGAACTCATTTTATAAACAAATTTATTTTTACTGTGAAATATTATATTATACTTGGAAAAAAATCAAGGGACATTATAATATCCTAAAATAAATAAAAGAAAATTTATTATATGTTAATGAAAAATTGATTTATGTATTTTTTTTAAATCATTCGATATTATAAAGAATAAAGTATATTATAATAAACCATATAGGAGAATAATTACTTGCAGAATATTAAATTAAAAACACAATACAATTAATTTACACTAAATTTTACAAAATGGCTTCTAAACCAGTTTCTGTTTAAATGCATAAATATGGCCGTACATATTATAATTCGATATTTCAGTTTTAATAACTTCCTAAGAACTACTTTACATCAGTTTTTTAGTTGATGCATAAGTTACTTGGAAACCATACTCCCACTTTCTTCTGTTTAAAATAAAACTGTTATTTTTGCAGTTATTTAAAAGTTTTAAATAAATTTATAAAACTTTTGTAAAACGGTAAAATTACTAATATATGTAATATATGTAAACTTTAATGCATCTATACTAAACAATTATTTTTAAACTGTATTATAAAACTTTAAAAAATCTGTTTATAAATAACTGTCAATTACGTTTCTAACACTTCCTTTAATTTAGTGCGAAAGACGTTAATAAAACTAAAACAATCGACGCCAATGAAACTTAAATATAAAACGTTTTAATAACTATTATGTGACCAAATAATAAGTACTACACATCATAACTTTGTATTGTAGTTTAGCAGACTAGAAAAAAGTTGTACAAGGCAAAATAACTTAAAAGTGTTATATTTCCGTTAAATGTAAGTTGCAGTAACAACATTATTAGTTATAATGTCTTAATAAAAACTCTGTGTTCCTTGGGTGTGCTTCAATTTATACATATGTAGCAATTATATACCTGTTAACCCTATTTATGAGCCCCGACTGACATTAGTTGGCCCAAATAAAAATTCAGTTGTCGTGACTTAAAAAACAATTTGTAATTATAATTAAATAAATCTTTATTTTTATTTACAATTAAAATATTTCTACATTATAATGGGACTTTAAATTTATTTTTAACCAATTATTCTAAGCAACAATATTTTGAGTATTTTATTTTCTATAATCTGACAATTTTTATGATGTAAATTCGTTGCTTTGGTAAAACAGAATATTAAGTATTTAGTTTTGTACTAAGACAATAAATTATTTTAGAAAAGAAAGTGTCTACAATCCCGGTCTTGAACACAGGTTCGTCTAGTCGCCTAGAAAAAAATAAAATCCTGATGAGGCGAATACACCTTAGTATTACCTAATCCAACGCACAAAACTCACGTTTGGAAACACGAAACATGAACCGAGTTTTGTGCGTAATGTTATTGTTTTTATGTTCATTTAGGCTCGGTTTTTCCACCTCTTGATAAAATGCCAGTGAACTTATCCGCCAGATAAAAGGAAAATATCGCATCAATTAAATGATGTGTGTATAATTTTGTCAACTTACGCTTTAATATCGATGCGATACTTTTTATATCTAGAAGTTAAGTTAAATGACACTTTATCCAGATATGGTAAAACCAGACCTTTGAGAAATTACAAGCTAATTAAGATGCTTTCTTTCATTTTACACTTGTCCCGAACGTCTCTAGTACTAAAAAAAAAAAAAAAAAAACACCTACGTCCAGGTCTGTAGCCATGTACTTTAATATAACTTTCTGTGTATCACTAGAACGACAAAATATGTGAATAATAATTGCTGACAATTTAATTAAGTTAGGCCCGGATATCCACCTCCTAATAACTTTATTTGGCAAATAACAACTATGAATACAATTGTATTATTATTCGCCAAATAAAGTTATTAGGATATGGATATCTCGGGCCTTTATTAACCAAATAGAATTAAATTAAGGCGGGTAGGCCAACTAATGTAGATCCGGGCTCATTTTACCCTATTAACTGTGGCTTCTTAATTAATTAATTTTTTTCTTCTATTACATAGATCGTGATTATTAATGTTCTATAACGCAGGTCTTGTTGCAGTATACTGCTTATCGCCTCCTAACATTGACCATGCCAGGCATAATGCCTTACCAGAGCAAACAACTTTTGACTTGGACTCTACGCTGCAGTATTACTGCCACACTGGATACGCGACCAATGGATTCCCCAGAGCAAAGTGTCTCGCTATCGAAGGGCAGGTGAGAAACATGCAACCCTTTATTAATCGTATATTTCACAATCTAGAAAAATACGCTTCGTACATTTATATTATCACTTAAAATACTTGAATAGTGTAAGCTGCAGGTAACTCTATTTCCATGGTTGCTTATATGAATATGTACAGGCAGTGGCAGATCTACGTATTAGAGGGCCTGAAGCTTATAATTTTTCGGGGCCCTTTTCCTTTGTTTGTTTTATAATTATAAAAGTAGATAGGTATGGATAAACTATAAATTTCATATACAGCATGAACTCTAGAAACCGTGACATGAGTGTTTTACGTGATAAACCAGTTTCTCCTAAATATACACATATATTTTTTAAAGAAAAACCATTATGAGCTATTGCCATTTCCGGTTATCTGATTTACACCAAAATCTAATGGTTTCTTTCCATATTAGATTAGGGTAAAAATACAAGGTTTCAGAAGTTTCTGAATGATAGTATTTGAGTTAGAGCGACAAAAAAATCCTTACACATACACACACACACACACACACACACAGACATCATCGTGAAAATGTTAAAATTGGATTCTAGGGACCTTAAAACGTGGTCATTTACTAAAATCCTGATATGTGATTTTTAGCATGATCCCTATACCTCCTTTACCAAAGGTGCGGAAGGTAAAAATGCACTTTTTTACTCTTGTACACAAGTGTACTATTGTTAACAGACGTAAACAATCTGTTTTTACCTATTTTAAAAAGTTTGACACCTAAAAATTCTGAATTTTATTTTCCAAATCTTTACAAAACAAAATGCTTTTCAGGACAGAAACTATTTGACAAAAACTGATTTCGCATGTTAAACGCCTATGTGACGACTTCTAGTGTCCATCTGTACAAAAATGTAAATTTCATTGTTAATTATTATATTATGTTTCTTTTACGACATCCATTGGCTGCATAATCATTAATTATTTCATCATATGATAATTTAAATGATCTTCTACCATTGTATACCTGAACTTGTTTTTTTTTCTTTATTAAGGATAATATTGAAAATTTTCATCCTGTTTCGCAACTAGTAATTGGTATATTTTTAAATTTTTTTAGAAAAATTTCAATTAAGTTTTTCTCATAAATAATTTTTTTTAAACGACGACAAATATTCTTTAAGTTTTTTATAATTAATTATAGTAATAGCTTAAAATAAATTTAAATCTTTTTTCCTATACATTCATATCTCCTTACTAATTGAACTATCAAATAATCTAATAAAATGTTTAGCCCTTGCACTCGAAATTTATCCCAACATTTAACCTTTCAACGTATGTAATAATTCGAATATTGTAACATAAAACAACAAATTTGTTCGAATAAATATGTATCTTTTCCACAAATTCTATAACAAATTACAGAGTATAGAGCATGTTCGATTAAGTAAGCCATGTTATAGACTGTAGATAAAAAATATAATTAAATAATATTTAAATATACCGTGAGTATTTTTAACGTGAAACATTGGATTTGTCATATTCATGGTTACGACTTGACTGTCAGCAGTGTATTTGACTGTCTCATTTAAAATGAAACATAGGGAACGAATTTGATATTTGACAAGACGTCAATAGAGGTTAATTTTGTTTAAATAATTATACCTGTTTTCTAAATTAAATTTAGTTGTAGAAAAAATATTGTTTATACCTTATGCCCGAGTGATTTTCTGACTTGGCTAAATATCTTACAATTTTTAAAATTTAGTACTTCTGTCAAATTCAGGCAAATACAATGGTCGCGTTCAGCACCTCTCATCGCTGGCATCGCTGACCTCCGAAGTTTGACGAACACAATGAATGGACGAATGTAATTGGTCCAGCAATTGCATTCGGCAATCATCGGTACGCAGCGGTGCTCATCGCTAACAGCGCTGCCGGGGTGCTGAACACGCCCATTGCTATAAATCAAATGTCAAGTCGTAACTTATAGGAAAATTCAACGCTTATCTGTCATATTTACAAGATGTCATTAGAGGTTAATTTTGTTTAAATAATTATACGTGTTTTCTAAAAATTAAATTTAGTTTTAGTGTACACCTTGTGCCCGAAATATGTTTAGTGCCCTCGAGTGATTTTCTGACTTGGCTAAATTTCTTACAATATTTAAATATAACACTTCTGTCAAATTCGTTCCCTATGTTTTATTTTAAATGGGACAGGCAAATACATCTCTGTCAATAAAATGTCGAGTCGTAACCATGGATATGACAAACCCAATGTTTCACGTTAAAAAATACTCACGGTATATGAAGCTTGGCAATCGGGGGACCCATTTGCGCGAGGGCCTGAAGCTCAAGCCTCATAAACTTCAATATAGATCCGCCAGTGTGTACAGGGTGTAAATCGAAAAGTGGGCCATACGCGTTTAACAGTTTTTCTTTGCATTACCTAATTATTTTACGCAATAATCATGTAAATCAATTATTCTAGGTCTTCAAATAAACATAAAAATTAATTATAAAGTTACAGTTTTTATGAGCTTTTGGTCTAGGCAGCCACGGATTTATGAGAAAAAATAAACAAATGCGTAATTTTTAACTGTCTAGAACTAAATAGATTAGAGTAGTTAATTAACACGAAACACAAAAAGATAAACTCTTTGAAATCTATGTAACAGTTAAAAACAACATTATTTATTTTTTGTCACAAATCTATCGCTGCCTAGACTAAAACCTCATAAAAAAAACTTTGGCTGGTATTCTGAGCTGGCGACTAAGCCCGACTAACCAAGCGCTAGCTAGTCATCCGACTAAAGTAAAATATAAAATACTTTAAATAGAAATTGACAGTGACGAAAATATGCTACTTATTTTGTAGTTGTGACAGTTCACGAATATGACGATAATACAGATTTTTACAGTAAAACAGAAACACTGAACTCTGATTGGGTCGGAACAGCAGTAAGGCAGAAAGATGAGAGGTGGTCGTCATCTGCGTTGCGTTTATTGCGTTACTTTTCATTATAAATCAGCAGATGGCAATACCATGGGCTCATGTTTTGCGTTACGTTACTGTACTGTAACTGCATTACCGCTTGCGTTATTTCATTATAAATAGTGTGTGCGTGTTTTTACCAGATGGCAGGTAGCAGCTTGTGATTTTGGAGACTTTGTTATTTATAATTTAACCTTAGACTCCTTTTACTATTAACAGTAGTAGAACCTCGATTATTCGTGCGTGCGTTAACCGTGACGCAGATTATTCGTGCATCCAAAAAAATTGTCAATCTTGCGACCGATTATCCATTACGAATAAA
Organism: Ophonus ardosiacus; assembly: GCA_943142095.1. Taxonomy (NCBI): domain Eukaryota; kingdom Metazoa; phylum Arthropoda; class Insecta; order Coleoptera; family Carabidae; genus Ophonus; species Ophonus ardosiacus. Next base: position 19,958,129 of record OW964832.1, on the reverse strand, counting down.
AATTGTTGAAGACGCGCTATGATTGGTTGCAAGTAACCGGGGATACTTTATTAAAATCATACACAGTTTTCTTGCTTTGCGCCTGCATTACCGATTGCGTTACATCTTGAATCAGTTTTTGCGTTACTTTATGGCATAAATCAACGGATAGGTTTTGGTAATCTTCAATAGTTACGTTACATCAACATCTTCAAAAACTGTTTTCAATTACTCCGACTGAGCCTCTACATGAAATGTTTACTAGAAAAGAATCTACTTGTCAAACACCAAATGTTATTATTATTATTATTATTATTATTATTATTATTATTATTATTTATAAAGCTGGTAAATAACAATTTTGAAAATCTGTCCGTAGGCAAGCTGGTATGGGCCCGATATAACTTGCGAACCCCGTAGCTGCGGTGCCCCCCACGACATTGCCCACGGCTGGCATTCTGGAGAGTGCTACACATACGGTTGCCGGGTCAGCTATTTGTGCGCTGAGGGCTTCGAGCTGGTAGGCAAAGCTGAGCGATTTTGCCAAGCTGACGGCACCTGGGCCCCTAAGGAACTTCCGACCTGTGTTCGTAAGTGTAGCGAACAGCAACATCATTCAGGGGAGGGAGAAACCGAGGAGGTCGAGTGTTTTGGCCTCGGATTTGGATGTAATTGTTAGAGAATTGGATATGGAATGGGGAGGGAGTGCTTAATATAAATTGTGCTTTCAAATAATGTGCTGGGTTGTGAAAATTGTGAAAACTAATAATGGTTGTTCTAGGTGTACAAATTTTAAATTCAGAATAATCTGACATCAAGTGAAAAAGTCTCACATTCTTATCCAAATCTACAATTTTTGCATGGTTTACAGTTCTAATAACCTACGTGCAAACCAAACTTTAATATTTTGCCGTAAAAATATGTATTCTATGACAAAGGGTTGGTACTGGAAAGTTTTGCATTGGACCTTTAATTTTAATCTTCCAAAATACTTTCCATCACACTATGCATTTCAAAACCAATCGTCGAATCAATTCGATTCCTCAGGGATTTGGGCACACTCGTCATAAATATAAAGCTAGGTTTCGTCATCTGTTAGTATGCTTTTGACGTAGCAAAATCATAATTTTCAAACTTTTTGAGCATCATGTGGCTCCATAAAACGCGTCGTGCCATATGCTTGTCGGTTAAGGAAACAAACTTTCTCACTTGGAGGAGGTCGTGCAAAATTTTATGAACTGCCATTGCAGATGACAAAACCCTCTTCTATCTAGCGATAGGTCACATGACTCAAGCACTACCGACTCAATACAACAGGCCTGGCCCAGCGCGCGGATGACGTCACATACTGGGCCCAAGAAAAGCGCGTATAAGAACTGCATATGAGACGCAACCCCAGTGTTTAAAACTTGTATTTCACTTGAATTGGAATCAAAATTTAGGTCAAAATCACTGTAATACTCTAAAAATGTTATGAAGTATGTTGTATTTATTATACATATGTATAAATAATGAATAAAAAAAAGTATCAAACAAGATATTTATAAATAATAAAAATAACTCAACAACGTATTCACCGAGAAAATAGCAACTCCCGTGCAAAATGAAATAAATAGAACAATAAGCTTACAATATAATATTTAGGTGCGTGTGTAAATGTTTAATAAAGATACCGAGTAGTGTAATTCACATGAAGAAAATTAACAAAATATTAAGTACCTAGTATTATTTTGATGCAAATCCTATTTTACAATTTTTAGCAGGTAAAATGTCTACATTTGTTTGCAATTTTATATAATAATCATGGCTAACAGTATAAAGAATAAACTTATATAATTTTAAATTTAATTTACTCGGTTACAAAAAGAGCAAAATAAAATGCGATTATTGAATTGGATGTAGAATTAGAATCTCTAAAACCTTTATTTGAAGAATTACTGTCTATAATTAATAGGCCCCTGTTGCGCAAGGAAAATCTACTTTCCCATGTTAATCGCATATGGCCCGCTTTTCGTTTACATCCGGTATGTAAATTGCTAAATATTATATATAATATCCTATTCTATTATATTGAATAATTAGCTCAAAATTAAGTACAATGCATTAACGAAAAGCAATGAAAAGTTGGGAAACAACGAAAATGTGATGTCACTTACTGACGTAAACATTTGCACACGTCCCTAAATATTATAATATTGTAAGCTTATTGTTTTATTTATTTTGTAAGAGAGTTTTATTTCTTTGGTGAATACAATGTTGAATTATTTTTCATTATTTATGAATACATTGTTCGATAAACACTATTCTTTATTGTGATATATATACATGTATATAAATACAACATAGGTACTTCACAACATTTTTAGAGTATTACAGTGATTTTGACCTGAATTTTGATCCCACTACAAGTGAAATACAAGTTTTAAATACTAGGGTTGCGACTCGTATGCAGTTCTTATACGGAGATACGCGCTTTGCTCGGCCTCAGTATGTGAAGTCATCCATGTGTTTCGCGCGATGTAAAATATTTTAAGGGCGTATTGAAACCACATTCAAAGCAGTAACCCAATATTATCCGGTATTCCGTTTTCAACAAAGATGACTTTGCGACCTTGTTAACTGCCACAGTTCCGGAGCAACTTAATACTCAGAACTAGTCTTAATACGCTTGATCTTGTCACAAAGTGCGACCATTTCTTGCACCGTATTGTAAAACTTTCCTGATATCCCATATACATTATAGTTTATCAATAATCATAAACTACATTTTTTTATTAAACCATAATATGTATAATATAAAATATATTAATAATTTTCAAAATATATCCCTGTTAGTGGGATATGTGACCATTTTTTTATCTTCTATACATAAAGTTAAAAAATAAGATCCGGATTTAATCAGTTTTGTTTAATATATATAGAATTTTAGACAAACGGTATTGAAACCTCTATAACGTCCGCACTGCTAAGTAAATATAGGAGAGCAACGAGAACGAAAGAGATACACTTTTTAGAACTTATTTACACCAGACATGTAAATAAATTCACATTTTCACTCAACAATAATAAAAAATTAAAAGGCGAAATCAAGTTTCTAAAAGAAAACAAGTCACCAGTTAGCTGTTGTGTTCCATTTCAACCACATCATCAATTAAGGATTAATAAATATTACAAATATTAAATATTATTTAATTATTTTTAATGTTTATGCCAAAAATGATTACATTTTAATAATACATAAATATATTCTCTAAATTTGATCAAAGCAAGGTCACATACTCCATTAAAAATGAATAAAATTACATTTTGTGAATAATTAGATTGTACTATACAGGTGTTTTAAAGAGAATGTAAAATATTTTAAGGGCGTATAGTACTGACCAAATTGAGTAAAAAAAGATTAATCAACATGGGTCCGATCTTCAATAGTTTCCGATATGAGGCAGTGAAAAATGAGTTTTTACGGGGTTTATCTCTTCTATCTTGAAAACTATAAAGGTTACGACTTTAATTAAATAAGGCTTTTTTCCGGAGGTCATCTTAGATATGTTTTTGTTTTTTTAAAAAATCTAAGTTAAATGTTGTGGCGACCTTGGCCAATATTTAATTTTCATATAACTTTGTAACTATTAGAAATTTAGAAAAAATGTTTCATATAAAATTTTATTTTTTATATAGTCTATTTACTGATATAGGAGTAGACAAAATTTGTTCGATTACTATCATTGTCAGTTTTTCTTCGATTTTTCATTTATCTCGGAAACAGTTGAAGATTAGACCTATGTAGATTAAGCTTTTTTTTACTCATTTTTGTCAGTACTATATGCCCTTAATTTTTTTTACACTTTCTTTGAAACAGCCTGTATAAAGTAAAAAGTAATAATTCTTTCTATTTCTTAAAAAAATTTGTTTAAATTTTTATTGGCAGATTGTAAACTTTCTATTTATAGTCTCTACCAAAAGACCTTAAACTTTTATTGGATTTCGATACACTCAAACACTGCGATATTGTAAGGTTAGTTGCTGTTGGGTACGAATTAAATCAGTTTTTATTTAAATTTTTTTTAAAAATTGATTTTTACAATTTTGTATGTCTAAATTTGAAAAGGAAATTTGCATAATTGATAAAGTAACCTAGATCAACCATTATCCTTGCTTTATGATCGGTTGTTTGTGGGGCCGGTACGTCTGTGGGTTGCGTGCGATGTTGTTACAGCGGTTCAGTGCTCCCCGCCGGAGAATCCGCGAAACGGGAAGGCCATCTACACGTCGTGCAGCTACAACTCTGTCGTGAGCTACGAGTGCAAGTACGGCTACACGTTGGTCGGCGAAGCCACTCGTCGCTGTGGCGCTGATCGCAAGTGGACAGGCGCGGCCCCAGTCTGCAAGGGTACAATACATTCTCTTCTCTTTCTAGTCAGACACTGAAAGATCAGCAAAGTAAAGCATTCATTCAACAGCGTTGCCTTACACTAGACTTTGGTTTGTTTTGTAGTATTATGTTAAGTTTGTATTATTATCTTCAAGAAAAACACTCCCAAGAAAGAAATATTATTACTTACTACACACGTTTAAATTTATTAAATAAATATAACATGTCTTACCTATTGCAGGATATGGCAGCTTGCATTTAAATCGTTATATATTTTGATATAGTGTGTACAAAATTGTAAAGTATCTAATGAAAAAGTTTCTTTTTAATTTAACATAATATAACGCGTATTAGCATATTAGTAATTGAGTTATTAAAATATCAGAAGAACGTGTTTTACACGAGTCAATAATATGAACAAAAATAAAGCAGGATGTATTATACCAAACTGTGTTCATTACATTAGTATACAAATTTATACATTTATACTATAAATGGAATTTTTTTGTAATATAATTTACTATCTTTAATTATTATAGAAATATATATTATAAAATGCAAATAACTAATTCCATAAATGCGGTCAGGTGCGACCATTGCGATTTAAAATTTTAGTTTTACGCAATTTCCTGCTCTCCTATTCATTTTACGGCAAAACCTGCAAAGTGCAAAAAATTGTTCAGAATTAAATATAAAACTGTTTTACCAGGGATTTGTTAACTACTGGATGGAGCAAGTGTATATCGAGATATGTATTTCTTGTGTACCCGGCTAGATTAAAAGAGAACACAGGAAGTGTGAGTGAAAAAGATATAGATAATTCTATAGTGACTGTATATACATAGTGTGGCCAACCGCCGCCATATTTAGGCAAAATGCGCGGGAAATTTGAATTCATATGATGTGATAACTAAGCAAAATTCGATAAACAATTAATGAAAGAGCATATTAAATGGAAACAAAATATTTATTTTCATTTTAAATCCTTTTGAAGAACTGTTTTCACAACCAACCGCCGCGCAACCAGACATCTAAAATATATACCTTAATATTAAACATTTTTAGTAATTTTGACAGTTAACCTAAAAAAGATGCGATGTTAAAAAATATGTATATATTACTTTGTTATAAATATACAAATACACGTGTAATTTAATTATTTGCACTATCTAAAATATAAATATGATATAATTACCTTCAATTCACGTAACAAATCTGAAAATGCCACTTTGTCGGCATAATATCCGCCATATTTAGGCAAATTCGCGCCGACCAATCAAAATCGATCCCCCTATTGGCCACACTATGTATATACAGTCACTATAGATAATTCCATTTTAGACAAGTGAAATTGATACTCATATCTGTCATATCCACATCTGTCAAATTCACGTCAAAAATTAATTGTGTTCAAGTATATTTGATCATGAAACGTGAAATAAGTACGAATACAACCAATGCAACGCTAAATTAGAACACATATAAGAATATGTCATGTTTATTTGTCAAATTATTTTTTAGAAGAAATCATAATTTTAATCAAAACTTACTAATGAAACGACACAGCACCGTTCATCACATATTTTGATACACAATTTTCAACAAAATACCTTCGAACCATTGTCATATATTAAAATAATTATATTTCAGTGATGATATCAAGATTAACCTAAAATCTGTCAAACCTGTCAAATAAAAGATTTGACAAGTAACGGAAACAAAGACAACAAATCGGAATTATGTATGACTAACTCTGTCGGTCTGGCCGTAGTTAACAAATCCCTGGTTTTTACGTTTTTTATTATATTTTTAGTTTCTTCACAATTTTAAAAAGAAATTTTAAAATTTCAGATACTTCGTAGCAATAGCCATGACATTTGTTTTCTTTTTTCAGGTTTTCAGAAATTATTTTAAACCTCGAACGTTAATTTGACTTATGGAAAATAAATCCTGTATTCATCGATAACTATTTCCATCAAAATAATTCTTTGTGGCAAAGACACGTCCTTTATTCGAATAAACATTAATTATTTAATTTACTTTATAAAAAAAAATATTGACAGAATATTAGTATTGTTTTCTTACAACCGAGCGTAAAGTACATACTTTACATACTCTTCACAATGTGTAATATCACTTTTCAAACACTAGTGCGTGAAAAGTACTTTTCAAACACAAGTGCGTGAGAAGTAAATACGTTGCTAGGCAACATGCACATTCGGTAAATTTACTTGTCAAGCAACACTAACAATATTTGAAGATACCTGTATAATGACACTCAGTATTATTAACATTTCGGTTGTAGGAAAAATATTGTATGCAATTCGTGTGTAAACAGTATTTTTTATCTCGTGCTAATTTCACATCGCACTCGACCAAAAAAGTACTACTCTACATACTTGTTACATAAATATTATCTACGATAACGCGTAAAATTGAGGTTTAGTTGTTAGTTTTAGGTTTGTAAAACATTTCATTCACAGCTACGAAATTAAGAAATATAAATAAAATTATAAATAAGACATTATGGTTGGTATGTCCACAGCTTGGAAAATAAAAGGTAATTTAACTTCTGCTGTCATTTAGTAGATTCATAATTAATAACCAATAATATCAACTTTATACTCTCTTTCTTAAAACAGCTTTGTTAATTATTTTTAAATTTAAATCCTTTTACCAGAACGTAAATTGACAGCTTAAATGACACATTATATATATGTGCGTTACGTTTGTGTAAAATATTTAACATTTTTAAATCCTTGTGCTCATGTCTAATGTTTAATATTATTTTCGAGCATAATAGTCTATTGTTTATATCGTTATTTTTTATGTATAATTTTATTTTTTTGTCGTAGCTTTGAATGAGCCATAAATTTGCTAAAACTAGGGTAAATATTTTATTATCATGGTAAAAATTGTTATTTAATGTTATGCTAATTGATTAATAAAAATATTTTTTTATTATTTATTGAGTTCTTCTGAACAACTTTTACCCTACAGTTTTTGTCGTAAAATGAATAGGTGGGCAGGAAATCGCATAAAACTAAAATCACATGTTAAATCCCTGTTTGCACCTAACCGTCGATATTCTGTATACAATTACCCATAAGCAAACTAACAAAATAAGATATTTTTTATTTCAAAAAAATCAGTATAGTTGAATTTGGATTCGAATTTTATTTTATCCTACATACATAAAATTATTTTGTTGTTTATACTAAATCTTTTTTAATACGAGTTGTGTTTGATTAAAATGCAGATCTGGTATGTTGTGATATTTTATGGTGTAGTAGTGATTCTTTCTTGGAGTGTTATTCTGGGTCATTTGTGGTTACTAACAATTATTAAAGTTGTAAAGTAGTTTTATTAGCATGTAGTTTTGTGTTGTAGATTTTTGTGAATAAACATTTTTAGCCAATATTTCAAGTGGTTTATCGGCCAGCAACCTCGGTAAAACTAGTCCTAATATAACAAACTAAAGTGTAAATGGGTAGATATTAGAGTAAATTTTATACAGAGATAAATTGTGGACATCCTGGACGATTGTGGAACGGCTGGCTAGAGAACATCGAAGCGGGGACTGGACTAGGCGCAAGCATCATCTTCCGGTGTCACGACAACATGAAACTCGAGGGACACACGTCTACTGTTTGCCAGATCGACGGCACTTGGCGATATCCTCTGCCCAAGTGTCTAGGTAGGCCCACTGCTAACAAAAACATAACAAGAGTTGACAATAAGCCAAACATAGTTACTCATAGATATTGAAAAATATACAAGTGACACAATCTTTTAAATTAGTATAAAAGTAATATTGTGTATTTTCAAATGAAGTAGAATAGATACTATTTTTTGACAAAATTTTCACTTGACAATTTTTAGTACACCTACATATACATAGAGTATTTTAAAAAATAGGGTAAAATAGCTATTTTCTTTATGATTGATTTTAGACCTATATTTTAAATTACAAAGTTGCGCGAAGTTACATGCCAATTTTTGATGCGAAAAGATTCGGAATTCTGCTTCCGGGTTCGACATACACACAGGCTGTTTATTTTAAGTGGTACACTATTGCTATATCGAGAACTATAAGAGCTACGAGATCGGTTAAATTAGCAAATTTATATTTTATAAGACTGCTTTAATGAGCGAAACAAACAACTTTCTTATTTTAAATGGCAACCTATTTTTTTTATAAGTACCCTAATATTACGCAATACATGAGAAAAATGGAAAATTAAATATATATCATTTTTATTTAAATATGACTACAAAAAGAATGCCATGAAAAAAAAAAAACATATGCAGAAATAATTGCAGAAACTGTAATAATTTGCTTTAAGTTGTGAATGATTATTATTTAATAAAGATACAACAATAGAATAATAAAGATACAATACACATAAAGAATTGTTCAAAATTGCCACCCTTGACATGAATACAAATTTCTTTCTCACAAATCCCACTAATTCAACATTATTTTTTAATTCTTGTAAATTAATGGGAATGGTGCATACATTTTATTCTTTAAATATCCCCATAGGTAATGGGGTCCTCCACTCTTATTAAACAACATATGTTAAAATCGTTTTTTCCCATAGGGTAAAAAACCTCTATTGACTGGACTAACTCCAATAGTGATTATTCTTTATATTGTACATACCATTATTCTAAAAATTAGCCTCATCAGTCCAAATATTTACACCTTCATTTAACAATAAATATCAGAATTCCAGTCGCCGATCATAGTCACCAGGTTGCATATGTCGTACTTTATTAGGTTTGTAAGGTTTATATATAGGTGTCTCAAAAAAATGTACTCACACTTTAACTGTCGCTAACATGCTGCCTTTTTACCTCTCGCTAAGAGAGGTATTGGATTCATGCTAAAATTCGCATATCCAGATTTTATTGAATAAGCACGATTTAAGGTCCCTAGAATCCGATTATAACATTTTTAAAATTATGTGTGTGTGTATGTATGTATGTATGTATGGATGTTGTAGTCACGATTCCTCAAAAACTATAAGACAAAAAAATTTTAACTGCAGTTTCCTCAATATGACATTCCTGGGAAGAGCTGAAAAGGTTTTGGTAACAATTGAACAACCGGAGGTAGTAGTTTCATAGAAAAATTCTTCTAAATATAATTTTTTGGGAAGTTTTTTTATTAAATATTGAAGAACATAAAATTCTCCATCTAATACACCTGAAATTTTTATTATATCTTGTATAGATTTAGAGATAAAGACACTATAATTTATAGAGTGAACTAATCGCAGAGGCTACGGCACTAAGGAAACCAATTGACAAATTCTAATGTTTATAACATAATTTGTAAATGACACATGTCAGTGTCAAAAATCAATAGTTTTAGTGACATTCTGATAGCTTTTACTGGGAAGTATATTTAATTTTTCTTATTGTTTTATTAATTAAATATTTGAAATTATAGGTAAAATTGTGGTAAAATGCATATATCCATCAGAAATACCGCCAATCTTGTTAATGAATTGGAATAATCTCTGACATTTAGAAACTTCCCCATACAATGAAAAATAGATATAATTAGAATTATATGTGTGCAGAAGACATGTTAAATATAATAAAAAACAATATTTGGGTAATGTTCTATAATATTTTGTTCTAAAACGACGGTTCGAAAGCGAAGTGCAATACAATACTTATATAGCCTAATATGGAAATGGCGAGAGGTCTTGTGCCGGCCACAACAGATTTTTTGAATTGCGTTATCAGCGTTGTCTGGACAATGATGGTCATCAATTTGAACATTTACGAACATGATCCTTAATTATATTTGTCTTCTGTATTCGAAGCCATTCCATTTCACTCTATGTTCAGAAATAAAGATTTTCTCGTCATTCAAAGTGTGAGTACGTTCAACAGCGGCCCTTTTTATGGGTCCCTCTTGGGTTGGCTTCAAAATATGCCAAAACATTTATTTGATTATTTTCATCATTATGGGGTCTTCGTTTAGTAATAAACGCAGAGGTATTGGAACGTAAACAAATTTCCAACCGCCGAATGTAATTATGAGCAGGCAATTATTCTTTATAATACAGAAATACACTTGAAAAATTTGAGAAAAATAATAGTTGGGATTGTTTTATTGATTTTTTTCTTCCATAGCACTCTTTGTTTAGTCGTAAATAAAAATGATGCATATTTAATTTTGCATTTTTCTCAAATATTTCGTAATATTAGTGTAGGTATTTCATATAGATACCGTTGAATTCAGAAAAAAAGTACTGAATCGTATAAGAAAATAAAAAATAGGTTGCCATTTAAAATAAGAAAGTTGCATCCCGTATTTTGAGAACCACTGGTGTAAAAAATTATTATTAAAAAGATAAGGTTGGACTTTCATTGCCTTTATTTAATTTATTTAAAAAATATTACAACAACGTTTCGACTGTAACAAATCTTCAGTCGTCCTCAGGTTATATATATTATTATTAATTAATATAGAATAAATAATAAATATATAAATAATAATAATAATTTAATATTGTCTACAACCTTCAAACAGAGATAAAAAATTATTGTTTCGCTCACTAAAATAGTGTTATAAAATAGTTTGGTAATTTAACCGACCTCGTATCTCTTATAGTTCTCGAGATAGCAATAGTGTACCATTTAAAATGAATACCTTGTACATAGGCTGCTTCTTTTTAAATGGGCCCCTATTGCTATCGCGAGAACTATAAAAGCTTCAAAGACGTTTAAATGGGTAAACATTTTCTATTTCACTAGACAAATTTAAAGAAAAGAATAGTTATTTGTTTAACTAGACACTAAAATACCATATTTACAGCAGAGGTTGAGCGAAAGGGATTGAGTGCTGTCGAGCTGTAAATCTGTGATAAATGCCATGTTGAAAGTAGACTTACGAAAATAAATTAATAACTCAGCGCGAGTAAGGTTTAATACTTTTATTAGTAAACTAAATTATTTCTATAATACAATTGATATCTGACATATATTTTTTACAGATCAATCATCATTCACTAGTTTTGTTTTTGTAGACTTCTCTAAACCCGACATTTGATGAAATACTTTTAAAATGACATACCTACGTTTCTTTGTTCCTAGACACTGTAATTACAATTTTTTTTTTAAATAACTTATTTGTAAAATTGTTTGCTAACATGTAAAAATTTTACAATATAGTTACCACTTTAGTAACGTTGTTGACATGTAGAAATTGTGTTTTGTTATTGTCATACGTCTTAAAAGTGTCATTTGCAACTGACAGGTTTAGGCCCTAATTTTAAATTTTATTTACAAGTAGGTAACAAATAAAATATTATACAAAATTTTTAATGCCTCAACGAGGTAGACTCGCCTACTCGGCACTCCAGTAGTGGTAGCACGCACTTTAGAATTCTATCATAGAAAGCAGACGAATGCGATTTTACTTTTACGAATCTTGGTAGCACGCACTTTAGAATTCTATATTCACTTTTTGATTCGGAAATTATTGGATTTTATACTATTAAAATAAGAAATATTATGACAGTTGTATATAATAAATGTATAAATTATATATAAAATGCGTTTGATTAGAACTGTGGCAAAATAATGACGTTACTTTGACACTTTCGCCTCGAGTCGTACGCTTGCAGGCGAATATTTTGAGACACGCATGCTACTAAATTTTCGCTTCATGGCGAAAAGCGAAAACAAATGCCTCATTTGATAGAATTCTAAAGTGCGTGCTGCCACTACAGTCATTTCCTCCTTCCAGCAGTAAAAACCGTTTTACCTAATTTGTAATGTAAAATATTATTTACTGTCTTGGAAATAAAATGTAAAAGACTGATAACTCTCAAAAAAAAAAAAAAATCACTTACGGCCGAATTCACCATTCCTTGCTCATAAGTTGATTCACGCTGTCTTAATCAATCCAATTCACTATTCAAAATCAAGCTAATCTATTAATCAAACTCAATGATCAACTGATTCGTCATATATTCCCTGAATCAAGCTCCTGATCACATCTTTGAATCCTAATTTTGACACAGCGATTTCAGGATTCTGACTAATTAATTTGTAACTTTGCCTCACACTTATTTAACTTCATTTAAAGGCATATTGATTTTATTATTTTCAAATATACTGTTATATCTGTTATTTTCACTATATTTAAAAACACTCCTTTATCAGTGTAATTTCTGCCTATATCAAAATAAAAATATATTATTACTGTAGGAAAATTATAAAATGTACCTATTTTATAAATAAATGAAAAGCTTACATGTTACTTTTTTAACGGACAGTGCAATTATCACGAATTAAATTACATTAACTGTCAAAAACAAAAACAAAACATTCAAAAACCAAGTTGGTGAATTAAAACATAGATTGATCTACGGATCAGCTTGTTTCCTTAATCAGCACGACCAGTGGTTCTCAAAATACGGAACCTAAATTTTTTATTTTAAATAAGAACATATGTTTTTTATTTGCTTATTTACCAGAGAATTTAATTCTGAATTCAGTGATATAATATTTTATATGTAACCATTTTTTTGAGAAAAATGCATCTAATCTTTTAGATTAATTTGTTTAATATATGGCTATAATAACAGTGCCATGAATGGAAGAAATGAATATATATACCGGGAGTTTATTTTATCAGTAAACATAGGGTATATCATTGCCATAGTTACGGTATAAATGTTTGACAGCAATGTATTGAAGCGTTTATTTTATGAGTAAACATAGGCGTTTAACATGGGAAGTAGTTTTTGGTAAATACAAAGGTCTGGCAATAAATCAAGCCTTGCTATTGGACATGATAATAGTACATTACATCTTGTACATTATTTAATATTAATTACTTTAATAATATTGTAAAAATTACAATAAATTACAAAAGTTGTCAAATAAATAATTGTTTCCGTTTTTTATTATGCAATATGAAAAGTTTTCCGAATGTCTCCGTGGCGCAGTGGTCATGACACTAGCGTCTGGAATTTTTGGTTGGGGTTCGATTCCCCATTGGGGTAATTATTTTATTTTTTTTTACATAAAAATTGTTGAACTTTTAAAAATCAGTTTATATTTCCATATTACAATCATTTGAAAATAATAATAACATTGTAATAAATAAAGAGAAAATGATTGAGAATAATTGATTACAATAATCAAAATATTGATGTAATAACAATGCATTGTATTTTATTTGATAAATACAGTAAAGACATATTTGCACAAATTTATTATATTTCAGTTATTTTTATTAATATCAAAGGAAATACAATGCATTGTTATTGCATCAATATTTTGATTATTGTAACCAATTATTCTCAATTATTTTCTCTTTATTTATTATGTTATTATTATTTTTAAATGATTGAAATATGGAAATATAAACTGATTTTTAAAAGTTCAACCATTTTTTTGTAAAAAAAAAATAAAATATTTACCCCAATGGGGAATCGAACCCCAACCAAAAATTTCAGACGCTAGTGTTATGACCACTGCGCCACGGAGACATTTGGAAATCGTTTCATATTGCATAATAAAAAATTGAAACAATTATTTATTTCACAATTTTTGTAATTTATTGCAATATTATTGAAGTAATTAATATTAAATAATGTACAAGATGCAATGTATTATTATCATGTTCAATAGCATGGCTTGATTTATTGCCAGACCTTTGTATTTACCAAAAACTGCTTCCCATGTTAAACGTCTATGTTTACTCATAAAATAAACGCTTCAATACATTGCTGTCAAACATTCATACCGTAACTATGGCAATGATATACCCTATGTTTACTGATAAAATAAACTCCCGGTATATACCGTGTGTCCCAAGCAAACATTGACATAGGCGTTTAACATGGGAAAACAGTTTTTTGTAAATAAAAAGTGTCCGGCAGAAAATTAAACCATTATATTGAACATGATAATAATAGATTACCTCTTGAACGTTATTTATTATTCATTACTTTATAATCATTGCATAAATTAAAGAAAATTATAAATATTTGTAAAGAAATATTTGTTTCACTATTATATACTGTGATAACAAATTGACTTCAAATTCTCGTCATGGCTGAGTGGATACTGTGCTTGCCTACGGAACGAAGAAACGCTCGTAGGTTGGGGTTCAAATCCCCGTCAAGCCAAACTTTTTATAATTTTTTTTTTTTATTTATGGAATAATTGCGAATTATATTAAAAATATTGAGATCATGATATGAAAGTATTTAAATTACAAATAAGTTTTTATCATGCCATAGATAATACTAGTTCCAATGGAAGTAGTGACCATGACTCAGCAAGAATTTAAGCTACATAATTTTTTTTTTTATAAATATAGCATAGTAAACACACACTACATACACATATTCGTTTTATGCTAATCATGTCTTTTTTTAAGATCAAAAGTAAATATAGCGCATTTTTGATTACATCAGTGTTTTGATTATTGTAATCAATTTTGTCATTGTTATATTCAAGTATAAAAATGAAATAATTTTCATCGGATTGATTATGTGGATGTCATTAATTAAAATATTCTATTAATCTGCGAAAAGTTTTGTGCTATTTAGTTCCAGTATTTTCTTCAAATTTTCTCGATTCACCCCAGTACATTTTCGCGCCATTTTCTTTATTACTAAGTTCTAGCTGGATTTGATTTGGTTTATTCTTTTACGATATCCACGCTTTTACCTTTAAATGAAACAAATTTAGAAATTAAAGAAAACAATTTTAACTTTAGATAATTATGAGTTTTTGATTGCACAGTATTTAACTTTTTTTATTTTACTTGTATTTAAACAATAGTAGAAAAAATATATAACTATAAATTAGTTCATAGTGATTTATTACACTATTAATTCGTTAACAATATAATAAAAAACTTGTTATTCTATTTTGCCCGAGATTTTGCCACATGAAATGAGCCGATAAGTATTTTAAATCATTGTAATGCCAAAATTTGAAGAAAATACTAGAACTAAATAGCGCAGAACTTTTCGCATATTAATAGAATATTTTAATTTTAATGGCATCTACATTCTACATAATCAATCCGATGAAAATTATTTCAATTTTTGTACGTGATTGTAATAATGATAAAATTGATTACAATAATCGAAACATTGATATAAGAAATAATGCATAGAAACTTACTTGTAATTTAAATTCTTTCATATTATAATCTCATAATAATTTTACTATAATTCGTAATTAATTCATAAATAAAAAAAATTATAAAAAATCTGGCTTGATGGGGATTTGAACCCCAACCTACAAGCGTTCTGTCGTTCCGTGAGCAAGCACGCTATCCACTCGGCCATGATAAGAATTTAAAATCGATTTGATATCACAGTATAAAATATTGAAACACATATTTCTTTACAAATATTTATAATTTTCTTTAATTTATGCAATGATTATAAAGTAATGAATAATAGTTAACGTACAAGAGGTAATCTACTATTATCATGTTCAATATAATGGTTTAATTTTCTGCCGGACACTTTTTATGTACAAAAAACTGTTTTCCCATGTTAAATGCCTATGTCAAGGTTTGCTTGGGACACACGGTATATATATATATATATATATATATATATATATATATATATATAATTTTTTACGTTGAATTAGTGCTGTGCTAAGAAATTAATATTTTTTTTTTTAAATGTCAACGCAAACAAAATATGTATGTGTTTCTTTCACGGCACTCTAATTCTTTGTAAAAATTAGATGAATTAATTTTTTCCATTCGTGGCTCTTTTATTATAGCCATATTTTAAACAAATTAGTACAAACTTTACATGCATTCGTTATAAATGGGTAGCAATGGTTGTCCATTTAAAATAAACAGCCTGTGTTGATACGTATATTTATATTTTCGGAAAGTGTTTTAATTTAGCTTGGTGTGATGTCAAACACATGCATTTTCATTAAAAAATAACCTAGTTATTAATTTTTGAAAATTATTATAATTGTATTGTATGGGGTCTCGTGGCCGTGTGCGTAAGTGTCTGGTGGCGAATCTGCCGATCCGAATTCTGTTCCGACCGACGCCAAATATTTCGAATTTTAAATGGCACCAAACTGACCCCTGTGGTGCACTCTTCACATCTACAATGAGTAATGAGTGTCCATGAGGTGACGGCTGGTAACCGCCCGCACTGTACAAATATTTTACTGATATCTGTATACAAAGCAGAAAGCAGATTGGCATACCCAGCAATGGGTAATATGCCGTGATGATATATTTTCATTTATTTATAATTGTATGTATTATTAGTTTGCAATGACATTTGTGTCTTCTTTGTTTAAGGATCTATTTCGAGCTTTACCTGATATTTTATTTGTTTTCATTATTTACTACTCGTACAAATGAAAACTGGCAGCTGACAATATAACCTATATTATTAGTGTTGCTAGGTGCGACATAATTATCGAAAAGATAACATATTTTTTAAGTCGATGCAATAATAAAAAAAAAAAATGTTATGCCATGACAAGACCTCCCGCCATTTCCATATTAGGCTATATTAGTATTGTACATATTTGACATTTCTGATACACATAAAAACACATATCTTCTTTATATATTTTTATATTTTTTAATTCATTCTATTCACTCTAATTCTTCTAATGTCCGAGATTCATCCAATTCATTGATGAGATTGGCGGTATTTCTGCAGGGTATATGTAATATATGTATCTATAATTAGACATATTTAATTAATAAAATAAGAAATATTATATGTACTTCCCAGAAAATGTCTTCAGTAATGTCTCTGGTTTTTTGACACACATTTATCTTTCAAATACAAACATTTAAATTTTTCCACTTGTTTTCCATGGGCTGCGAGATACATTTACAACTTATTATTTTATATATTTATATGTCTCTATCTTTAACTCCATAGCATATATAATAAAAAATTTAAACGTATCGGATAGAGATTTTTATATTCTTTAATACTAGTAATAACATACATTTTCAAAAAATAATATTTAGAAGATTTTTTTCAAGAAACCATTACTTCCGATTGTCAAATTGTTACCAAAATCTAATCAGCTCTTCCAAGGAATGTCAGATTGAGGAAATTGCCGTTAAATATTTTTTAAGTCTTATAGTATTTGAGAAACCGTGGTTCTAACATCCACATATATACACTCACGGACATCATCGTAAAAATGTTATAATCGGATTATAGGGACCTTAAACCGTGCTTATCTACTAAAATCTGGATATGCGATTTTTAGCATAATTATTATTATTATTATTATTATTATTATTATTATTTATTACTTTATCAGGTATACAACCCAAGACAAGTAAATGAAACAAATACAAAGATAAAAATATATACAGGTGAGTCATTGAAATTCCCTTCTTCGATAGCTCTCTTGTCGTTAGAAATACAGCATGAATTTATTGACATAATTTATTGGACTACTAAAGGAGTGTAACGTAAAATTATTTTCACATATACAGGTGTTGCATTATGGCTCGGCAAAATTATTTGTCTTTTTTAAATGGAACACCTATATATTTTCATACATTTTGATTAGTATTTCATTCACCTATATGCACTTGAGAGGTTTTTTTCCCTCGGCGTGGCAAAGTTATTCCGCTTTTTCCTTAAAAATGACCTAATACACACATAGCTTTGTAAAGACATACTAACTTTATTTTACGATTTTTTTTTTTATAACCATAACTACCTATACTCTATGTTCTCACAGAATTTTTTCTTCACATTTTTATACAGGATGGTAAATAAAGCGAATCAAATATACTCAATTTCAAATGACTATAACTCATCATTTTCAAATGGAACAGCCTATATTTTATTTTTATTCATTTTATTAACCCTAGGAAAAAGAATTGTTTACTACATTTTATTATTCAGTTGTGTTTATCTTTGTATTATCTTTGTTTTTTATTAAGGGTATCCTATGCCTAAAACCAATAGTTTCGGAGTTTTTCACCATTTTCTCTAAATTTATTCTTTTTAATTAAAAATTAAATCCAGTATACTATGGAAAGTGTATACAAGAACTTGTACATAACAGTATATTTGCGGTTAATTACTTCCTTGTACCAAGTATTGTAATCGCGAAAAATTTCGGTTTTCAGATTTCAACGGAAAAATCCATTTTGAGCATCCCTTAATCCATTTTTACTAGTTTCGGCGTGACGTTTGAACGTGCATAATGTATCTTGTATAACTCAAAAACTATTAGCCGTAGAATGTTAAAATTTTGTATTTTTAACTACTGGAACATCTTGTTGTGCACGTCCTATTTTTATTGCAATCAACTGAGCCAAAAGGGCGCTTTGCTTGAAGGGTTTCTTTGAATTTTTCGTATAACTCAACTAGCCATAGAATGTTGAAGTTTTGTATATGGGACTGCTATACCATCTAATTATTCACCTCCATTTTTAGTTCCAATCGTCCTTTTCAAAAGGGCACATTACTCTTATAAGCGTATAAAGAAATCATACGGCGTCCACATCAGATTTCTTATAAATATAATTTAGAAATAGCATTATACTCTTACATTTGGGTCTACAAAGAAAATAGTTTGAGGTGAAAACTTATATTCGTGACGACACATATATTTTTTAAACTTTGGGGGACCATATATCGCTTATTAATACAAAGTTTTTCACTTTCAGATGAAATTATAAAAATAATGAAGGAATCCCCCATTTGCATAAGATTTTCAATGTAACCACCATTCTCACGAAAACATATTTGCACATGCTTTAGAAATGTCATTTACTCTTCGCAGCATATTTGCGTCGAAATTAGCAAAACAGTTACGAATTCGTTCCATCATATCTTCTCGTGTAGTTGGTGCTGTCTGGTAGACCAAATCCTTTACATAGCCTCACAAGAAAAAATCCAATTTTGTAAGATCCGAAGATCTAGCAGGCCAATTGGCCAATCCATCTATTAGGATATCCATAATATAAATAATTCCTAACACGACGACTTTTGTGGGCCGGTGCACCATCATGTTGAAACCATAATCTCCGGATAATATTAAGGGGTAATTTATATAAATAATTTTAAAGATGAGTTTGTAAAAATTCACAATAATTTTGTCCATTAATATGGTTGTCAAAAAAGTATGGTCCAATAATGCGATTTCCGTCCCCATACATTAAGAGACCATCTGTGCTGATGGTCTAATGGTTTCACAAAATGTGGATTTACGGTGTCATAATAATGGAAATTGTGATGGTTTACTTGTCCATTTTTTCGAAATGTTGCTTCATCCGTAAATAAAACAAAATTTTAAAAATCGTGTTCGTCCGTGTATCTCTCAAAAGCCCATTCGTAAAAATTGCGACGATTTCGAAAATCACGTTCGCCTAATTCTTGCAGCATGTGTGTATGATAAGGGTGAAATTTATTTTTTTGAAGAATCCTTGACACGGTAGATCGACTTACGTCTACTTTACGGCTGATTTTTCGCGTGCTTGTATAGGGATCTTCAACAGCGCTTGCGAGTACAATTAATTGAGTATCTTCATTTCTGGCCCGTTCTCTTTTTTCGTACTGTACATGACCAGTTCTTTCAAATCTTTTTCGAAGACTCTTAAAACAACGCAGATCTGGATGTCGTCTTTCCAGAAACCGTTCTGCGTAAATTCATACTCAATTTAATGTTTAATTAAAACGAATAAATTTAGAGAAAATGGCGAAAAACTCCGAAACTATTGGTTTTAAGCATAGGATACCCTTAATAAAAAATAAAGATAACACAAAAATAAACACAACTGAGTAATAAAATATAGGATGTTCGATTTGAAAATGACGAGTTATTGTCATTTGAAATTTAGTATATTTGATTCGTTTTATTTACCATCATGTTTACCATCATGTGTAGAAAAAATTCTGTGAGAACATAGAGTATAGTTATGGTTATACTGAAAAAAAAAAAACAATTCGTAATTTTTACTATTAAAATAAGGTTAGTACGCCTTTATAAAGCAATACGTGTATTAGGTCATTTTTAAGGAAATAACGAAATAACTTGGCAACACCGCAGAAAACAAAACAAAACCTCTTAAGTGCATATAGGTGAATGAAATGTTAATCAAAATATATGAAAATATATAGGGTGTTCCATTTAAAAAAGATAAATAATTCTTGTCGAGCCGTAATGCAACACCCTGTATATGTGAAAATAATTTTACGTTATGCTCCTTTATAGTCCATTCAATAGAGGTTTTTACCCTACCAAAGGTGGGGAAAAGACGATTTTAACATATGTTGTTTGGGTCGAGACGGGGATGAAAAATTCAAATTTGTGACCTTGAGGAGGCTCGGCGTGGGCACTCATCACATTATTGGGTATGTCATCTGTAACTGGAACATTCACCATAGAATCATCTTGGTGAGATGCACAATCTTCTTCACTTCTGTGAAATATCTTCTTAGCCACTTCAATTTTGTTTGACAAAGATTCTGCTACATAACTTTCGGCTACTGTCGACGACTTCCAGCCGCTATGTCTTTTCAACTCAATAATGTTGACTCCGCTGTTAGCCAAAAGTGTTGCCGAGGTTCTGCGAAATGAGTGTCCCCTATAATTTTTTGCGTTTTTCAAATTTAAAAATTCTGCAATTTCAGAAGGAATTTTAGCAAAAATGTTTCTCCCAACCGGTTAGTTAACACATTTCCCATTTTTATATCTAAGAAAAAATCTTTTATTATCTGAATTTTTTGGTCGCAGGCTCATATATTTTCTAAATAATTCCAGACAGTGTAATTTTTCGTTGTCATTGTCTACGATGATGAAACTTCTTGGTTCGTGATTTTTTGAATCTGGTATTCTGATAAGTATTATGCTACCTTTATCTGAAATGTCATCTAAAGTTACCTTGCATAATTCGTCTTTGTGGCAAGCTCCCGCAATGCCCATTGCAGCAACAACCTTCGTTGTAAATACTTCACTCTTTTTGGGACGGTATCCAACATTTTTTTTCTTCAGAAATGTCTTTAATTTGGCGTATTTAGAAATGTCACCGTTATCGTTTAGAGTGATAGTAGACCGGAGCATCGAATATTCACACCATAAATACGAAGGGCAAGAAATTTTTGTAGTAAAACTGTCTCACTGGTATGGATATCCACCTTCTTCCCGTTGCACCACTCTCGAAAAATATTATAAGTGGTTTCGTACCTCTTTCTCGATCTATCGGGTAGAAGCGATGCACAGACAACACTGGTAGCTCCTTCTATATCCATCTTATTCATTTATTTACTCAAAGAAGCTGCAAATAAAACCTCACACCTTCGCCAAACGTCAATTTTTCAAGAATTGTTTATATACAATTTTTTCCTTTGTTTAGTTTCCACCACATCATAAACATTCATGGCACCCTCAGCCTCACCTATCATTCAAATTTTATTTTCGACATCAATCAGACAGCTGTTAATTTGAAATCTATTTCTCTTTTTCTTCTATTTTCGCAGGTATTGCAAAAAATAGCTTACTAACCTCGAACTGCAAGTGATTTTTTAGGTCTCGAATGTTTAGGAAATTTCGACATCCCAAACTACATTCTCGACGTAAAAACTATCACTTACAGTTCACGGTACGTAATATGTATACTATTTTTCCCCACCTTCTGTAAGGCAAAGGTCTTTTTTGGTCTCCATTGACTGGACTATTTAGTAGTCCAATAAATTATGTCAATAAATTAATGCTGCGTTTCTAACGACAATGAGAATAACACCCTATACATACAAAATATTACATGCAGAAAATGTCAATTTCAGAACACATACTTTTGTTGAAATTATACATTACATATATAGGTGTTTTGTATAGCCTATATGAGTTATAAGCGGGAAGGTAAAACCTTTGATTATATCGCGACGAAAATCTAGGTACTTATGCGAAAGTTAAGTTTGGTTAATAAATCCGGGCAGACAATTTTATTATAAATAATACTGTTTAAGTAATTTATAGAAATATTTATGGAACGCTAATATTTATTCTACATTTAAAGATATCTTAAATTAATTAAAGACGTCATTAAATAAAATAAAGACGTCCTTCATTCATTTTTGGAAGTCCTTATAATATTTTTTGATATCCAAAATTGTTTTTAAGACGTCTTAAATTGAAATATTTATAGGTATCAAAAATTCATTTTAGATATCAAAAATTGCATTAAAGATATCAAGAATTAAATTATGGATATCAGATATTGAATCAAAGATATCAAAAATTGAATTAAAGGATGTTTTAAAATAAATTATAGATATTACATCTCCGTAAAGAACATGTCCGAAATTCGAATTTTTGATGTTCTTAAATTAATTTTGGATATCAAGAATTGAATTCTGGATATTACATCTCCTTAGATAAGTCAGATTTCCTCAGCAAAATCATGACAAAATGTATGACCAAGGCCTATTGTTATTATACTCAAAACAAATATCCTACAAAATGAAACTACAGTAAAATTTTTGAAAGAAGTCCGATCAAGGCCATCTACGAATTGCAACTATGAATTAAGATTTTATGCTGTCAAGTTTAGTAGTGTCGTTTACATAGTTTTTATGAGGTACACAAGATATTATGTACCCTCATAAAAACTAAGTAAAAGACACTACTAAATTTGACAGCACAAAATCTTAATTCATAGATACAATTTGTAGATGGCCTTGATCGGATTTCTTTAAAAAAATTTACTGTATACTTTATTTCACGTAGGAAAATAGCGACACAAAATAATTCAGTCACTTTAAACTAGATGGCGCACCGAATTCTTGATATCAAAAATTCGAATTCTGGACATGTTATTTAAGGAGATGTATAAAATATATAAATATATCATCACGGCATATTACCCATTTCTGGGAGATGTAATATCCACAATTCGATTTTTGATATCCAAAATTATTTTAGAACTTCAAAGATTCGAATTCTGGACATGTTATTTACGGAGATATGATATTCATAATTCAATTCTTGATATCCAAAATTAATTTATATCAAAAATTCAAATTCGTGATATCAAAAGTTCAAATTCTTGATATCTAGACTTCATTTAAGGATATCAAGAACTAAATTAAAGATATCAAAATTGGAATTAAAGATATCAAAATTTCAAATACAGCTATCCAAAATTAAATTCTGGACATGTTAAATTTGCTTTTTGATGTAGAAAATTCAGTACCATTTTAAGATATCTAAAATTTAATTTTTGATATCTATAAATGTATTTTTAATATTCTTTATTCAATTCTGGATATCTGATATTCAATTTTTGATATCCTAAATTATTTAAGGATGTCTGAAATTAAATTTAGACGACCTTAATTATTTAAAGATGTCCATAATTCAATTTTTGATGTATTTTAATAATTAAGGATTTCTGAAATTAATTTTTTTACGTCTTTAAATAACTGAAGATGTCTTTAAATGTAGAATAAATAGTAAAACGGCGTTCCATAAATATTCCTATGTCTGGTTCTAATGGAATCAATGTCTGAAGTAATATATATCGATCTGGAAAGACGTGAAAAGGACTAAAGGTACTTTAAAATTTTCATCTGTAGCCTTTTGAGTTTTAATATAAGAATTTCAAAAATGGGAAACCATATAATTGTACAATTTAACTTGGATTGTGAAAAACAAAGTATAACAATCTTAATTAAAGTAAATAATATTTGAGAAATGATTCAAACATTTTACTAGCTGGTTTTTATAAGATGATTTAAATGAAATGAAAAATCCGGGTAAAGTCAAAGTAAACTCCTAAGTCTGTCGTGGATACAGAACGGGATAAAGTCAATTTTATATGCATAAAATATAGGAAACTTCTCTCGAGTATATGTCATAACCTGGCATTTAATGATATTTAGTACCAATTTATTAGTGACACACCATTCAGTCAAAGTATTATTTTGGAAATTGTTAAAGTCACAAGCATTTTCTAAATACTACACTACAACTACTAAAGAAAATAATCGGGGTGTTCTGTATCCGTGAAACACCCTCTACAGGGTATTAGAAAAATAGAGGTCACGGATTAAAGGGTGGATAATGCATCTTAAAAAAAAGTTCGCATAAACATTATCCGGAAATGCCTAGTTTCAGAGCTATAGCGATTTTAATATTTTATTTTTGTCATACGTATACAACTCACCTTCGAGCATATACTGCAGGGAATACCTGATATACTGCCTAGATGTGATCGGAAGACATGTAGGCGAGGGGCTGGAAGTCATGGTGAATTGCGGGCAGTGTTTTGTTGTGTTATGTCACTACTTGTCATTTTACTGTAACCAAACCTTATTTTTTGCGTGTAGTTTGTGAGTACATCTCGGAGTATATCAAATTGTAATGAAAAATACAAAGAAAATAAGGATATTTCGTTTCATATGTAAGTAACTGAATTTTTTTTTACAAATAATATATTAAACAAAGTGTAACATTTAGGTTTCCTACTAATAATGACGTAAGAGTAACGAGACTGAAATTTATTGGAAATAAAGGTGATTTACATATTTCAAAAGCAGTAATTAGTCATTACTTTGCAAAAAAGGTAGTACAAATATTAAGATAATACGCAGTCCGCAATACACCACGGCTTCCGTATGTGTTCCGATCACAACAAACACCGTAAGACGGCCTCTAGTTAGTATATGCTCGAAGCAACTCATACTTTTAACATTGCAATAAAATCATAGTGGCCGTTTACAATAGAAAACAGTCAATTATAAATTTTTAAAAATGTTCAAAATGTCCACCTTGAACTTCAACACAACTTTCTAATCTCATGGACCGACGAATACGTTCGAAAATTCCGAGTTTATTTTGAATTGTATTGCAGCTATTTATAATTTTTTCTTTCAGATGACCCCAAAAATAAAAATGCAGAGTATCCATCGATCATCATAAAAATTATTCAAAAATTGCCTCACATCTCGAGTGAAATATGGTGATGCTCCATAGTGCATGAACCACATTCTTTGTCTTCATCACAAATAATGCCTGCACATACATTCACACTAAAATGATTTTGATGTCTACTTTGGAAAAAACCATAAGGATTTTCCTCCAGCCAAAGATGTGTATTGTGAAAATTTGTTATTCCATTCCTATTAAACCCGGCTTCGACGGTAAATAGCACTAATGATTTGAAGTGAGGAGTAATGGCACATTGTTGAAAAAACCATTCGCAGTATTCTACTGAAAGTTGCAAAACATTTGGTAATATATTGTGAACCCGCTGAATATGATAGGGTTGCAATTGTTGCTCATGTAAGACATTCCATACTTGTGAATTATGAACACGTAATGTAGAAGAAATTCTTCTTCTACTTGTATAAGGATCTTGATCTGTCACCTGAAAGAATCTTGAAGTTCCCAAATTCTCTTAGGCGACGATCAATCTTCTATTTGGTATTCTCCAATTTGGAAAATTCTCCTCATACAAACGTTTAGCTTCTACCGAATCACCGTGAGCATGACCGAACTTTAAATGCATACATGCTAATTCGGAAAAAGTGAAATTATTCATGATAAAATTGTGTTTGTAACAAACAATAATTATGACAAATAAGGAAAAAACAAAAGACTATCTTTAATTGTTTTCCATTGTAAACGGACAAAATGTGTTTATGAGTGCCCGTGAGGTGACGCCTGGTAAGCGCCCACACGGTAAAATATATCGTCATCATTACATCATTACCGATGTCTACATGTATTGTAGATACTGGCACACCCAGAAATGGGTACTATGCCATGATGATATATTTATTTATTTATTTGCAAAAATATGAGTTGTATATAACAGAAATAAAGTATTAAAATCGCTATAGCTCTAAAACTAGGCATTTCCGGATATATGTTTATATAAACTTTTTTTTATTGTTATGAGACGTATTATCCACCTTCAAATCCGTGACCTCTATTTATATATATATATATATATATATATATATATATATATATATATATATATATATATATATAAAGAGAGAGAGAGAGTGATCAAAAAGAAATGATGCAGTGGGCAATACAATTCTGGGGATCTTTTTATTCCACAGTTTACACAACATCAGGCGAAGATGGGAAACACTGTTTAACATGTAATTTTGACAATAAATACATAAAGGTTATGTCAGAGTAGTGTCCTGACAGCAAATAGGATTTTGAGTAATTGAAATGCTTTAGATTATTGCTCTATCGGTAATGTAAGAAATAAAAGTACGTAGGTAAGGGAAACAACAATTTCAATGAAAAATTGTAAATATATCCAAATTTAAGTTTTCAAATGTCAATATAGTCAAAAACAGAAAATAAATTTATGAGTCAATCTTACCAATTTCCAGTATTGCCAACCGAATCAGTTATTTTTAGGGCTAGGATTTAGAACTGGGTATTTAGTTAAATGGGAAATACCCACCCACCTGGACCAAATGGAATATAGGTCGGAGTTGATTCTTCAACCATAAGACCCGTAAAACCCATAAGAACGCAAACCCGTATTACCCGTAAGAACCGAACAACTCGTAAGAACCGTATTTTCCTTAAGCCTTGACATTATATGTGAAGCGTACGACTGTCTGTAAGGGGCATACTTCGCTGGACCGATAACATACATATCTCATTATTGCATTTAAATATAAACATTTAAATTATTCATAATGTTGTGTGTCTTATAAATCGATATTTTCTTTATTTGCCCAATTATTGTACAAATTACCAATTTATTTATAAAAATGAATTGTATTATGTGAAATGTTTAATCAAATAATTAACCAGTTTTTGTTTATTTCTGACATCTGTCGTTTATTCAGAAGCCCACAAAATTAATCATTTTGTAATTCAAAAATTATACAAAAATACAGTTTTATATTTTTCAAATAATTCTACATGTTTATTTTATACAATAATAAATATTTGGTCATACTGTGCGAATATCTCCAAAAATATATTTCGCTTGTCATAAAGTGTGGTTGGTTTTGACGTGTAGACAACCTCCAATATGATACACCATGGGCAACGTATTACTTGTACAGAGCGGTTAATAGTCTACATAACTGGCGACCGAACTGGACATAAAGTCCCTCACGGTCAAAAACAGAAATATTTGCAAGAAAAGCACATTGGAAAAGTGAACTAGCATAATTGGTTCATTTCTTCAGATATAGAATTATAAAAATCACATGCATATATTGTATTATAACATTTATATTTCTGTAGTCATACGTAAATAAATAAATAAATAAATAAATAATAATCAAATAAATCAACTAAATTAAATATTTTTTTTCTTCAACGATATGAGTATTTAAACAGCGTAATAATACGTCTTATGGATGATAAGATTCTTACGAGTAATACGGGTCTGCGGTTTTTACGGGTAATACGGGTCTACGGTTCTTACGGGTAGTACGGGTCTGCGATGTAATATTTGTACAATAATACTACACTAAACCTTGACTGTAGGCTTTTATTGACTAAATATCTTGACTATACAAAACAGAATACAAAATGACATTAAATCGATTACTGACTAACAAATGCATAAACATAACAGCCATCTTGACGATAAATCAAAATACCACATTCACCCCATGGGCTAAGAACGTAACTATTTAGTTACATAATCGTTTAAATAAGCAGGAGGTTTTAGAGCACGTCGTGGTCTAGAAGAGCTTTCTTGATTGGCTTCTAGATAGGATTGGGTTTTCTCAGCTTCACAACGCGATTCAAATTGAGACGGAGAAAGAGACCTTGTGATCGGAGGAAAAGACTCTTCGGTGGGAGAAACTTCCTCATCTACTTGTTGATCCGTGATGATTTGTTGATTTTGAAACTCTGGATCACGACTGGGCGGTTGTTCCATGTGAAGAGCAGTTTCCTCGAGGAGCCAGTTGTCTTAAGAGAACTGTGAATTAATGACAATCTTTTCTACGAATTATCGCATACTGAGGATTAGCTTCTAATAATTCAACTTCTTCTACAAGATCGTCCTATTTAGTGGCTCGTGCATTCAGTTTAGCGAGCACCAGTCCAGGGGTTAGTCACGAGGAAAGAGTGACTCCGTTCGCCGCTCGTCTGGGATGAAAGAAGAAGCGTTCATGAGGTGTACAATTAGTCGCTGTGTACAACAGAGATCTAATCGAGTGAAGGGATTCTTTTACAACATCTTCCCAATCCTGAGTTCGAAGTTTTTATGTTTTGAGAGCCAAAATAATAGTTTTCCATAAAGTTCCATTAAGATGTTCAATCTGACCATTGCCCTGTGGGTTGTATGGTGAGGTACGACTAGTAGCAACTCCATTCGCAGTTAAGAAAGATTTTACTTCTTGCGACATAAAAAAAGTTCTACGATCGAAGTGGATGTATGCAGGTATTCCAAAAATACAAAAGAGGTCTTTCAAGCATTCAATCACAGTAGCTGAAGAAATATCTTGATACGCAAAAGCGAACGGAAATCGGGAGAATTCGTCAATTATGGTAAGCAAATACACATTCCTGGACTTCGAAGGAAGCGGCCCCTTAAAATCGACGTTCAGGCGTTCGAATAGGAATGTAGGTTTAATAAGAGTTGGAGATGGAACAGTTTGCTGTGAACTTTCTGACGTCTTCGAGAGAATATGGACGATTTTTGCTTCTCAGCCAATGAAACATACGTGTTATATCTGGGTGACATAATGACTGGTGAAGCTTATGTATTTCAGTGAAATTGACATCATTGCAAACACGGGATAAGGCATCTGCTTTGACATTATCTTTCCCAGGTCGGTAGATGATACCGTATGAAAATGAGGCCAATTCTAATCGACAACGAATTATCTTTTCGTTCTTTATCTTACTGGCGTGTTTTCTATTGAATATGAAGGACAATGCTTCTTGGTCAGTAATAAGATGGAAATGTTTCCCAAAAAGGAAAACCTTCCAATTTCTTAAAGATTCCACGATTGCTGATGCCACTCTTTTTCAATAGAAGAATGCCCCTTCTCAGACTTGTTAAATGATTTAGAAAAGAATGCTACTGGGCGATCCTCTTGACTCAACGTAGCAGCTAGAGCAACATCAGCGGCGTCCGTTTCTACCACCAGAGGAGAAATATCATTTACAGTTATAGCCGTAGAGTTAGCTATATCTTTCTTGAGATTTTCAAATTCAGTGGCAGTGGAAATGAACGAAAGCTGGTGAGTTTCTTAATTTTATCAGAAAAACGTGGTATCCACTTCGAGTAGTGAGCAAAAAACCCCTGTGCTCTTTTAAGAGAAGAGGAGTTTTGAGGGAGCGGCATATTTAATAAAGGAGCGAGTCGAGCAAGATTTGGCTTGATTGAGTTGTGTGAAACAAGGTGCCCTAGTAGATGAATGGAGGTGAAGTCGAATTTGCTTTTTATTTCATTGATTTCAATGCCCAGTTTGGTAAGAGTGACAAGAGTTTGTTTAAGTTTCGATCGTGATTGTTCTTATCATTTTCACAAACAGTTAGATCATCAAGGTATGCATGCACTCCCGTTAGTTTTTCATCAGAGATTTTTTTTATCAATCACACGTTGCAAACAGGCTACCACATTTGTCAAGCCAAAAGGTATTCTGGTGAACTGATACAAATTGCCTTTCGCCTCGAAAGCTGTGAATATCTTGTCCTCATCACATATAGGAATTTAATGATAAGCATTTCTTAAATCGATACTGCTGAAATGCTTATAGCTTGCAATTGTCCGAACAAGATTATCTACGATTGGTAAGGGTTAAGCGCCCAGAAGTGTAAACTTGTTAATGGTTTGGGAGTAATCGATAACAAGACGTTTTCTGCCATTTTCATTCTCAATGACAAGCACTTGTATGACTCTCTTAAGGTATGCAAATGCCTCGTCATCTAATTAGTGACGCGCGTGAATGGATTAACGAGATTCTCTCTGTCCCTATCTACTATCTCGCGAAACCACTGCCAAGGGAACGGGCTTGGAAAAATTAGCGGGGTAAGAAGACTTGGGCTCTCCAAGGGGAATTACTGGGTTCAATAATGCCTTCAGAAAGTAAACGATCGACTTCACTTTTGATGAATTTAAGGTCCGCTTCACAGTATCGACGAGATTTAGTAGCTACAGGTCGACAATCTTTAGACAAGTGGCTAAAAAGACGGGGCGGATCAACTTTTGCGATTGATGAACAAATGGTTAGAAAAGACTTTTTACCACCAAAATCCAACGAGATTTTTGTATGTTTCTTCAATATGTCGTGGCCAATCAAGACATCTGAGCAGAGTTCTTTGAAAGCAATAAATTTACAATTGTCATAGCTATGTTCAGCGATTTTCAACTTGACTGTTACATATACTTCAACTTTCGCCCACAAAGACGTAGAAGCCATAGAAACGTGTCCTTCATTTAGAGTTCTGCTAATACCATGCCTGTTAGTAAAGTCAAAGCTGATAAAACTACAGGAACTCCCCGTCTACCAAACAATTAGAAGGTATTCCATTTACTGTTGCTTTAGTAACAGCTTGTTTTAATTGTTGTAAAATTCCTTCTCCCATGTAAGCGATAATAGCCGCAGAGACGGATTTTGACTTTTTCTTTGATTTTCGGCAGACTCGCGCATAGTGCCCTACAATTTTATAATTATCACACTGCTCATCTCTAGTAGGACATGATGATGAGGTCCTCTTGACGGGATCCACTCTTATTTGTACTGGCACATGAATAAAGTACTTTAAGAATAGTCTTCGGCTTGCTTATGAGCCATTTCTAATACCACAGCACGTTTATTAGCTTCATCTAAATCGAGAGTAGTTTCCTCAAGTAGACGCCGACGAATTTGAGGAGATAGTAAACCATTAATAAACGCATCTCATTCATTTCTATGTTGTTCGACGATAACAGCAGTAAATAATATGTGTAATATTTATAATTCGATACATAATTGTTTTGATATTTTTGATAACAATGGTGTTCAAATGATTAAATGTTTGTGTAATGATAATTTATATAACTACATAAGATAAAACATTATTTTCATTAAGTTTGATATTATGTTAAATTCAATGTTTTGCATGTTATTTGTTATTACATGATATTATGTATGTTCATTATTCTACATTAAATCTAAAATAAAGTTACAATCTTTACTCATCACTTTCAAGGTATGGATGTATTGATCAATGCTTTCTTCTGATTATTGTTTACGAACGGCGAGCAAATGCCGTGCGAATATATCGCTTTTCTTTTTGATATAAGTCGCTTCAAGAACTTTGACAGCAGCCTCGTAGTTCGTACTCTCACTGATTAACTCGTAAACGTTGAATGTAAGAAAATTTGTATCTTTAGTTTATCGGTTTCCTCCAAATTTTCGATTGAAGAGGTCAGGAATTTTTCAAAAGTAGCCATCCAACAAGTAAACTCCTTCTCTGCCGTGGGTGAATCAGACGAGTCAAATCGACCAGGTTTTAAATATTTATCCATAATGATGAATTATGAAGTCAATAAAATTGTAATATACGTACAATAAACACTAAACTTCGACTTTAGGCTTTTATTGACTTAATATCTTGACTATACAAAACAGGATACAAAATGACATTAAATCGATTACTGACTAACAAATGCATAAACATAATAGCCGTTTTGACGATAAATGAAAATACCACAGCGGTTCTTATGGGTCTTATGGGCGAAGAATCGACTCTGAGCCGTATTCACTGAAATACGGGTGAGCGGGTGGTCTTTTGGATCCACAGGCATTCCGAGCACTAGTTTTTTTTTGTATATATTATGCTTTGTTATTATTAATATAACTATTGTTATTAATTTAAAAGACTGTTCGAATTACTTATTGTTAGGACTGCTATACAAAAATAAATTTCCCACGAAAACACTATAATTTTTTTCATATTCCATAATTTTCATTACGTTTTTCAATATTTAGTAATTTTAGATGTGGCAACACTGTATATTATGTCAATTTTATTATTTTTCAAAATTCGAAGTATAAATAGGTATTTAGAAATAATAAACCAACTTAATAAATACGATTTAAGTATAATGAATGAACTGTACCTCTTTTAATTGTCTAAAAGCAATATCTTGCAAATAATTGCCGCAAAACTTAGAAACGCCATCGTTACAACAGCAAAATGCAGAATATAGTACCAAAAACTAATGAAATATCCAAAACACAATAAAACACAAATTATCAATACCAAAATCATCTTTCACCACATGAATGACAAAATGATATGAATATTCAAATAATTTAAATATTTGAAAATGACTCGTAATCGTTACACTACAATTTCTATTTAATTTTTCATCGTTGGATGGACGGAGATAGCTTGAAACATACGATATTGAGATAGAGAACAAAAGTCTTATATACAGGGTGTTAATACTAAGTCGTTACACCCGAAAATGGTAGTTAGAACTCATTAAAACAAACAACTTTTTTTAGTTCCAATTTTTGCTTGCCTTGGTTTGTAGTTATTGGAGTTCTTTTGTTTTTCGAAAAATCGTCATAACTCTCTTATGTTAAGGACTATTGAATTTTTTTTTCGAAATTACCTTTCGGCCCTCTAAAACATTTGGCATTTACAATTATTTTTTATTTTTTTAAATGACGAAACGGCGATCGATCAAAAATTTCATAATAAGATTTTTTGATAACCACTCCGTAGATTTTTGAAAGTAAAACATTTATAACATCTTTAAACTATCTATTACATTTTTCCATTCTATCCAAAAAAAAATCTCTACTCATTTACTTCACTTTCAGATATTAACAAACTAGAAAAATATATATATATATATATATATATATATATATATATATATATATATATATATATATATATATTTAAAACGAAGTAGCATCTACCATTGAACAATGAACCAAATAAAAAAAAATGTTAGATTTGACAAGTACATTATTTATATATGTTATTATGTTAATATTTGAATGAAATCAAACATTTAAAATGAAATGCAAACTTAAATAATTAATTTAAATCAAGAACAACCATGACGAAGAAACCTTCGAGCATATACTGACTAGAGGCCGCTTTACGGTGTTTGTTGTGATCGGAACACATACGGAAGCCGTGGTGTATTGCGGGCTGCGTATTGAAGCCGTGGTGTATTGCGGAATGCGTATTATCTTAATATTTGTATTACCTTTTTTACAAAGTAATGACTAATTGCTGATTTGAAATATGTAAATCACCTGTATTTCCAATAAATTTCAGTCTCGTTACTCTTACGTCATTATTAGTAGGAAATCTAAAAGCTACACTTTGTTTAATATATTATTTGTTAAAAAAATCCCAGTTACTTACACATGAAACGAAATATCCTTACTTTTTTCGTATTTTTCATTACAATTTGATATACTCCGAGATATACTAACAAACTACACGCAAAAAATAAGGTTTGATTACAGTAAATTGACAAGTAGTGACTAGTGACATATAACACAAAACACTGCCCGCCTACATGTCTTCCGATCACAACATCCTATGCATTGGTATAGGGAATTACTTTTCTAGTCAGTATTTGCTCGAAGGAAGAAACGCTTACCGCAGCATTACGCCTTGCCTCCCCAAAAACCAGAAGCATGTCAAGAAGTTCAACGTTTCGATAATAATACATGCAAATTATGCAAAATACGAACTCAAATAATTAACTTAGTTTTTAAATTTGTAACATACAAACTAACAAACACACACGTGCGTTAAATTTGACGTATCTTGTACCGCTTTGTGTACTTGTTAAATCCTCTTTTGCTTCATTGTTCAATGGCAGAAACTAATAACTATCGTTTTCGGGTGTAACGACTTAGTATTAACACCCTGTATATGCTATACATATATGTACGTCAAGATGTTAGATAACAGTTTATGTAATTTTTGCATCAGAAATTGTTGACGTGGAGATCAACTTGGAGATAAAGGCCCGTATTACGAGCGAAGAGCGCACTTTTATAATAAAAGCGCTTTTATGGAGCACGGTTTTACATTATATTCTTATAACAAGTGTGCTCCATAAAAGAGCTTTTATTGTATATATTGTGATATATACACCGGAATGGTATTTTACAGAAAGCTCTGAACAGGAGTTTCTTGAAAAAATTAAATAAAATATAATCCAAAACCTCTCAAATTTTGGTATTTAAAACTCGTACATAATTTCAAACAACTATTAGATTTTGGCTACCTTATATGATAAATAGGAAGTAGTACTTAATTTAGAGCTCTTAACGGATTATCAAGGAAAAACATAATAAAATATAATCCAAAATTTCGTATTGCATACTTTTCTATTTATTGGAGCAACAAGTTAGATTTTGTTTACAATCAACCGGAAGTGATACTTTACTTAAAGCTCATGGCTAGTTTAAACATTGAATTAGCGGGAGGTCATGTGCTAGCCACATCATATTTTTTTTATTCTTTGACACTTCAAAATAATCAAAAACAAATGATACGGCTGGTAAAAGTCAAAATATATTATCAAACAAAGAAGGTACAATTTATCATAGCAAACTGATACTACATAAAATATCATAATTTTCAAAAATTAATAACTTGGTAATTTTTTAATGAAAATGCATGTATTTTGCATCAATTTAAAGCTAATTTAAATTTTTTTCCGAAAATATAAAAATATATACACCGTTCTATTAAAAAAATCAATGATTTCGTTTTTGGCGAAACCGGAAGTAAAATTTCAGATTTTTTTTTGACATCAAAATTTGTAATTTAACTTCGCATGTGTAATATAAACTACAGGTCTAGAATTAAATAATACAGAAAATACCTATTTGCCTATTTTTCAATCATTCTGTAGGTGAAATATTTTCTTTTGAAAATAAATATTTTACAAATTTTGACATGCACAAGATTTAATTCAGATTCTTTTCATCGTGCAGTGAAAATGATTAGTCTTAAAGAAAACTGTTGTTATGTTCCGTGCATCATTCATTAAATTTGTCTTGCATTGTAGAGTTGTCTCCTTATAACATTTTGCTGATCTTTCGTAATTTGTAATGAATGATGGATGATATACTAAACATATTACCCAATTTTTTCCACTAATTATATTTTATTTCAGCTCCTTGTGTGGTTCCAACTGTCTCCCAAGGACGAATCATCCTCACTCTTCGTACTAACGATTCCATAGCTCAACTTTCCAGTTCTGCTCCTGTTGTACAACATGGTGAGATCCTCACAGTTGAGTGTCAGGCGAATTATGAATTCCCACAAGCAAATCATGCGCCTGTGACGTGCAATAATGGAACTTGGACGCTTATTCCGAGGTGTTTACCGGCAAGATGCAAACATATGCCAAGGTAAAGAAACTTGTTATTATTATTATTATTATTTTTTTTTTTCTTAATATATACATTTTGTTTTGTGTAGACCTCCCAAAAATGGAATGGTAATCGCTCCTAAAACAGATCATGGTATGCGAGCTAGGTTTAGGTGTAAGGATGGTTATACTTTACGAGGAAACCATTTTGTTGAATGTTCTTTTGGAAATTGGACTGGAGAATCACCTTATTGCCAAGAAGGTATATTTTTTCTAAATATGTATCAAAGAAAAGTATTAACGCGTATTATATATTTTTTGTAGTTTATTGTCCATTCCCAGGGTATATAGAAAATGGGAAAGTATTATTAGTTGGTAATATGGGTTTATACGACTATAGACCATATGTAAGAAAAGTAACAAATAATAAACAAATTATGTATGATTGTGATAAAGGATATGTGCTTTTGGAAGGACCACCAGGTGCTACTTGCATAGGAGGACATTGGAGTCCCAAAGATTTGCCAAGGTAAGACATATTTTTTTTACTTACAGTGTAGTGTGTATGATAGTTCATTACTGCTGGGTTTATGCAGCATGTAAATTATGAAATTAAATTAAGCAACTAAATTAAGAAACTAAACTAAAAGAACGTCGTTTGTGTAGTAAATTAAAATTCAGAATTTTATGTTTGACATTTCTTATAATCTAACTTTTATAGGTGAAATTGCGATACATTATATTTATATAGAATAAAAAAATAAAGGTAAAGAATTTGTAGAATAAGTCCAATTTGTATTTCGTCGCTCTTTTCTGCAAAAACTTTGTTATCATCGTACATATTCATAGGTTAGATGCGAAAATCTATCATAAGTGCGCGAATGGCGAAGGCGCAAAACTAAGAAATTATAAAATTAAACTCTAAGTTGAAAATAGCGAACTTCTTAATTTAGTTTCATTAGTGTAATTCTTCAGTTCAGTTGCATAAATGTTGTCAGTGATAACAATGGTTTCTACTTATCTAGTTTAGTTTTACAATTTAATTTTTTAATTTAGTTGCCTGCATAAACCCAGCAAAAGTCTTGCCATAAATGCTGTTAAGACCAATTTTTACATCTCTTTGAAAGAGGTATTGGATTCATGCTAAAAATCGCATATCCAAATTTTAATGAATAAGTACGTTTTAAGGTCTCTAGAATCCGATTATAATATTTTTACTATTGTATAGTCGAAACGTTGGCATGAATAAATTTTATTAGTTGACTGCAAGTCCGAAGAATTTTTACTTCCTGTAACTCATAACGTTTCTAAAATACATCACTAAGCTCATAACTTTTAATTTTAGCCACTATATTTGCAATTTTTTCATCGCGTTGTTTTTCTGCTAAAAGCCAGTTAGTTGTAATTTCAGCAACATCAATTCGTTTTTGATGTACTGTGTAAGTGTGTACTATGATCGGTAGAGAGAGGATTTCGCGAAAAGAAATAAGCAAGACACATCCTAGTACCGGGTGTGTTTGTCAAAATCAAATGTTTGTAAAAATGCCCATCATTTATGAACTCTAGGGGTGAGATAAATTTTTGTACGTGATGATTTTATAGAGTTGGAATCTGTAACTACTGGAAATTTACGACCGTATAAATAATGACGAAAATGTTTAACGGCATTGACCACCGCTAAAGTTTCCAATTCATATGAGTGATATTTAGATACATAATTTGTGATACGCTTGCTAAAATATGCAACGACATGCATACTTTTTGCATTAATATAACTATCGGCACTTGCATCGGTATGCAGCAGGGAATGATGGATTAAAAATCATTAAAACTGCTTCACTAGTGAGAATAGAAAAGATTTTTTGACGAATTTCTTCATGACATGGTTTCCAATTAAAAGTATTTTAGACAGTCGTCATTTGATAAAGAGGACCCATGATTTGCGAAAATTTAGGCACAAATTAACGGAAATAAGATCCAAAACCTATGAATTGTCGTAATTGTGTGATTGTAGTAGATGGTGGCAATGCAGTAATTTTCGTGGGTTGGGTCTAATATCACCTACACTAACTTCATATTCCAAATATCTTTCACATGCTGTGGTGATGGTTATTAAAACATTGTCCATATAAACAATGACTTAAGTATGTGCAAGATCGCAAAGTGTTTTCATTATAGCTCGCTGGAAAAGAGAGGGTGCATTTTGAAGACCGAAAGGCATGGTCAAATATTCATACTGCCCGTATGGAGTGACAAAATCAGTAAGTTCTACGGAATTTGGATGTGTCGGTATTTGATGAAATTCACTTGCTATATCTAAACTAGTGCAAAATTGCGCGCCATGTAATCTGGATATTTGATCTGCTATGAGAGGCAAAGGAAATCTGTCTGGTACAGTATTAGAGTTAAGTTCGCTATAATCCATGCACATACGTTCACTATTGTACGACCAAGCGATTTGTGCCCTTGGCTTTGACGCGGAAGGCACGCGCTTGCGTAAATACTCAACCAATAGCATTTGAGAACGCGTAAGTACATATAGAATAAAAGTAGACGTGTAGTGACGGCGGCAGCATACAAATAAACAGTGGCGGCTGGTGATATCTTTGTATGGTAGGGCACAAAAATTTAAAAAAGTAAAAAGAGCATATTAAATTATTTAATCTTTAAGATACAGAAGCCATCTTCGTAATTAAATGAGTACTAGACGATTACAATTCAACAATAACAGATTACCTCGGAAAATGCCGGACATACTCGGACATCTTCGTTTAAATTGGGCTGTGCCCCGAACAGGCTTAATGCAGTCATATGCAGCTTCGCGCGCTTCGCTGCTATTGGTCAAAATGCGAGTAAAAATAGTGGGAGACCGGGGCAGAAACATTTGTGCCCTAGCTTCTAGCAGCATATCGGTACGTGCACACGTCAGTATATAGGCTATCTAGCTATCGGCGGTGTAGTAAGCATTGCATAATAATGAAAGTAAATAAATAATAATTAATGTATTTTTAAAATGTATATGTACTCGCTTATTTCTTATTTTCTTGTCTTTTTATTTGGTAGGGCTGCGCCCTTGTGCCCTATAGCACGAGCCGCCACTGCAAATAAATGAATTATAATTATGGAGAAGGTATAATATGTATATTATAAATGACTTTGAAAGAAGTGTTTATGTATTTTATTTATGTTCTAACTAAATCCATTTCATACATGAACCGCTAAAATTTGTATAGAAAACTTATGTCTCCGAATGTACTCTTAATGGTAGACCACGCCTCCCAAGTCGAGATCAGGGGCACATATCGCTTGGTCGCACTATACCATCAAAAAATAGCGATCATCTAGGCTGAATAAGATCAGTCTGTAAACTCATTATTTTTGTACAAATTATTTCTCTTTCATTTTCAATTAAACGATACGGACGTCTCTGTACTGTACGATTTGGATCAATTAAACTAATTTCTAACTAGTAACGGTATTTACGCGGTATGCCTTTAATAAAAGATGATGCAAATCACTGAAAGTAATTTATGCTTTTCGAATCATCAATCAATTTTAATACACCTATAGAATTGGGAATTGTACAATTTTCAACAATTTAACTCTGGCTATACTAAATTTATCTGCAGTCATATGAATAGAAAATCCCTGATTAAGTATTTAACGACCGATCATATAATACTTTTTAAGTAGCTATCAGGTAAAACGTGTAATAAAATCTCTAATTCATTTACATCAGTTGTTACACCAGATAATGTTTGAATAATACGATTTACTACAGACTGACCAATGCCAATTAATGAAATTACATTACTAAAACGATTACCTGAAAATTAGCATGAAACTCTTTTACCCGTTATGTTTAAGTTACGACGTAGGTACCTGCACGATGCACAGATCTATTCTCTTCGGTGTATTGCCGCCGTTGCCGCACCCGCTCAGTCTTGGCACTGTAAATCCCACACTTTGACGCGAAATGTCCCTCTTCACCGCGTTTGAAGCATAGCACTGTCTTCTTGATTGGTGTAGTAATCCTCTCCTCTCTTATTACTAAAAATATGAGTAACAGGTGTACATGTTTTTGTCTTATTTTTGCACATTTTATCTGGAATGGTGCAGTATGTATAACTAGTATCCATAGTAATAGGTACATTGACAAAATAGTAAATATACAGAGTGTTAATGAATATGTGTTACAGACAACAGCTTATTCCTGAGGTATTTTTGAAAAAATATGTTATATGAAAGTATATCAGGAAAGGTTGCATTACAGGGTTAAAGCCCTTTTAAGGTGGACCTCACCAGACACATTTTTATTAATAACTCTGGTACTAGTTGCACTAATCTCATATGGGAAAGCCTTGAACATATTTAATCAGTTTTTTTTACCTATTGCCATTTTTTCATTTTTATTAATGTAATATTTTATTAGTAAAAAAATATTAATACCGATTAAAAACATTCAAGGCTTTCCCAAAGGAAGTGTAAACACGCATCTAATTAAGAAGTATCCCTGCACCAAGTTTCAAAATTATAGTGCAACTAGTACCAGAATTATTAATAAAAATGAGTCCGGTAAGGTGCACTTTGAAAGGGCTGTAACTCTGTAGCGAAACGTTTACGGACATACTTTCATATAACATATTTTACTCAAAATGACCTCAGAAATACGCTGTTAAAGTTTATAAAACGTATTCATTACCATCCTGTATATACAATTATATACAGGATGTTTCCTTTAAAACAACCAGTATTTTTTTGGATCAACTAATGACTTTGGAGAAAAATGTTACATACAAAAAAAAATGATCAGGAAAAATTCAACAAGTGGTCCACAAACGACAAAACAAAATTATAGTTTTTAAATAAAGTTACGAAATTAATTAATATATTAAGCGAGTAAACTAAAAAAATATTTTGGTAGAAATTATAAAATGGCCGAACATATAATTGTTAGTGCTCGTAGCATAGCTGACTGATTTATGAAATGTAATATAACTCTATATTCATTGAATATGAAGTATAAAATGCAATCAAAACATAAAGAGAATAAAATATATTTAACTTAGTTTTTTCAAGAAGAGCTGTTATAAACTTGAATTGTTGATACTTCCGATTGACCACTTATAATCCAAGTCTAATCAACTCTTCATTTGAATGTAAACTCGAGGAATTTGCAAAAATTATAATTTTTGGAATTGTGTTATTGGAGTTATGCGATCCAGAATGATCGTCACATACACGAATCAGATGAATCACAAGTAAATCAGTTACTTAATGATCTTGCAAAAAAAAAACTATAAGATCACAAATCACGCACACATACATACATACATACATACATACGTACATACGGACATCATCGTAAAAATAGTAAAATCGTAGTGTATGGACTCTAAAACGTCCTTATTCATTATCATTCATCATCGAATTATTTGACAATACCCTCCTTACCTATAGGTGACGGAAGGTAAAAATGCAATGGCGAATGAATAAAAAGTTACATATAATGAAATGCAGAAGGCTTTCATTTCATTTATATTACACCATACAAATTTAATAGCTATTAACTACTTACCTAGGATTGTTATGAGAGTAACACAAGTGCCGTAGATGTCGATTTAAACGAGAATTTTAAGACATCCAAGGATTGCTATGATTCAAACTACTCGGTTTGTTCAATAGTTTATCGGTTTCATAAAATTAAGACATTAATAAATACCTATGTTAAGAATTTCATTAAAATACGAGAAACTATATTATTATCAATTTATTGGACAAAGCTGTTTTATTTTAAAGCAAAAGTATTTGTACTGACATTTCAATTAATTATATTTTTATTGTATTCAAAAAGTAGAATATCTACTTCAACTTGGTCCTGAAATAAAATGTAAAATCATATTCCTAAACGAGATCGATTTTTCTGGAATTCTGGCTTCGGTAACTCTTTCGTAAAATGTAATTACCTTTTAAATATTGTTCTCGAATATACAAAAATCTGACGTGGATTGTTTAGTGCGATTGTGAAACTCAGGTTTTTCGCAAGTTTAATTGCACTGGCATTCTTAATTTTTAATATAGTATGCTTTTGAAGTTGACCCATTTCGGACAGCAATCTTTTTACCCAAAACAACTGCTAGGCAGCTTCACTTTTTGAAATAAATTAAGCTTCTGTAGTGAATAAGGCAATAGACTGTTATTTTTAACTACACCAACTTATTGCTCGTCCACTGAAAAGAAAAAACTATTCCGGTTCTAGATTTTCTTGTTGTAGAATCACCGTCATAGTGAGCATCACAAAATTCCTGGCTAGTGTTTCAGGGCATGAATGCCTACTACTTTGTCATTGCAGTTGACTATCTTAATAGTATCTGTTGTCTGTGGTGAGCAGACAAGAGAAGTACGTGACATGTTTCGGTAGCTGTCACTCATGTTATCATGTAAATTGCTTAAATATCCCACAAACAGATAAAATTGCATTATCATCTTCAAAAGAACTAATATGGATGTGCTTTATTTGCAAGGCAAAGGTGCAATCAGTATCCCGACCTCTCACCATCACCATGCATTACCACTCTTCTTCTTCTTCTTCTTC
Source organism: Ophonus ardosiacus (assembly GCA_943142095.1). Taxonomy (NCBI): domain Eukaryota; kingdom Metazoa; phylum Arthropoda; class Insecta; order Coleoptera; family Carabidae; genus Ophonus; species Ophonus ardosiacus. The sequence goes on along the minus strand of OW964832.1, from coordinate 19,915,856 downwards.
ACAGATCCTTTATACCCTTTATAGGGTGTCGGATATGGTTTTCTGCTACTCGTTCTTGACCCATTGATTTCATGCTGTCCGGTCCTTTGCTAATTTTTTCATTTCCTCCATATTTTTTCCTCTTCTTTTGCCTATCTCTTCTATTCGTCCCTTCCATGTTTTCCTTGGTCTTCCCCTTGTTCTTTTCCCAGTATTTTTTGATTCTATCACTATTTTGACTAGATTATCTTGCTCCATTCTTCTGATATGTCCAAACCAATACAATTCATTAGTTTCTCTGTCCCATTTTGTTTTCCCCATAATTTTCCTCAAGTACTTCATTTCTATTGCTGTTAGTTTTCATACATGTTTTTTCTGTATTGTCCAGGACTCACTTGCATAAGTTATTATTGGGATTACTACAGCGTTATATATCTTTAGCTTTATATCTGTTCCGATTTCTTTCCAAGTATTGTTTTGTTAATTGCGTAGTACACAATATTTGCCTTCTTTATTCTACTTGCTATATCTGTATCTATTTTTCCATCCTGTGTTACTATACATCCTAAGTATTCGTAAGTTGAGACGCTTTCCATTATTTGTCCGCTTATTTCAACAATTCTTGTATTATCGTTCTGGAATTTGTTATTTATTATCATGGTTTTGCTTTTTCCTATGTTGATTTCCATTCCCATCTTCTTTATTTCTTCTGTCCATACTTGTACTAGTACTCTCATTTTTGTGTGTTTATCTGCAATTAATATTATGTCATCTGCATATAATAAGTTGTCTATCTTCACGGGCATCATTCTATTATATCCTACTATTGTCTGTATTTTACTGGTCTTTTCTCTTGTGTTTTTCATTATTCTGTCCATTAAAATTATAAAAAGCAGCGGGCTTAAGTTATCTCCTTGTTTGACTCCTTTTTCCATTTCGAAGCTCCTTGATATCTTGCCATTCAGTTGTACTACGCCTCTTACTTTTTCATAAATACTCCTTATTACTCTCAGTATTTTACTAGGCGATCCTATTTGTGTTAAGCATTTCCAGAAACAATTTGTGTTTACTGAGTCGAAAGCAGCCCTTAAGTCAATAAATGTTAGGTGTAATTCTTGTCCATTCTCTATTTTTCTATCTATTTTGTTTCTTAGTATGTGTATGCTATCATTCGTTTATTTGTCTACTCTATATGCTGCCTGTTCTTCTGCTAATTTGTTATCTATTATTTGTCTTAGTCTATTTTCTACTATTGCTGTATATATCTTTAAGCATGTGGAAGAGAGGCATATTGCACGATAGTTATCGCAATTAGTGTAGTCTCCTTTTTTGTGTATTGGTAGGATTATATTTCTGTCGCATTGTCTCGGTAACGTCTCTGTCATCCACGCTTTTTTACATTTATCCAGTAGCGCAATTCCTTGCCTTTGTCTCCTAAGAATGTGATCATTTCAGGTTCTATTTGGTCCTCTCCACTTGCTTTCCCAGTTTTTATTTTCCTAAGTGACTCTTCTAGTTCCTCCTCACTAATATCCTCTTCCACTGTCTCGTTATTTTCCTGGTTCATATATTCATTGTCTGTATCATTTTCTTACCACTCACTCATCTAATTACACCCTCGATGATGTTATGGCATCAGTTATGGGTTTAAAAGTCTGTCGAATATTGTTGCAATAAGAATGACTATTTCGACATAAAAATTAAATTGTTGTCCGATAAAATTAATATGAGAGCCACTTAAAACAGAATGTGAAATGTTAAAAAATAAAATTAATGATCTAGAGCAGCGCTTTGGGTTCAATAATTTAGAAATTGTGGATATTCGCGATGCCAGTTTAGACGTCAGCGCCGCTAGTGACTACATAGTGAACTTCTTTGGTGGGTGTTGAGATCTGTCAATCTCGTGTTTATATATAACATCCCGTCATTCTGATTCGAAACATAGGGCCTCAACAAGCTTCTTCCATCTGACTCTGTTAACGGCAATAGCTTTTAGTTCTCCCCATGATTTGTTAAGACGTTTTGCCTCCTCGATGATGGTTCGTTTCCAGGTGATTTTGGGCGTCCTCTCTTCCGCGATCCTTGCGGGTTCCAGTCTAGCGCTTCCCTACAGATGTCATCTCTGTGTTTTCTGCGGGTGTGGCCCAGCCATCCCCATTTTCTTTTACAAATTTGATTTTCGAGGGGTTCCTGTTTGGATCTTACCCAGAGTTCTGTGTTTGTTATCTGATCCGGCCAGAATATCCTAAGTATCTTACGCAGACATTTGTTGACAAAGATCTGCAGTTGACTGGTTATGTTTTTTGTCACTTTCCACGTTTCGCAGTCATATAGAAGAATGGATTTAACGTTGGTATTGAAGATTCTTACTTTTGTGTTGTTTGAGTACGCCCTGGAAGCCCAGATATTGTTGAGGAGGCAGAAAGCTCTTTTTGCTTTCTGGATTCTAATTTTCATGTCTTTATTGGTGCCGCGTTCTTCATCAATAATACTGCCTAGGTACGTAAATTCTTGCACAGTTTCAATGCTTTCGCCGTTTATTGAGAGAATTTCGTTGCTTCTAAATTTTAGAAATTTTGAGGTGTTTTGTTTTGTTTATATTTATTTTAAGGCCGACCTTTGTTGCTTCAGTGTCGAGACGGCGCAGTTTCTGGTTCATATCTTCGAAGTTATGTGACAGAAGACAGATATCGTCTGCATAGTCTAAATCCTCCAATCTTTTTATAAGGCCCCATCTGATTCCTCGTGGAGTAGAGTTGTCGCTTTCAGGATCCTTGTTTATGCCATTCAGGAGGGTTATTCCTCGCCAGTTACGGCAATTCCTAAGGTCGCCTTTTTTCGGGAGCTTTATAATTAGACCGTTCTTCCATTCGTCCGGGATTTTTTCTTGGGTCCATGCCTCGTTGATTAGTGGGGAGAGTAAATTTGCCATCATCAATGGGCAAAATTTGAAAATTTCTGGGGGGATATTATTCGGCCCTGCTGCTTTTCCATTTTTAAGCTGCAAGATTGCTTTCTTAATTTCGAGAATAGAAGGCGGCTCTGTGTTGATGTTTAGTGCCGGGAAGTGTTGTTCTGTGGGTTCGTTGAATGGTTGTGGGGGGGGGGGGGGATGTGTGCGCTAAGAAGATCGTCAGTCCATCGATTTAACTGCTGCTCGTCCGTCATTAGAGATTCCCCGTTCTTGTCTTTGACGGTGGCGGGATTATTTATGAAATTCTTGTTGGCGAGTTTCTTTGAGAGGCGGTATAGTTCCCTGGAGTTATTGAGTTCTGCTGCCGCTTGCGCGGCTTGGGCCAAACTATTAACCCACTCTCTTTTATCTTTTCTCGCAGACTGTTTTACCATTCTGTTAGCGTCTTTATACTTATTTTTTAAGACGGTTAACTCATCTTCCGTTTTTGCATTGTTAATTCTATTTTTTATTTCTTTCCGTTTTTCTATTTTATTCCAGGTATCGCTTGTCAGCCATTCTTTTCTTTTCGTACTTCTTAAGCCTAGAACCTCTTCGCTTGTGGATATTAAAGCTGTTTGAATATCAGTCCAATTTGTTGTGGTTTCGTTTTTGTCATTTATGAGTTTTCATCTTAGACTTTCAGTGAACTCATTTTGTTTCTTTTTGTTCTTTAGTTTGTCCGTATTGAATTTAGGTCGCTTGAGGCTGTTACTTGTTTTTATTTTACATTTGGCTAGCTTTAGTTTTAGTTGGCCCATGAGGAGATAATGGTCCGAGGCTACATCAGCTCCTCTGATACTCCTTGTGTCGAGCAGTGATGAGCGCCATTTTTGGCTGATCGCTATATGGTCGATTTGGTTTTTGACAGCGTGGTTAAGGGAGATCCAAGTGATCTTGTGTATTGTTTTGTGGGGAAACAAAGTGCCCCCTATTACTAGGTTGTAATTGTTACAAGTATCTGTGAAGGGTTCACCATTGTCATTCGTGGTGCCCAGCCCGTGGGTGCCCATGACTTTCTCCAAATTAGCATTATCCGATCCAACTTTGGCGTTTAAGTCTCCTATTAATATGGTGATGTTGCTTTGCCGGATTTGACTAAGTACTGTGTTAAGCCCTTCATAGAACTCGTCTTTTTGCTCACAGGCAGCTACTTCTGTGGGTGCGTAGCATTGAACAATCGTTATTTTGCGGAGTTTACTTTGTAGTGTTACAGTGACGATTCTATCCGATATGGGTTCTCAGGAGACGAGACTGTTCTTAATATTTTTGCTCAGTAGAATGCCCACTTCGCTTTCATGTGCTTCGTCCGGTTGTTTTCCTGAGAAGAGAAGTAGCTCTCCTGAAGGAAGGACATGTTGACCGTTTCCGTTCCATCTGGTTTCGCTTAATCCGAGGAAGCTTAGTTTATAATTGTTCAATTCGTTGGCCACTTGGGCCAGTCTTGAAGTTTCCATCATTGTCCGAATGTTCCAACAACCGAATCAAGTCCGTTCTTTCGTGCCAATGGTCGTCGTAGAGTAAGCCGTCCAGGTTTTACATGTTGAGGTTTCAAGAATCAGTAGGTTTAAAGTGTGCAGGTGATTAGCCGACAGCACTCGAGTCTGGTATCGGGGCTGCCGATTGTAGCTCCCAGACTAGCCTCGGCTAGGTCCGGTGATGCAGCGAGAATGTTCTCGCTTAGGGTTGAAGTATGTTATACCGCCTAGGTTCGATCGTCAGAGCCTCGTTAGAATTACGCAGGGTGTACCACGTGGAGGTGAGGTTGACATTTGAGGGCGTTGAATCCCCCCTTACACCCCCAATCTCGTGTTTACTTACTGTCATATTTTTGTGTAATTTCGCTTTATTTTTTAATTTTTATATAAACATAGGTTTATAATAATAACATAATAACAACTACGATGTTATTGAATATTAAATGAAATTGAAATGATATAAAAATATCACAATGAAATTATTACATAACCTTGTAAGTATTACCTACTGTAAAAGTTCCAATATCAAGACTAGATAGATGAAAACGATGCTTATATACAAAAGTATTCTATATTCTTATCGCAAAACACTTAAATTAATAACAATACCACAAATATAAGAGAAATTACGCAAAAATATTACAAAGTAAACAAGAGATTGACAGATGTCAATACCCTCCAAGCAAGTTCACTAGCGGCGCTGACGTCTAAACTTGCATCGCGAATACCAGAGAAATCTAATGAAAACCTAGCTACCATGATAACGAAACTAAGTAATTTTTTACAATTCCCAATAACCGAAAACGATCTGGGCGCTATTCACAGAGTCTCTGAATTTAACAGTAATAATAACAAACCAAAAAAATATTATTGTTAGATTTGTGTCGCGCCTAAAAAGGGATAAATTTATTGCCAACGCACGTCAATTGCGAAACATCCACTATAGACATAAGCTTCACAGAAAATTCCCGTGTATTTATAAATGACCATCTTGGCCCGAATAACAAACTCCTATTGAAGAAAATAAATAAATAAAAAAGCAGCTCGTGATAAAGGTTTTAAATACACATGGGTGAAGAATTGCAAAATTTTCGTGAGGAAAAATGACCTATATTCCTTAATAATAACAAATAATGAGCAAAATTTAAATAAACTAAACTAATCTAAATTATGTATTTAATTTTTAATATTTACGAGGTTTGTTCAAAAAAAGGTGACTTCAAATTTCGCGGGCTACGTATATTAGATTCTCGATTTTTTTGTTTGTTACGTTGGTACACATGTTCCCAATATATCGTCGGATTTCTGGTAAAAAGACTTAACCGCCATTTGACTAGTTTTGAGATAAACAGGAAAAACTTGTTTTTATTTACAATATTGATTTATTTAACAAGATATTGTGTTATATCGATGAGATTAATATTTTATACATTTTTCAACATACTTTCGCAACATTTTGAAGCATATATCATGAAATATTTAATAAAAATGTTTTTTTTTTTGTTCAATATAGCTTAATACCTAAATTTTTAATATTTATATAGTTGTGAACACCAGATTAATAAATAATATCGAAATAAATTAACTTTTGTGGAACACAACTCGTTAACATCTCCCATTACATTAACACAGAATGGCGTTTAAGACTTTTGTATAAAATTTCTGTGCGCATCAAATAGTGTCAGATGGCGTTTACGAAACTTTAGAATGAATTACCTTCTAACATAAATTTTTTGGCGCTCAGATATTGTGTTTAGAGCATGCGTCGTGAAGAGACGTATCCGTTTATGTGCATAACTCATTTTATCATTTTTTGGCGGTTAAGTCTTTTTACCAGAAATCCGACGATATGTTGTTGACATGATCAGCCATTTTGCATTTGTAGTTTGTTTTTGACAGATATAAAGGTTAGACATATTTTGGTGTACTTGGCGATTTTTTGCAATCGAAAAAAATGGATCAAAGAATCTGTATTATATTTTGCATGAAAAATAAAATTAAGTGCTCCAACGCACTTGAAATGTTGACTGCGTGGCATTTGGCGAGTCTACTTTGAGCAAAAAAACTGGCTATGAGTGGTACAAGTTCTTCAGAGAAGGCCGAGAAGATGTTCATGAGTTCTTCCCAGAAGGTCGTACGGTCAATAAGGAATATTACCTTCAATATGAAGAATACGCCCAGATTTGTGGCAAAACAATTCATGGCTTTTACATCACGATAACGCACCTGCTGACACATCGTTGCTTGTTCGTGATTTTTTGACCAAAAACAACACCGTAATCACGCCTCAGCCACCGTATTCACCAGTCTTGGCCCGCTGCGACTTTTTCTTGTTCCCAAAACTGAAAAGATCTATGAAAGGACGGCGTTTTGCCACGATTGAGGAGATAAAGCCGCATCACTGGAAGGGCTTAAGGCCATACCAAAAAGCGCATAATATCAGAAGTGCTTCGATGATTGGAAAAAGCGCTGGCACAAGTGTATTATATCTGAGGGGGTTACTTTGAAGGGGAAAAAATGGATATTGATGAATAAATAAATAAATATTTTTCGAGAAAAATAAAAAGTCACCTTTTTTTGAACGAACCTCGTAGGTATATCGTGTATCTATGATTAGTTAATACTCAGAACTTAGGTGGGCTAAAAACAAAATGGATAAATATTTATAATGAAATAAGTGCGTGCAACTACGATATAATTTGTTTAACTGAAACTTGGCTAATTGTGAAATATGTGATGTAATTAAATACAGTGTAAAGACGCGACGCGACCGTAATGATCGCGTTCCGTTAAAAAGCAAGGCGGGGGGTGTTTTAATACTTCTTTCTAAAAAATATTTTTCACAGCATAAGGCTAACATATGCTGTGTCTCCACCCCTCCCCAGAGTGACTTCAGTCCTTATAACGGCCATTTTAATAAACTTCAACTTTCCAGTGACAATCTTATAATAACAGATGACTACAATTTACCAGACTTACAATGGCCCAGTGCTCCAAATAACGCACCCCCCTCCAGTCGCACTAAGAAGATCTGATAACCACACCATTTTAATTAATACGATGTCCATTTCTGATTTAAAAAGTACACCATAATTCACAACCACCAAGGCACAATACTAGTGTAATAGAAAAATATAGAAACAAAGAGAAACACTACTATTTTTATATCTGGCAGAAAAACAATATATGAACACGAATGTTTTTTATTTTTCATCCATAACTATGATTTTTTATATGGATTTAGTAGGCGATCAATAAACATAATCGCTACACTAGATTTAATACTTTCAACGTGTAATATTATCGTGTCCTAATGCACTGAGCCTATAAATAAATTGGACATATTGCATCCTGCACTAAAAATAAATATTAATACTTCAAATTTCAAACCACTCATACAAAAAAATATTCATAGTTATAATTTTTCAAAACGTTACTATGAAAATCTCATTTATAAGTTATCTGCCATTGATTGGTACACTAAATTTGCTCATAGTGATGTTAATGATGATATAAGCTTATTCTATACTATTATTCACCGTCTTTTGAATACTTTCTGCCCTATTTATATCTGTAAAAATAAAAAGTTTCCAAAATGGTTTTCTCAACCTTTACTTTAACTAAATTAATTAAAGAAAAAAATAATTCCCATAAGAAATGGAAAACTTACGGTAACATCCATAATATTTTCTCAATACTTCGCAGAAGGGTGAAGATAATAATGTCCCAAAATTACATTACTTACATTAAGTAAATTGAAGATAACATAAACGCTATAATTATAATGAAATATAATGTAAATCACTTTTGGCAACACACATAACAATTACGTAAAGATAATAGCCTGCCAAACTCATTATATTTAAAAGATATTGTAGCTTCTTCTGGTGATGAAATAAGTAATCTATTTGCTAGCTTTTTTGAGTCAGTATAAAGGGTGTCTCATTTTTTTAAGGGTATCTCGGGAAATATTACTGATAGAGCAAAATCGTTTGCACATTCCAGGGTCAACTTTTTGAGAAAAGTTTAATAGTCACCACTGGAATTTTCGATCTTCTTTTGTTTCTGAGTTACGGGCAAAAACTCGTTTTTCGCCCATTTCGAAAATATCTCATAACTTATTTATTATGGTAGTTAGAGAAAAATTGTTTTAACAAATTTTGCACCGTTTTTTAGGTAAAATAAAATGGGGTAATTAGATTTTTTTTTAAATTTTATAATTCTCGAGATATAACACAAACTTATGATTTTTTAAATGGCAACCTATGTTGAAAATAGTCTCATCTAATCCAAAAAAGAATTATGAGATGCCTAGCTGGACTAAGCTACAGAACATCTTTTAAAAATTTAATATCCTCACTGTTCCAAGTATCTTTCTACTTGAAGTCTGTGTGTTTATTTATAAAAATAAATCTTCTTTTGATAGGATATGTAATCGGCATAATTATAACACTAGGGATGTCAACAAATTTTATATCCCAGGCTCAAGAGTGAATGTTGCTAAATATTCCCCTGACAGATTCGGCCTTGAAATATTTAATAAATTACCTGATACTATTAAAAATCAAACGAATGAGATAAAATTTAAAAAAGAGTTAAAACTTTTCTTACTGCAGCACAATTTTTACGATGCAAAAAATGATTATTTGAACATGTAATGATATAATTTCTTATGTATAATTTCTTTTTTTCACTACTAGCCTAGGAACTATTATTTACCTTTATTTGATATGAGAAATTGTTTTTCACTACCGCTTGCGTCTAACCAATAATAATTTATTATTAACCTTGGTCTATAATGCACACTGTCACTTTTCAATCAAACTCAAGCCTCCAAATCCAAATATTATTTAACTCATTATACTCAAGAAAGGTGTTAAGCATATAATTTAAATTTGCCACTATAATTTTAAATTGACCTACGCTGCCGCCTCACCTCGCCATTGTGCTGTTTTGGTGAAAATGTGAAATATTTGTAGATGTAGGATTGAACAAATCACTATTTTTTTGTATTTGTAGCTAAATACATTTCAATAGATTTATTTAAAAATAATAATAAACTAGTGAGGCTGCTGACTGTAACAGCACAAAGTGTTTTTATTAAATAATTAAATCAAATACAAATCAAGGCCCATAAGTGAGGTTATCAAACCAGCGAAATGAGCAAAACGTCAGATAAAAACAAATGCAGCCTACTTTGTTTTTGTGAATATTAACAAATAAGTAACGTTATTATTCATGTCAAAATTATTGTTATAATCAATAAAAAAAATTTTAAAGAGAATTTATGTGCTAGTAGTGAAAAAAATAGTATATAAACCACGGTTGAGAAGATCATTATTGACCAGGCGCCCTATATCCCTCGGGTTTCGCCCTCGGGGTACAATGGGCGCTGGGTCAATAATAATTATCTTCTCAACCTTGGCGTATAATATACTATTATTGTGGATGCATTGTATTATTTCTTTTTGTTGTAAACTGACGATTTATATACACAATGTATTGTGTCTACAGAAATAAAATATATTATTATTATTATTATTTGTGACGATGGTCACTAGAGTTGAATTTACTCTTCATGTTTAACGTTGAGCCTTGTGGTTAGCATGTCAGTTTTTTGCTAAAGTTTGATTATTTTAAATCAAAGTTCACATCCCACAAGTAAAAATATTGTTTTTCATTTTTTATTGGTTTGTATTGTTTTGATTTACGCATACAATATAATTGTGTGGTTATATTGTATGTCGTTTGTTGTAAAATGTATTGTTGTATTTTGTTTATAGCTGCTAATGTTTATAAAATTGTTGTTTATCTGTCAGCTATTGTGTGGTCAAGTGGCTAGTGCGCTTGACCAGCACGCTAGATATCGTCGGTTCGATCCTACATGAAACTGTATTTTTTATATTTTTATTCAAACTTAGCGAGAATTTGCAGGATGACTAAAAACGTGTTTGAACCTTTTTTGATATTTTTAACGGTTTTTCGGGGTATAAATAGGAGCTCGAGCATTAGTTTCAGGCAGAGAGAGTGTGTGCTCTCTCAAGGGAGCGTTAGCTCTCCAACGAGCCTAAGATGGTGTGTGCCGTCTTCTGCGAACCTGGTGAGGGCCAGGTGAGCGGGTTGTGGATGACCTTGGCTGCCTCTGACTCAGTGCTGTTGGTGTGTGCCGGCAGCTCGTGAGAGAGTGCAGCAGGTGGACCGTACCGGTGTAGCCGGTTGTTAATGAGTGTTGTCAAAGTGACAACACTGTAACCGTACCGTGTTCCCGTAACTTTGGTGTGTGCCATTGTTACTCGTTCATAGCGTGTTCCCGCAACCTTGGTGTGTGCCATTGTTGCCCGTTCATTGTTCATCGTGCCCAGCGTTCCTCGTCGCCATTACATATTATTATTATTATTACTATCAGTAATATTTCCCGAGGTACTCTTAAAAAACATCGAAAATGAGGCACCCTGTACACAACTCACCAGAATAACAGCAATATATCTTGTTTCCTCAAACTTAAATTTAGGGCAATAATTTATCACCGAAACAGATATTCTACACTGTTTAACAAATTTAAACACTAAGAAGGGTTGTGGACCAGACAGAACACATTCTCAATTTATAAGTAATTATGCTTATTACCTAACATACCCACTATTTATTCTGTTTAACAAATATCTGCGGACGGGTGCATTTCCAGGCGAGTGGAATCTCACATTACCCCTATTTTTAAATCCGGTATCTCAATATTATCTGCTTTCGGAAAAATATTTGAATGCGTTATAGCAAGTAAAATAAAAGCAGACTTAAATAGTATAATAATCCCGAATCAAACAGGTTTTTGTAACGGAAAATCAATTTTGAATAATCTTACACCCTTTACAGAGTTTGTTGGAAAATGCCTGGACAATAAAAACAAGTAGATGTTGAGTACACTGATTTTAGCAAAGCTTTTGATAGGGTTAATCACACATTACTAATTAACAAGTTAGCATCTTATTGAATCCATGCTTTCCTTCTGCGATGGATTGAATTATATATTACGAATCGATCTCAGATAGTATTTGTCAATGGTTTTAAATCGCGTGCAATTAACGTCATTTCTGGAGTACTACAAGGACCACATTTAGGACCATTATTGTTTAATATTTACATCAATTCTATTTCCAAATGTTTTCACCAATGTGACTTCTTGCTGTACGCAGGTGACTTGAAAATATTTAAAATGATAGACATTAAATGACTGTTATTCACTACAACCAGAATTATTAAATTTGACACAATACTGTATTAAGAATGATTTAACTTTAAACATTTCTAATTGCTACAGTGTAAGTTTTACCAGGAATAAGAATATTATATATTTTAATTATGCATTACAATAATTTAATCTTAGAACGTAAAAACATTATTAAAGATTTAGGAGTTCTGTCCTAAATTACGATTCAATGAACATATTGATTCAGTTATTGAAAGAGCATACAAAATAATGGGATTCATGTACAGATGTTGTATGCAATTTACTAAATTTTAATTACTTTTATTGCTCTATAAATCCTTGATAAGACCTATTGTCGAATATGCAACACAAGTTTGGAATCAGGTTTACAACAAAAATATAAATAATATAGAATCTATTCAGAAAAGATTTATAAATATGTTAAAATATAGATTCCCTTTTGATAATGCAAATTATCTCGACGTAATAATAAACCTACAAACATTAGAAAAGATAAGAACTAATGCTGATGTACTCCTGTTATATAAAGTTCTAAATAATCTTATGGATAACTTCAACATTATTAACGAAATGTAATACAAATAATTATAAAAATAGTCCTTTTAAATAGAATTATGGAACTAGGTATATAATTCTTTGTCTATGTATAAATTCAAAAGCGCATTAAATTGTGATGCAGTAATTAGATTTATGTTTTTATATATACATATTCATTTATTTATTTATTTATTTCATATGTTTGAATCGCTTATTGTACATTATATTTGTTAATTGTTTTGTTAATAGTGGAAGCCTATTATTGGTTATACTGTTGGTTTCCCTAATATTAATAAATAAATAAATAATTCTTTGAAATATGGTAGCTGCACAATAGGGTATTCTCTCATGATTGCAAATATTAAAAATTTATTAAAAATATTAAAGCTGGTAGGTAAACAAGAGGAATAAAACAAAAAACACACATTATAAATTGATTGTTGCAAAAGATATAAGGCATTGAAATTTTGATGACGGACTAGTTGTACTATAAATGGAAGATTAGTTGAAATCCCTACTCCATGTTTAAATGTGGTAACACATCGCACAAACGCCACTAAGAGTTTGAGAATGTCAAAATGTTTTCCTAGTACAAAGGGAAAACATTGTTGTTTATATTTGAAAATTCTTTAATTTATCAAACCTTGGAAACATTTTCTATTGTAGTCTATTTTGATTTCGTTCTCTCGTTTCTTCTTTATTTCTTAGCATATTTTCATTTCAATAAACGTAATTTAATAGCTGTTGGTCTACCGAATAAGCATCTTCCTTCTTCTTCTATGACATAAAATACCACGTCTTGTTCTTCAAGGCCTGTTTTTGTTTTTAACTTTAGCTGTAAATTTCCCCAGAACCTTCAGATATTGTTTCGTTCCATATTCTTGTATTTTAACTTTAGTGTAGATCGTTTTACATGTAACCCCTTTTTGTTTTGTAATTCTCAATGTTTTTCTATATCATATTACATGTAGCACCTGAATCAATCAAGCGTGAGGTTTTGACACCTCTTATTGAGATCTATACATCATCTTCTAAACCTGATTTAAAGTTAATTATAATGTATAAAAATTCATCACCTGCTCACATTTAACATTCTAAACTTTCTGTGTCTTGTTCTTTTTTTCTCGCCCTTCTGTAAAAGGTTTTAGTTCGCCAGCACTTCTCAAAATGCCGTTAAAAGTCTATTTATTTGTCTCTCTTGCGCTCACGTTATTGTGTAAAGAAAAACTTCATTGTGTAATGCACACTTAAGCATATGGTTCGAATCTCCAGGGCTGGAAGGGAATTGATGACATGTTGTCGGGTGTATTACTCGTAATAATAAACCGATTGAATAAATAGAACGATATAAGTTTAATGAATGTAATTTACCCCTTTCTATTGTCTAAAAGCAAAATCTTGCACTAATTGTCGGCAAACTTAGAAACACCATCTTTGCAATAGCAAGATGCACAATATAATAACCAAGAATTAACGAGATGTCCAGAACACAATAAAACACAAATTATCAATGTTAAAATCACCTTTCATCACATGAATGACATGAATATTCAAATTCAAATTTCAATTTTTCACCGTTGGTTGAACGGAGATAGCGTATAACCCCTTGTAAGACAAATGATAGCAAATAAGTCTCATACATGCCTTGTATGTACGAGTACGACAAATATCCAGATAAAAGTTTAGTAATTCCTGCATCAGACGTGGGAAACAACTCGGAGATATAGTGTCTTTCATTATTATTATTATTATTATTATTATTATTATTATTATTATTATTATTATTATTAATTATTATTGTTATTATTGTTGTTATTATTATTATTATTATTGTTGTTGTTATATTATTATTATTGTTATGGTAATTATTATTATTATTATTATTATTATTATTATTATTATCATTATTATTATTATTATTATTATTATTATTATTATTGTGTTATTCACTATATACGTAAATATTTTTCTTATTGTTGTCACACTGTTTGTATGGAAGTTATCCGAAGGCAAACAAACACAAATGCATTGAATTGAATGACATATTCAAAAAAGTAAATGGCAAAACTGTAAATTTATTTAGGAAATTTTAATTTCTTTTACCATGAATTTTATAATTGAGTTTTATAGTTTAACCCTGCGGCGGGCGCGCTTCTGAAAATCACATGAGCGGTCGCGCTGCGGTATTTTATGCCGCAAGTAAAAAGAACTACAATTTAATGCAAAAAACAAAATTTATTTATAAAATAATAAAAAAAACATAATTAAATATATTTCTTATAACAATAAATACTAAATGTCGAACTTAATTCGCCTACTCAAGGTGTCGAGAAGAGGGATAATTCATGTTCACAATTCTCTTGATTTTAACATTTATTTGGACGTTTCGGAGGTCCAAAAACCTCTATCTTCAGCATTTTACATTATTGTGTTCTAAGTTTTACATTTAATGTTATGTGGTAAGATGTGTTCTCTTACAAAACCCCGTAAATTTGATAAGAGGGTGGTTCTTCACCTCCATCCTGGTTTTTTGAGGGATTAAGGCTTGAAAGATATTTAAAAAATGAAAGCGACCAACACTTTTGTTACCTCAACCACATGGTGACAGGTTTGAATTTAAATTTGAGGTTCCTTCTTGAAAATTTCCCACTCCTAAAATTATAATTTTTTTAAGTGAAGTTATTTTACACTATATCGATGTTATAACATTCATTAAAATATTTAAAATCATTCAAATAAAAAAGTAAAATTCTGAAACACATTACTTACATGACTAGTCGCGTTGCGGCACGGAGTGCCGCTAATTGGTAGTTGTTCCTTTTACGGCTTGAATACTACTGAACCTATAGTTACAACTCACCGGTTTTGTGTAGTATGCCTTGTTATAATAGTCATTTAAGAATACCAGAAAGGGCATAGTTATGAAAATAAAAATAAATGTGATATATGTGAAAAAGAAAAATTGCGGCATAAAATGCCGCTGCGCGCCCGCCGAAGGGTTAATAAAATATTAAATTGCAAATTTAAAGATAAGGATTTAATTTTTAAAACTTAATATTTTGTCAAATTTTATTTAGCCTAATGCCCGTATTCATAAACATTCGTAAAAAATTTAAACGGTTCGTTATAATATGTATCCAATAAAAACAGTCGACATTGAAAGAAAAATCAAAATTTTATTTGTCTTGTTTGATTCTATTTGTCAAAAATTATAACAAGCCGTTTTGAAACTTTACGAGTGTTTATGAATACGGGCATAAGGCTTAAAACTAATTATTTTTATTTATAACTTTGAAGGTTATGAGTTTGGGGGGGTTTAACTTAAATCCTTTATAATAAGTTGAATAGGATTGTACATAAGTCTTCTGTATTGCATAAAAATGTAATAATTTAATCATTCGCTATTGTATTTTTTAATGATATGTTTATTTTGATATTAATGATAGCAAATTTCATGTACTTTTTAAATATGAACACATTATATAGGTATTCCATTTGAAAATTAAAAGTTGCCTCTAATTATTCCAAAACCGGAAGTAATATATTGAATTACTTATGTTATGTAGTTAAATTCGCTAAAATTAATAATAAGCGAGATAAAAGGGTGAATCCATTTTTTTAAAACACGCTGTATATGGGGACGAATAATTTTTCCACCTTCAAGATAAACAAGTGCTCAAGTCACAGCATCTGACTGTGATTTCTGCTAAAATATATTATGTAGGATGTAGGATTATTGCCGAAGTTAAATACGAGGGGTCGTTTTTATATTCCCGGACTAGGCATGAAAATAAAAGATTAGAACAGCAACAAAAATTTATATTTCAATATAGGCTCCTTGCTTTTGGATACAAGTATTACATCGTGTCAATAACATCTTTAATCTATTGTAAAAATAATATTCTTTTGTTTTGTCCGCAAAATGCCTTTCAACGGCAGCTATGAGTTCGTTAGAGTCCCTAAATTTTATTACACTTATAGCCGGTTGCACCAACATAACTTAAATATTAAACTTGGCTTAAATTGACAATATTGCATCGAAATGAAATGTCAAATGAGTTTAATATATTGCTGTCAGAATTTCGATTTGCATTTTTTCTTTAAGCCTAGCTTAAAATTCAAGCCTTGGTACAAATGGCCATTAGTGTTTTTTAGACAGGGGGCTAGATCTGGACTAGAAGGGGGATTGTCAATTTCTACGAGGTCACATTCAGCAACGGCAGCTTTTGAAAGTCTTGACTGGTGCATTGTCGTGGAGCAACAGGACACCTTGCGTGACAACACAAACTGATAGATATGAGAAGTAATATTGCTGCAATTGTTTTGTAAATTTTTACACACATTACCAAGGCATATGTGATTATAAAACAATATAATGAAAAATTACATTAAAATTGAAAACTGTCTAGTCCGGGAATATAAAAACGACCCCTCGTACATCAAAATTGGATAATGATATTCAACCCAATTAAAGAAAAAAAAATATATCATTAATTTAAAAAAATGTCCTTTTATTAATTTTTATTGTAGATGCGTCCCTGGTCAGCATCCAAGACTTCGCTGGAGCCGTAGAAGACGCTCCATTTTAATGGATCGCTTCCGAAAAAAGCTTCTCGGTTCTCGAGCTGTTTTCCTTTACCGCAGGAGACGCCAAGCATTATACAATAAGTCCACCAACTCGTGGAGTAAATTTTTAGATAAAATCCATCGTGGTAGACGCTCTCCAAAAATGGGAGCAACAACTGGCGTTCGACAACCCGCCAACAACTTAAAAAATTTACGTAGAAACAACAACAATCAAAATGAAAACCGCAAACAGAATCGTGGAAGAAAAAAAGGATTCCCGACTGAGATGGGAAAAGAAAAGATTAAAGTGAAGAATAGATCTCCCTGTGAAGATATTTCTTCTGAACCATATATGAATGTGGAAATTGTAAAACAGGGAAAAGATCCGAATATTACCTTTAGCGCGGGGACTATAGTTAGAGTCGCTTGTGGAAAAGGGTATGGATTAAACTTAGAAGTTAACTCAACTGCGAAATGTGTTAAAGGGAGGTGGAAACCTCAAAAACCTGTTTGCAATGTTGTACCATGCCATGTACCTCTAACAGCGAACGGTTTTTACAAATTATCAACATCGGAACAATCGTCATCTTCTTCAACAATTTTACTACCGTCAGATACAAATTCAGTTTTAAACGAAACTGCGGATGTTCTTAATGGACAAGTTGTGGAATTTTCTTGTTCCCCCGGATACAATATACAAGTAAGTAAATATAGTTTTCATAAGAATGACGACAAACGTAATTGAACTAATTTCTTTTTTCCACATGGGTTATAGAACCTGTTCACAAGGCGACGTATGTTGTAACTTTATTCAGGAAATAATTTGGAATTGTCAACATAGTTCGCATACATTGGCGCGTATTTTAGTATTTTTGTGTTTCGTGTTGATTTACGTTATTTATCAATAATGCAAAAGAAAAACTATCGAAAAAGGCTAGAATAATGTTATTGTCGGCATGTGCGTTTTCTGGTGCAGAAAAAGATACGTTCATTGTCGGTGTCAGCACAGATTATAGAGCGAACTGAACTAATTATAAACGAAACATTATTGTGCAATGCCATTTTTACGTGAAGAATGCTATACATAAATTCATTTAATTCCTTTGTGTAACACCTTTTTCAGCAACAAATTGACTTTTATTTTTTGATACAGTTTATTAGCTACAGCTCTTATAACTTATAGTGACATAGGTATTTTATTTTTGGTTAGCTGGGTATAAAATTTGAATTCATGCTTAGATATAACTTTATAGTTTGGAGGAAAGACTTTAACGCTTCAATTTTGAACCATTCGAATATTAAATTATAATAAGTATATTTTGCAAAGGAATTTTGATTTACGTAATTTATTTCCTTTGTTTTAGGGTCCAAGTAATCTTCGTTGTTGGTTAGGTGAATGGACAGTTACATCCTTTCCCCGTTGTTTAGCCGCTCCTTGTCAATTACCACAAATCGACAACGGTCAATACCTCTCTGGTTACCGCCCTGGTTTGATGATTGCCAATGGTTCTTCTGTAACATTCCAGTGCGACAGCGAATATAGCAAGTCTACAGCACAGCCAGTTGAGTGTATCTTAGGGGAACTATATCCCAGAACACCTGCTTGTAAGCAAAGAGTGGACGGGATAACACACAGTACACCAGAAGGGCCACATTACCTGGGAGGATCGGATATTATCAAAGGAGGTGATATAAGCGTCCTGGATTTTCGGACAGGGTTATCCAGAAGCTGTGGACCGCCAGCAAGGTAGGTTATATATTACTTAAATATTATTTTATCATAACTTATTATATTTAACATACTGCAGTTATTATTTATGGTACTGAAGTTTCTATGAAATAATGGGAGTTTACAAGATTTTTTTATATGTTAATTTACATAAATCACATTTTGTTCCATATTTCTTTATTATTACTCATCAAATCAATAATACTCTTAAAAAATAATAATAAAGTTATTGAAAATTGCTTGTGACGTCACGTTCCCAATAAAAAGAGATATAGTTCATTCTTACCTCCCGCTACCCTTAAGGAAGATATAGGGAGCACGCTAAAAATTGTATATCGAGATTTTGGTTAATGACCACGTTTTGAGGTCCTTAATGTATGGACTTTGTAAACACTCTAACTCAAATATTACCACTTAGAAAATTTCGAACATATTGAAACGAATGTGTAGTACTGGTTTGATTCACTACTTCTCCTATCACTTGAGATGTCAGCACAATATGTATTTCTGTCCTATTCTGATATGGAAAGAAGCCATTAGATTTTGGTATAAATCAGATAACCGGAAGTTGAACTTTACTTGAAGCTCTCAAAATAGTTCTTCCTAGAAAAATACCTTTAAAAGTTTTTTTTTGTGATTTATGTTATGATAAAAATTAAAGATTATTAAATTTTCTACGGGTATGCATTAATATACTTTTTCTATATATTTTATAGATAAATTAATATAACAATCTATTTTATATATCCCGGAGCCTATTTTCAAAAGATAAATACATTCCTTAGTTACACAGTTCAGAATTCAAATATATATATATATATATATCTGTTAATAAAAAGTGTGCTTAGACCGAACACCCGAAGTGAAAATTTTTAATGAATCTGGAAACGGAACCATTTTGCCCATCACTAACATAAACACGCTTGCTTACTCCCCAACTTATTATTAGAGAAAGAGAGAATGGGAGAGGGAGGAAGTTCGCGCGTACTATAATGCTCTAGTTGTGATGTCAGCGTTGCCGTTCGTGTAACACAATCAGAGTGTTTCAACTCTCGTAACGCGATTTTTTAGTTTACACCCTCCGTAAAGAAGTTTCACTTCAATTACCTCAAAGTGTTTCAACTTCTGTAACGCGTGTTTCAACATTTGTAGCGCGTGTTTCAACTTCCGTAACGTGATTTTTAGTTTACACCTTCCGTAAAGAGGTTCACTTACTTATCATTTCAAATTAATAATAGTGACGTTTTAAAAAGAAAGTAACAAATAAAACAATAGTTATATTAAATGTAAAAGGAAAAATTTATTTTGTTATGTTTATATTGCACTGTGCTGTACTGTTATTGGGACTTGTCCTGTTGTGCAGCCTCAACTTAAATAAATAAACTTAATATAGTTTGTGGCATTAGTAAACATGTAGGTATGTTATTAAAATAATAACAATTAAATGGCGGGAGGTACTGTGTTGTCCACATCAGATTTTTCTTCTTGTAGAACGCACATTATTATCTATCGAGCAAAGAAATAATAAGTACCACGCTCGGTACCACCTCTCCTCTGTCTCTCCTGTATGTATTTGCATCATTTAATAAAATAAAGGCGTTTGTCTAATCAATACATCCCTTTCTAACAAAAGAGATGGAGAAATACCAAGTCATCAATATTGCGAATAGAAGCTGGTGTTTTCAAATCACAATCATTCAGATTCAAAATCTATCTATGACGAATATATGATGTCAAAAATTTCTCCAACTAATACTGGTTTGTTTCATACGAACATTCAGTGATAATGTGCGTTCTACCTGTGGAAAAATTAACTATACTACTTGTCCACTGGTAGTCATAAGTAGAATAACAAGAGGAGTAGAATGAATAAAGCGACACGATAAGCACAACCACGTAGTGGCATAGCAATCGGATGTGCAGTGGACATGGCTCCATAAGTTACAATTCACAGTAACTGTAAGCATAAGAAATACGTAAGAAAATACATACACGTAAAGTTGAACCAATGGTTTTTCAATGGCCGAGTTCACAATGCCATTGCGTATTACGCTTATGTACTCACATACAGTTTGCCCGGTCTACGAACTGAGTTGCGTAAAAGATAACGGACGATAGTACGATGACGAGAGATATTTATAGAATTCTAGGTAAATTATTATTTGTACAGTCATTGCAACAAGTTGAATACGATCTTTCGATAACCTCAGCTACTTTTTAGATTCGTGCTTACAAAAGATATTGGTAGGTACTATGCTTTATGCTTAGGGTTGGACAATATAATTTTTCTTTCCCTTTGCCACTGCTCATGAACCTTGATATTAACTGGAACTACTGTAAAGCATCGTACCGACCTGAACATTGTGTCGAACGTCAAACAGAACAACGAACCGAATTAACAGACTGGAAGAATGGATATAAATTTCACCGAACTGAACAACGAACAGAACAGGTTTTTGAGCTGTTCCCAGAATTTCTTGCGAACAACTATGGAAGCTGCAGCGGCGTATATTTATATTCATTATTATTTAGTCGCGAAGAAAAAACAAAGATAATTAAGAAGATGTTAGCAAACACATTTATATACTCAAAGAAATGCAGAAAATGTTGGAGTTTAGTAAATGAATTAAAATTTCAAGCTGTAAGTGGACAGTACAAAAATTTCTTAAGGATGACACTTTGTAATTTTCAGTATTTATTAAATAAAATTGGTAAAAAATAGAAAAACATGATACCGTACTAAGAAAACGTATACCGTTGTTTCTCGTCACGTCCAAATCTACACAAACACATTCGCACACTTTCCCTTCGATGCTTACGAAAAAACGACAACTGATGGGAACGACAGCGCGCACGAACGCGAACACGAATGCGTTCGCAAACGCGTTCGTGTCCACGTCCAAATTGGTGTTTCGTTTTTCGTTCGCCGTTCTGCTTGGTGTTCTATTTGTCCTTCGGCGCAATACTCAGGTCTGTATGAAACTTAAGGGCCACTTAACAAAAAACGTAAAGTTGCAATCAGCTCAACTTTATGTAAAAATTACGTACGATATGACATGTACATATAATATTGTGTTTCACTATATTAAGAACCAGAATGGTAATATATTTTTAAAACAAAGTGATAGCCAGGACTATCAACAAAAATCAATTCTTGATTTGAACATCAATCCAAAGTTACTATATTTTATATATTTTAATGTTACCGTTATTGTGAAAATACGTAATTTTCTGTGTATTTTTTCTTACGCGCTTCTTACGCTTACGCTCATTTTGAATTGGGGCTGAGCTAATGGGGCCCATAGGATTCAACTATTATTATTATTATTATTATTATTATTTTTTTTTTTTTTTTTGAAGGAGCATGAACATTTTTTTTTGTTTTCGATTTGCGCACGGACCCAATTTGCTTCTTCATACGCCACTGCTCAAAAAGTCAAATAATCAATCAGGCCCCATGTATATGAAGTTAGTGCAATTGAGTACGTGAAGTCACAAAATTATTGAATATCTAATTTCAATTATTAATAAAATACTTCATAATTAAACATTATCTTGGTGTAATTACAACATATTTAGGCTGAAAATGAACGCTCAAACGAACTTACCTGAAGTGAGGTTCGATAATATGAAGCGTCCAGTCCGAATATATTGTTCACTATGTAGTCCGTCCCTGGCTACGTATCGTGCACCGTATACAAAGATTTCTGAAAGAAAAAAGGTGCTTGCTCAGCGCTATCGCTACTACTCTGTTAGTCGCTTGGTCGTCAGCACGTGGTCATTCTTTAAAGGATTTGTTCATTAATCCCCCGCAACTAAACTAGGGCGCTTAAGGCTTAAGGGTGGGAGGGGAAAGATATATTCGGACTGGACGCTTTACATAATTACGATCGAACTTTACTTCAGGTAAGTTCATTTAATCGTACAATTATATTCGCGCCCAGTCCGAATATATTGTTCACTATGTAGTTGTTCAAAGCATTTGTGTTGCGGATTAATGAACTCAGAGTAAAAAAGAAAAAGGACAAAATTCTCAGCATGTTAAAGTAAATTGAAAGAAGCCGAAGCTTAAAGAAAACGTCGAGAGTCGAATAAAAGAAAACGAAATTATTAGTACTGAAAAATATTATGTTGCCGTCCCAGCACCGCGCTGGCAAATTCAGTCTTATCAGAGAGGGGGCGATTGTAGAATTTAGCGAATGTTTCTGTGTGTTCTACATATTGTCTCCAGACTAACTCCTTGTCTCAATTCTGTGTAAGTCAAGGAATGACGGATGGAATGGGGTTTGAATTTTAAGGTATCGATTCCTGCCGAGGCAAGTATCTGCTTTACCCATCTACTTAACGTTGCTTGTTTGTGACGGCATGAGGTTTATTGATTGTGACAAAAATCGAGTCCTAATCCGGTGCTCTAAGTGGTTCCGTCATTTCGATGTACTTCTCTAAGATCGTTACGACGCAGAGGGTCGGTTTTTTTTTCCTGAAAAAGGGCATGTGTAACGTGAATTGTTCTTTATTCACTCCTGATGTTTTGATTGGACCTGTTCTGCTAATTTGAATACTTTGGTGATCTTCCGAAATATTCGACATTTTAATTAAGGATATGGTTTTAAGTCTACCTCATGTGATCAAGGTTAAATGAGTCACTAGCTTTTGCGACAGTTGCCGAAGAGTCAAATTTAAAGGTTAGAGCTTCTATAAACGAGAGTAACACTATGTATTAGCATATCTCGGTTGGGCTGGTCTTAATCGAGACATGCCCTTTATGGACCTCTTTATTATCGGGTCGAATCCAAGATCTTTCGACAAAATAAGCCTAAGGACCGACGTGTTGGAATTTATTGCTCCGTACTTGTAATTACGGTATTTTGCGAGCTTCTGCAAAAATACGAACATTTCTTTGTTACACGCATGATACAAGGGGAATTTTTACCTGTCGACTCCGCCACTGATAAGTTCATGGTCTCTATGGCTATTTCCGGGACATCTCTAATTACGAACGAGTCCCAGATAAATTTGCGGCCACCAGGGTAAGTTGGTGACCCAAAGGGTGAGTTTTTCTGAAAGGAGAAGACTATATATCAGAAGTTGGGTCCAAGTAAACTACTTGTCCAGTTATTAGTTTGGAAAGAAGTGGATATCAAGGTTGTGAAGGCCAGAGTGGCACAAGTATAATCCCTTCGGCCTTGTCCTGAAGGATTTTTGAAAAACTCCTTAAAATTAAGTTAAATGGAGGAAAAGCGTAAAAGTGAAAGTATTTCCATTTCAGGATAAACGCATCAATAGCAAAGCTCCCAGGGTCTCTACGATAAGATACATATCTGTTACATTGTGGTTGGTATGAGACGCGGTTGGCCGAGAGATTTTATTACTCGAAGCGTCTTGGCCTAAAGACCATTCTAAGATTGACGCACGCTCGCTCTTTCTCTGTCTCGTAGTTATCTTTAGAACTTACATAAGACGCGAAAATCCAAATATATATGTGTTCACACCACTGCCAAATCGATCTCGTTAGCCTGTCAAGCTCGGGATGATGAATGCTACTCATTCGGTTAAAATAGGAAATAGCGGTGTTGTTATCGCATCTAATGAGCATGTCGCAATTAGAAAGATTGTTTGCAAAACATTTGAACCCGTAGGAAATGGCTTGCAATTCTAAAAAAATTATATGGGAACTTTTAAGCGGGTCACACCAAAAACCAAATGTTTTTTTCCGTGTCCTAACAAGCATTCCAACCTGTCAACGAGCCATCGGTATAAGTTACAGCCTTGTATGTGTTCTTTCTAATTACATTAAAAGAATTAGAAATAGTATTTTCCCACTAGGCAAAATCTTAATGTAGTTGGGTTGGAAATGCCATAGAAGCAACAAAGTTCAGGTTGTTTTGGGATAAAGCTAAGAAATTTTCTCGTTCCAGGACTTTCGTACACAATCAACCGCATTTGACAGCCGGGCAAGCTGAAACTAAAAGACCGATGAGTCTTGCGAATTCTCGCATTTTATCAGTGGTCTTTTTTCGAAAATGGGCAGCCCACTTTTTTATGTTTTCCTGTTTATCCAATGGTAACAAATTTTTCATTTTATATTTATTAAAAATGAAATCCAAAAATTTTTGATTCCTGTTAGGATTCAAACAATTTCCCTATTCATAATCCAAGTAATCTAATGGAGTAAAAGGTATGTGTGTACTTTCTAAACAGTGTTTAGGACGAGGCTGTCGTCTAAGTAGTTGATGCACAGAATGCCTTTCTTACTAATAAAACAAAAAAAGGTGCTGAAGAGAGATCAAACGGAACACACGTGAACTCATAGAGACAGTGTTTAAATTAAATCTTAGATATCAACGAGACTCCGAATGGTTCGGAACTGAAAAGTAGGCATCTTTAAGTCCACGGTTGCCAAAAAATACTTTGCAGTGTGGCACCAATACACACTGATTTGGATATTTGAGATTGAGAATAAATCTTTTCCTGCCATTAGAGCAAGAGCCATTGGGGATACAAACTGGCCGACACATGGTTCGCACTCTCCTGCAGCGGAGAGCTCTTTAATGGCTAGGGCCATTGAGGCTATTTCACCTAACGAAAAAGGATGTATAAACGTATCAGTTGTGCGAGGAGGTACTTCCAGAAAAGTGATTTTGTATCCTTCGATCCAGGACAAGACTGTAGGGTTAGATGTCACTGATCTCCAGTTTCTTTTAGAAAATCACAGACGCCCTGCAGAAGATGTTAATTTACTTGCCACTATTGTTTCCCGTGGTTTGCTGGCTTCTGTGTGTATGAGGGTGTCCTTAGTTGTATATTATGGTTTATTACCTCCTCTCCCCTTTCTTGTTTTATAAACGCCCAGAGGGGCCAAATAAAAAATGTCGACATGTCGTTTAAAAAAGGCTCCAAAGCAACCATCCGGCGTCCGCAACGCCTGCTAAAAACTTTTCTTTGGCTTGTTTGAGAAAGTCGATCTCCTCATCGAGGAGAGCGTTCATAGAGCAGCCTAGTGAGACTGGTATTGTAGATGTGAGGTGTCTCTTATCGTTTACGGGATGTTCAAGTTGGCCTCTTGAACTTTCTGGAAAATCGTATTTGGACACCTCAGAAAATAAAGCGAAGTACCAAATAGCCTTCGCAGCTGGGTGAAGGTAAAATCCTGATTTTTTTTTTTTTTTTTTTTTGTTGTGTCGGTTCGGGTTTTAAAATTTGTTTCTGATGTCAGAAAACCTGACTGAATCAGGCGAATTGTCGTTATTAGATTTTTGGAGCACCCTGCCCTGATCCGACCTAGTCGATGCCGCATCACACCTGAAGCGGCCCTCTGATTTGCCCGCCTCTACCACGGAACTCGCTTCGCATTTCGTGCTGGCTCGACTATAGAGTGAAATCGCAACACTCAGGCTGCGACTTTCACGTTCATGCTGGCTTATTATAAGGGCACTCTGTCTTAGTCCAGCCCTGTCGGCGCCGCGTTGCACTGAACGCGGCCGTCCGACCTCCCAGTATGTACCGTGGCACGCAACTCGCGGCCACTACTGACTCTACTGTACAGTGAAATTGCAGCATTCGGACTAGGACTTAATCGATCACACTATCCTGACGAAACGCAAGTGTCGTCTCGAGCGGAGAGCGACCTCTAAGGTAGCGGAAGCGAGAACGCCATCTTGGAGAATCTCTACGAGAATCTGTCTCACCAGGAGAACGGCATTCACGGTAACGAGATGAGACCGATGATTAAAAACGGCCTTTTTCTCCTAAACTTGTCTTTCTCCAATTCCTTGTCTTTTTCCTTTTCCCTGTCTCCTTCCTTCGTAAATTAATCCAGCTTCCTACTAAGGTCCTTGTTCTCCTTGTAAAAGGATCGCCGAAAAATTGTTACGAGAACAATAGCATTCTTACCTTTTGCCCATGAACCAAGAACGAATGACCTCGTACCGACGACTAAGCGACTAGCAAGCCAGTAATTAGTGGGGATAGCGCTTCACAAACGCATTTTTCTTTCAGAAATCTTTATACACGGTGCACGATTCGTAGCCAAGGACGGACTACATATAGGATGATAGGTTAGAGAAAAATCCAAATTTCCACAAACCCCTCTCCTCCGCTTCCTCTGCCATCTTGTAAAAACCACCGAAAATCGGCACTTTTTTCAGTTTATTGTCTATAACTTCTTTCTGGTGAATTTTAGCGCAAAGAAAGTTATTTTTCGATTTGTAGAGGACAAAATTTTCTGCTAATTATTTATGTAAAGTTACTTTGTACGAGTAATAGCAACGGAGCTACAAAGCTGACAAAAAAGGGTAAAATTGCGTACTTAGCAAAATTTTGAGTTTCTTTCTACTTTACGTTGCAATAGTAGTAGTAACACATAATGTTTTTCAAGTTTAGTGCAGGAACGTTGTCCCTCCAATTTTTGACATTATTATTTACTTGATTGTATGATGCAGAATTAACGTAATAATGATTCCATGAACATAATTCTGAGCTGAAGAGCAGAAGAAAGAAGTCGCAGGCAAATAAAAGAAGGAAGTACTGTTTTTTAAAAAGTTTTTTCTAATAGTCCCATAAAACTTCATTGACGTTTGCCAATCCATAATTACGTTCATTTTGCATCTATACAGATTATTTTGTTGGAAATAATACTTTTATAATTAGAAATAATAAACCAAAAAGAGTTGCTGCACTAAACTAAAAATAAAAACATTTTTATCGTTTTTTATAAATTGACCCCCATTCCGCAGCAAATTTTGTCCTCTGCAAATCGGCAATAACTTTCTTTTAAAATTTATCAGAAAGAAGTTATAGGCAATAAACTGAAAAAAGTGCCGATGGCGGAGGAAGCGGTGGAGAGGGGATTGCGGAAATTTGGATTTTTCACTAATCAACCGTCCTATACAACATATCAAAAATTCAGAACTACCCGACCTTTTGTAGATTCCCCCGCTTTTTCATCCTCCGTTCACTGGACTAATAGTAAACAATATATTCGGAGTGGACACGAATATAATCGATATGCAATACATTTTTTTTTTCTATTTTGGTTGTTTAATGTGTACTTTACAAAACTAATTTGGATGTCATAAATATTATTTCTAGGAGACCTACGATTGAAATGAAGTAATAACATAAGTAAATATCAATCATGTTTATCAACAATCAAATAAAAAATTAAATATTCCTCATAAATTAAAAAATGAATTAACTAATATATTTAAATATTTTTTGACAAAAGAACCTAAATAGAAAAAATAGTATAATATAGACGTGTCATAACATATTTTAGTGCTTTTGTCCTTGTTAGAGACACTAAGTTGGAAACACTGTTAGAGACAGTAAGTTGGCAACACTGACTGAGAGAATAGAGAGTCACGAGTTGAGATTGTGAGAATAATTATTTTACTGTTTTGTATTAACAACGTTTTATTTCATTCTAAATTGTCGTACATATTTTTTGTAATTAAAAAAAATTAAACCAGCCCCAACATTTGGTCCACACGATCCAGATAAAAGTGCTTTTCTAAGAATATAGCAAACCGAGTTATATAAAATCGTGAGTAATTATAAACAGACAAATGAGAAAAGACCGAGAACATAAATAAAAGTTGAAAATAAGTGCAGTGCAACAATGCAAGACAAAAGCGCGGGAAAGATACCAAAAAGGCGGCAAACAGTAAGTAGCAGACGATCTTCACATTGAACAATAGTTCGACAAGAACACAAACAGAGGGCACTGAGGATTGAAAACTGCAAGCAGCAGAAGAAGAGGGGAGCGAACTTCACATCAAAAGAAATTCAAGCAGAGGCACGCTATTGAAACGTCACGAGTAAGAAACAAAAAATACAAGAGTAGGTACAAGTATTCCTTAAAAATCTAAACCATGACATCCACTAATAACCTAAAAATATACCGAAATTCCGGATCCCATAGAAAATAAAAGCGTCAGGGCAAATCTACTAGAAAAGTTATGGAAATAATATGATGCTGTTCAGACCAAGCTAGAACGTAAAGAAACCCCTGAAAAGGAAACTGAGGGAGAAACCGCAAAAGACATGTATTTAACTGCGAAGGCGAAGATCCTACAGTGCCAAAACCAACATGCTAAGAAGATCGAAGCAGAGAAACCGGTAAAAACAAGTAGCACAAACGAAAAAGATAACTACGGCATCTGTTGCTGGTAAAGTGAAATTGCCGAAATTAAATATTCCAATTTTTGGCGGCAAATATGAGCAGTGGAAAAGCTTCCATGATATTTTTATGTCAGTAATCGACAAGAATGAAACAATTTCGAAAATTGAGAAGTTATTTTATCTTCGTTCATCATGGAAGAGAGAAGCACTGAAAATAATTGAAGAAAACTATGAGGTTGCTTTACAATTACTAGTAGACAGGTATGACAATACTAACTATATAATAAAGGCACATATTCGAGCACTGTTTGAGATTCGTAGTGTTTCAAAGGATAATTTAAGCGGTACGAGAACAATTTTATCAGAAAATAAACAACATTTACGATCACTAAATGCTTTAAAACTAGAAACTGAATACTGGGACCAATTACTAATGTATATTATGTTACAGAAATTAGATATTGGAACAAGATAAGCATGGGAATTGCAGACAAGATAATCAGTTACCAGAACTTGAAACATTTTATAAATTTTTGGAACATCGATGTGTATCATTAGAGTCAGTAAGTCAACACGATAATAATACTGTTAAATTTAAACCTAGTATTAAACAAAGACAAATTTCGTCTTACTTCAAAGTAATAATAATAATTCTAATAAAAATATTTACTTAGCCTGTAATTTATGTATGTTGACGTTTATCATTGTCAAAATGAAACTAGTGTAATCAAAGTAGGCAACATCTTTTTCAATGAAATAGTATGCCTTGATAAAAAACAAGTATTGCAATAATAATTAATGATTTAAAAAAACTGTACAATTTCGTGTAAAATATAGGTAATATGATTTAAATAAACGGATATAAAACTGCGTAATTTCAAAAGGTTATGGGCTCAGGACGTGGGACAGAAGAATAAGGGCAATAAAAAGTAAAGTCACTTCAAAAAGTATATATATATTTTTCTTTAGAGAAATGGAACAAGGAGCCATTAAGTTAAAAGGAGAAAATAATTGAAATTTGTGGAAATTTCAGATTACTGTTATCCTGAAGTCAAAGCAAGTAGATGACGTAGTTACAAATGCGTGTAGAAGATCAATTATTAAAGAAGATGAATGGTTAAGAAAAGATAATAGGGCACAAGAAATTATCGTGATCAGAATGGAGGAAGCACCGCTACTACATATTTTATCCTGTACTACAACTGAAGAGATTTGGTCAAAATTATTAACAGTCTACGAGCAAAAGTCTAAAGTTACCATTTATTTGATCCAACAGAAATTTTTTGGTTTAAAATTTTCATATTGAAGGAATTTTTGAGTTTGTGTCACAAATAGAAAAGCTTGTAGATCAACTTAAACATTTAGGAGAAAAAATATCAGAACAAATGTTGATCACCAAAATACTAATATCTCTACCTGAACCATTCAAATGCTTTCTTTGGGCGTGGGAAAGTATACCTGTTAGAGACCAAAAGTTAAATGAACTAACCAGTAGACTTAATTGAAGAAGAGAGAATAAAGTCACGCGAAACGAATGAACCTAAAGAAGAATGTGCATTAGCTACAAAAATTTTAAAATGTTACAGTTGTGGTAATATTGGTCACAAGAAACAAATTTAGTAACTGTTATTTTACTAGATGGCAGTGTTGTATTTTTAAGCGCTCAATTTGAATTTCATAGTATTCATTTCAGTTTTAATTGTGATATTATACTGTTATCTGCTCTTTTGTGTCGTATTTAAAATTTTATATCTCTTTTCTATAGTTTTAATTTTAATTAGTTTGTTATATTATTATAAAAAGTTAGATTATTTGGTTTTTAGTTTGATTTTTGAAATTTATATTTTAGTTTCTTTTCTTTTTTTTAATTTAGTTACGTATTTATTTAAATTTAGTGTTAGTTTATTATTTTAGTTTAGTATTTCATTTATTTTCATTTTTTATATCGGTTTTTAATTTCTTATTTATTTTAATTATATATTCATATAAAATTAGTGTTAGTTCATTAGTTTAGCATTTTTTTTTTTTATTGTTTTCGTTTTTAATTTGTAATGTTTCAAAAACGTGAAAGAGAGGAGAGAGTTTCAAGTGAACAAAAAGAAACTTTACTCCATTTTATGGAGGACCACGAAGATTTTGCGAGGGGAAAATTATTGGGGCAGACGGCAGGCATAATTGGAAGGCATTATGGGACCAATTAACAATTTTGTTAAAGAATATAGAAGGTGGTGCAACAAAAAATTCGGGCAAATTAAACGAATTATGTGCAACTCTAATTAATCTTCGGGCAATTCTAGCCTCTTCTCTTCTCTCCTCTACTTCAGCATCACGCAAAACAAAATATTAAAACGCACGAAAAGCCATTTGTTTACAAACAAAACACTAACATAACCAAACTTCAAAGTTAGCGAGTGGAAAAGAACTTAGCGAGACCTACATAGGTGTCGAAAAATGTAGCGACCCTCGCTAGGACGTCATTCCCCCTCTGAAGTACGGCTATGACGTCAAGCTATGACGCAAATACGTATGTCATCACTGCGTTGAAGTAGTGGGGATAGCGACACACGTGGACTTCGCGACTCGATAAGTGAATTAGAATAGGCGCCCTGGTCGTTGTCACCCATGACGCAAAAAAAATCAAACTGTAAACTAACCCCACAAATCACTTTTCTGTAGTTGTCTGATAATGCTGGCCAACGCACATTGTTCTCTTTACAAGGCTGACGAAACAATGCCGGTTGAAACAAGATAGAGTACTGGACGCACCTGATGCGGCGTGCGCAATGGTTCGGCAACATACGGGACGCACCGTGTGCGTCGTACGCAGCGAAAGTGTTAATAGACTTTCAGGAAAATCGTCACACACACATTCTTATAAAAATCAGCATCAACTTCCAGGTTCTCTAAAACGCAATCTGTGTAAATTCTTCGTTGTACATGATCCATTTCATAAATGTGTAGTTTTAAATTAATATTGATTTATAGTGCTGCAAACAGAAAAATTAAATCAGATCATCCTGTATATCTAATATTTATGTATGATGGAAAATATATTATTTTTACAAACCTTAATTTCATTAGAATTAAATATTTTACTATTATATTGTCCTTAATACGGTTTCATTATTAATTTTAATGTAATTGGTTCCTGACAGTGACATTTGTTTAAATATGTCAAAATTGTTATTAAAATTGTTTTTGTTTGACGCATATTCATATTTAAAGTTATTTAGAGTTATTTCCTAAATGTTATTATCGTAGAATTGAAGATTGTACCATTATATTCAATTTTAATTAGTAAAAGTTGCTAAAAAAATATATTCAATGAATTTTTTACAAGAAAAACTGTTAAAAGCTTGTGTAAATGATACTTCCGGTTATCCGATATACACTAAAAACTAATGAGCTCTTCCCACATTAGTATAGAATGGTGATACAAGATTTCAAAATTTTCTGATTGATAGTATTTGAGTAATTGTGTCCACACGTTCCACACACACCCACACTCAGGCACACACACACACCCAATCACACACACATACACACACACACACGTACATACCTACAGACATCATTGTAAAAATGTTAAAATCGGATTCTGGGGACATCAAAACATGCTTGTTCACTAAAATCTCTATATTTTCAGCATGATCCCTATACCTCCCTTACCTAAGGTAGCGAGAGGTAAAAATTATAAATGATGTAAAACTCTCCCATACATATTCACATTTTTCTACAATAACATTTTAATTTTAATAAAAATAATAATAACAAAAATTATAGACAAAGTAAAGGCTCATTCACATAAGTGATTTGTTTTAAGGTTTACATTTATGTTTACGTTTAAGATTTTATAAAACCATACAATCATATGAGAGCATTCACACTTCCCCACCTAGTGGGGTATTATCGCAGAAGCCCGGGCTTCTGGCGCAAAATCATGCCAGGAATTGAACATAAAATATAAATTAGCAGGCGCAGGCATGAGCTGGACATTATAGCGTAAAAAGATTAATGCAAAATATTTATTTTAGCCTGGATTTTAGCTATCTACTCCTATGAGTTTGCGCTTATAGTCAAAAACTCTTTTAAATGAAATTAATTTTGACGACACTGTGAATATTTTTGCCAGTGCCAAATCAAGAAAAATGTCATTTTAATTATATTTTTGTCATTATACTATTTTAATTAAAAATAAAAATTTAATTTCAATGTTTGCTGAATTTTACTAATCCTCCCATCAACCCGCGTGTGATTGTCATTTTTCAAATCATTAGTAAAATTATATTAAATATATATATATATATATATATATATATATATATATATATATATATATATATATATATATATATATAGGGTGTCTCAATAAGCTTGCTCACTATTGGTAACTTTTTTATTTGAAGAGATACGAGGTTGGTTAAATTAGCAAAATTGTGCCATTTTATATTAGAAAATTGGTCATGTAGACAAAATAAAAATTGTGTCAGCGGTTCCCAAAATTTGGGACAATATATATTTTTTAAATGGAACTATATATTTTTTATTATTGTATTAGAAAGAGTAATTTTTTCTCTTTCCAATAAGGTAATGTTGTTTATGTACAATTTTTTCAAATAAACGAGTTATTTACCTTTAAAGATAAATATTATCTTTTATTAGTTTTGGTCAAGTAAACTATGGAAACAATTTCCTTTTATAAAATTATTATTTTATTAATTTATTTTACAGTAATAACAAAACAAAGAAAATATTCGAATTGAAAGCCATTATTTCTTTCGCACATTTAAACTTTTTGGAAAGAGAGCCGACCGTTCTACGTAACTGGTGTCTAGATATAACTTTCCATATAGCACGTTCATATCTAACTTTTCTTCATTTGTAAAGTTATTAAACATTATTAAACACAGAGAACTTTACGGGAGAAATTATTAAACGTCAAAAAAACAAAGAATCAATTGTTTCCATGGCTTACTTGACTAAAAAACTAATAAAATAGTTTACAAAATTTAAATTTTTAACCGTAAATAACTCGTTTATTTGAAAAAATTGTACATAAACAACATTACCAGGTCCGTGAAGTTAGCGACCACCAAAAAGCACAAACGACCAAATTGGTGTCAAACGTTTGTGCTTCGTTAGTGCTTAATTGTGCCTTTACAAAATATACAGCAACCCCAAGCGTTCATTAGTTATAAACAATTTAAAAGTGGTTGCCAACTTCACGCTCAGCAACCACCTTAGAAGCACAAACGACCAAATTAGTGTCAAACGTTTGTGCTTCGTTAGTGCTTCAAGGATATACTAAAATAAAGTCAGCAACCCCAAGTGTTTATTAGTTAGTAACAAATTAAAAGTGGTTGCCAACTTCACGCTCAGCAACCACCTTAGAAGCACAAACGACCAAATTAGTGTCAAACGTTTGTGCTTCGTTAGTGCTTCAAGGATATACTAAAATAAAGTCAGCAACCCCAAGTGTTCATTAGTTATTAACAAATTAAAAGTGGTTGCCAACTTCACGCTCAGCAACCACCTTAGAAGCACAAACGACCAAATTAGTGTCAAACGTTTGTGCTTCGTTAGTGCTTCAAGGATATACTAAAATAAAGTCAGCAACCCCAAGTGTTTATTAGTTAGTAACAAATTAAAAGTGGTTGCCAACTTCACGCTCAGCAACCACCTTAGAAGCACAAACGACCAAATTAGTGTCAAACGTTTGTGCTTCGTTAGTGCTTCAAGGATATACTAAAATAAAGTTTGCAGCCCCAAGCGTTTGTTATTTAATTGTGTAATTTGAAAAAAAAACGTGTTTCACACTACTAGTGGATTCAGAATTATGTATATTCGTTTAGTTGTATTAAAAATAACTTGCTTTAAGATTTAAAAAAATGTAATACAATGAGAACAATAATTAGATAGCACTTTACACTGTTCCTATACTTCTTTCAAAATGGGGTGGAGGTATAAAACAGTCCGTCAAAGATATTCTAGTGGCGCGTTAATAATTGTTTACTAAGATATAGTCCAAAAGGCTGAATTCCATTATATAGATCGATCGTTTCAGTTATTCATTTATACAGGGTGCTCATTTTATTTTGTCCACTATTGCTATCTCGAGAACTATAAGAGCTACGAGGTCGGTTAAATTAGCAAACAATTTCTATGCCATGAGACTATTAAAATCAGCGAAACATTTTTTTTTTTAAACCAGTGGTTCGCACAATACAGCCTACAACTGTCATATCTTAAATAGGACACCTACTCCGAGTTAGCTTTTTTCTGAACGCACTATACAGGGGTGCCATGTTAATGTACCACCTGGAATATCTTCAGGATCAAGCACAGTATTAATAAATGTGTTAAATAAAAGTTTAACGATATGGAGATTGGAGGGGGACATCCGGTCCTGTAAAGAAATTCAACCCCCTACCCCCAAGGGAGGCTGGGGAGGGGTAGTTTTAAAATTTTAAATGGCAACCCTTATTTTCTATAGCAGAATCGAATAGAGCGTGAAAAAATAAGCAGATTTTATCGAAAAAAATTTGTACACACAAACAAAAAAATACACATACACACGAGACGTAAATCCAACCGAACAACCTCCTCGTTGTACGTCCTCCCATTTTAATGTACCACCTGGAATATCTTCAGGATCATACACTGTATTAAAAAATGTTTTAAATAAAAGTTTAACGATATGGAGGGGGACATCCGATTATGTAAAGAAATTCAAACCCCTACCCCCAAGTGTGGCTGGGGTGGGGGTAGTTTTAAAATTGGTAACCCCCATTTTTTATAGCAGAATCGGATAGAGCGTGAAAAAATAAGTTATATTAATTTTAAACAAAAATGCTTCTATTAAATTTTGTAGAGAATTAAATTCCGCATCTAAATCATTAATCAATCACATTTTCTTTCACACGTTTCGTAACCGAAAAAATTTAATTTAAAATTTTATAAAACCTATATCTTTATAGTGTTAGTCATGGTATTAAAATAAAAATTCAAACAAATTTTATGACATTTTACATGTAAGAAATTACAAAATATAGTTTTCATGAAAATAATGCTACTATCTCTTCCTGTGAAATTCTCAGTAATGATTTGATATCTCAAAGCAGTGTTTTTGATAGGTAAAATTATAAAAAAAATATAATGACATTTTACCTTGTTAGAGCCGTATCCGTCAGTTTGTGACATATTTTACCTGTTATCATTTAGTAGTATTATTTTGATAAAAACTATATTTTATAATCTCTGTAAGTTTCGTATAATTTTAAATTCAATTTTCTCGGTTAGCAAAGATGTACAAGAAAATGTGAATATTGGCCCAAGTAACACTGACCAACAGTCGACCAAAAAGTGACGTCGATTTTAGGTTGAATTTACGTCATATACGGCCGTCTAATTAGACGTCTATGCTATGTCACTGTAACTTTGATTTTTTGTCTGAAATATAACTATTTAGACGTCTAATTTGAAGTCTTTATAAAGACATACATTATTATAGAAAATAACAAAACTGACAATGTTGTTTCACAAAAAATTAAAGAATGGAATACTTTTGCACAGAAATATGATCTGTGATGTGAACTTCACAAAAAACGGCATATTCTTGCATTTTGGCTCTGAGTATTTCTCATCACAAATCCAAGATTTTTGTATGAAGCTTTAACAGTATTATTGATGTGAGCGTTAAAAGTCAATTTAGGGTCAAAAAATACTCCAAGGACTTTGAACATATACATATATATATATCCCATTTAAAATATGAAAGTTGTATGCTGTATTCTGCAAACCACTGGTTAAAAAATAGTTTCGCTGAATTTAATAGTCTCATGGTATAGAAATTATTTGGTAATTTGACAGACCTCGTAGCTCTTATAGTTCTCGAGATAGCAATAGTGGACAAAATAAAATGAGCACCCTGTATAAATGAATAACTGAAATGATCGATCTCTATAATGGAATTCAGCCTTTTGGACTATATCTTAGTAAACAATTATTAACGCGCCACTAGAATATCTTTGACGGACTGTTTTATTCCTCCACCCCATTTTGAAAGAAGTATAGGAACAGTGTAAAGTGCTATCTAATTATTGTTCTCATTTTATTACATTTTTTTTAAATCTTAAAGCAAGTTATTTTTAATACAACTAAACGAATATACATAATTCTGAATCCACTAGTAGTGTGAAACACTTTTTTTTTCAAATTACACAATTAAATAACAAACGCTTGGGGTTGCAGACTTTATTTTAGTATATCCTTGAAGCACTAACGAAGCACAAACGTTTGACACTAATTTGGTCGTTTGTGCTTCTAAGGTGGTTGCTGAGCGTGAAGTTGGCAACCACTTTTAATTTGTTACTAACTAATGAACACTTGGGGTTGCTGACTTTATTTTAGTATATCCTTGAAGCACTAACGAAGCACAAACGTTTGACACTAATATGGTCGTTTGTGCTTCTAAGGTGGTTGCTGAGCGTGAAGTTGGCAACCACTTTTAAATTGTTTATAACTAATGAACGCTTGGGGTTGCTGAATATTTTGTAAAGGCACAATTAAGCACTAACGAAGCACAAACGTTTGACACCAATTTGGTCGTTTGTGCTTTTTGGTGGTTGCTAACTTCACGGACCTAACATTACCTTATTGGAAAGAGAAAAAAATACTCTTTCCAATAAGATAATAAAAAATATATAGTTCAATTTAAAAAATATATATATTGTCCCAAATTTTGAGAACCGCTGACACAAATTTTATTTTGTCTACATGACCAATTTTCTAATATAAAATAGCACAATTTTGCTCATTTAACCAACCTCGTACCTCTTCAAATAAAAAAGTTACCAATAGTGAGCAAGCTTATTGAGACACCCTGTATATATATATATACCGAGAATATAATTCATTAGTCACGTGACATGTTTTCCGCCAATCAGCATTCAGAATTTTCCTAGTTACATGTCTATCACAACGATAATAAAAAACAAAGAAATTATCACCTTATTTACATTCGTTACTAAGGGATTTGTTATCTTTTTTACAACATTGACAGTTCATTGTATCAAAAATTCATTATATTCTCTCATTAAATATAAGCTCGTGATATGATTACTAATCGAAGATATTGCCCTTGAAACCGGAGCAGCACATTTAACTCGTCCTTTGGACTCGTGAAATCTGCAACTCCGTTTCACTCGAAAATATCATAGATGATAATCATATCACTTGTTACTCATAATATATAAAAATTTCACTTCAAACCAAGGGGTATGGAGTCAAGGTTGAAATCATAAGTCTGAATCATGTAGTCTGGCAATTTTAGAGGAGTCGAAGTCGGATTTGGAGTCTGCATTAAATCTTCCGACTTCATCTCCAAATTTTACAAAATTGTGACATAGTTTACTAGTGGCTTTAATGTCCCTAAGAATTATAAGATTGATACTACGTTCAGAGTGTATATAACCAGTAATTACGTCTGTTCTTTTTGTAAATAGTTATAACCAAATTAACGTTAATTAAGTGTACATGGTGTACTCATTTATTATCCGCCTCATGACAATACAACTGCCGACGAGGGATAAACAAAATTAATGCGGTATCGAGAACAGAACAAAAGAAAAAAAAGTTAACCTACAAAACATGGCTAATGACTAAGTAGCTGCATTTGCTGCATGTGAGCCCACCATGAATTGGTGTTTTACGATTGGCTCATTCACTGAATTTCGGGTCGGAAACAACTGGAATACCTATGAAGAACGCAGGGAAAAGTACTTCGTGCATAACAACAGCAAGATTTCCGTGCTTCTAACACTTATTGTCCAAGAAGCATAAAAAATATTACGATATTTGTGTGATCCAGTTTTTCCCAAGACCAAAATGTACGAGCAATTGATCAAGATAATGATGAAGCAGTTTTCACCACGAGTTTCATATTCAAAGAGCGTATCGAGTTGACGCAGAGGGAGGCGGAGTCTGTCATACAGTTGCAAATTCGGCGCGCAGTTGAACGACGTGCTGAAAGATCGATTCGTCGCGGGAATGAGTCGAGGCCCAGTATTGGACCGCATCTGCGAAGAAAAGCCAACCAACTGGGGGGGCTATCGTCGAAGTGGCGCTGAAAAAAAGAGGCGGTAGTTTCGTCATAGTCGGCGGCCATTGCAGTTCACAAGATGAACTGGAAGAACGTCAACAGCAAGAGGAAGGTCGGTAAAGCAGAGAATAGCAGCGACACCAAGCGACCCCGATAAAAAAGCTTGTAATCACTGCGGTGAAGGTAATCACAATTTTGCTAAATGTAAATACAAAGACAATAAATGCAATGTTTGTAAAAAGATAGATCACTTAGCGAATGTGTGTCGAAATAAAAACCACTATTTAAGTAAAGATTCTGAGCAAAATTCTAACGAGGGGTTAGATTATATTGAAATGTATTCGTTAACTGGTGAATATGCGTATTCGTTGACTGATGGCAGTTATAAGTTACCTGTTTTCGATAAAGTTAAGATCGAAAATACGACTGTAGATATAGAAGTGGATTCGGGCGCCGGTGTTTGTTCAATCACTGTAAAATGGTAGTCAACAGTGCGACTGCGAACTTATGACGGAAAGGTTATCGTACCGGTCGGGAAAATCGTGATTAAGATGAAGTATGAGGACAAACGTATCAATACGAATTTGATTGTTATAAGGCACGGCAAGAAACCACTTTTAGGACGAAATTTAATGAAAATAAATTGCTTTTGGTATAAATACGCAGGTTAACGAAATCAAGTCTTTGACATCTGAAGAGGTAAATTTACGAACTTTGATAAATGAGTTCAAAGATGTATTTTCAAATAAGTTGGGTACATACAAGTTTGAAAAAAATTAACTCAAGCTCGTGGAAAATACGACACCAATTTTTTGCAAACCTCGTTCCGTTCCTTTTGCTTTTCGTAAACGAATTGAAGGGGAATTAGATAGGTTAGAAAAAGATGGCATAATTGGAAACATGGAAAATAGTGAATGGGAAATTCCGCTAGTATCAGTGGATAAGGAAAACATGTTTAGGTTGTGCGCGGACTATAAGACGACGGTCAACAGATCGTTGGATGATGTTAAGCATCTTTTGCTGCGATGCAAGGTGAGGAATCGTTCTGAAAATTAGTGGATTCCACGCAAAAATTAATTTTAATGAAGCACTCATACCACATTGGTTGCTTTATGGAACAAAACCAGCATGTGCAATTTTCCAAAAAAATCATGGAGAAAGTGTTGCAAGGGGTTCCTGGAATAAGAGTGTTTTTAGAAGACATTATTATCACGGGAAAGATACGAGCAGAACATTTAACGAATCTGAAGTTAGTTTTGAACAAACTTAAAACCGCGGGTTTCACAGTAAATTTTTGGAAATGCTCATCCTTTCAATCGCAAGTTAAATACGTCGGTCATATTATTAACAAAAACTGATTACACAAAGATCCGGAGAAGGTTAAAGCCAATTTGGATTCACCTATACCAAATGACAGTTGCAAGTCAAAGCGTTCGTGGGAATGGTATTGTGGGAGATTTATTCCTAACATTTCGATTTCTATTGTATTAAAGCCATTAAACGATATTGCGGAACCAAACAAGGAGTTGTATGGTCTAAAGATTGCGAAAAAAGCTTTGAACAAATACAGAAATTAGTTGCATCTGATCAAAATCTGGTACACTTCGATCCTGACAAGAAATTTGTTCTTATTTGTGATGCTTCGCAAGTAGGTATTGGGGCAGTACTGCTTGAGAAATTCGAAGATGGTACAGAAAGACATTTGTTTTACATCTAAGACTTTGTTAGCAGCAGAGAAAAATAATTTGGTTATTCATAAAGAGGCGCTAGCTTTATTTTGGGCAGTGAAGAAGTTTTTTCAGTACCCGATGAGGAGAAAGTTTGTTGTTGCCTCCTGCCTCGGATTATAAACCACTACGGGTTTTGTTTGGCGATCATAAAGGGATTCCACAAATGGTAGAAGGGCGCTCGCAACGCTGGGCTCTGTTTTTGACAGGATTTGATTACACGTTTAGATATATTAAGGGTAGTGAAAATGGCACAGCCGACGGATTATCGCGTTTACCAATTGATGATAAACGAAGTGTAGATGACAGTTTGGATTTAAACTTCATTTCAGAAGATAAGGTACCCATCGATATGACCAAATTGAAAATAGAGACTGAGCAAAATTTTTCTATTTTACGAAAGTACATCGCCTGCTAAAATTGCAAACGAGGAGATGAAACCTTTTTTGTAAGACGAAATTTATATTGAAAAGAGGGTTATAATGTGGGGTTATAGAGTGATTGCACCGTTAAAACTTCGGAAACAATTACTCGAAGAAATCCATGACACGCATATGGGAATAGTAAAAATGAAACCTTTGGCCAGATAGTACTTTTGGTGGTCGAGTTTGGATAAAGAGATAGAGCGTTTTGTCAAAGACTGTGATAGTTGCATGTCGAAATCAAGTTAACCGGTCTAAGCAGAATTGATTAAGTGTAGAGAATCGAACCATCCGTTCTATAGATTACACGTAGACTTTTTAGGGTCTATTAATATGAAGACATACTTAATTGTACACGATGCTTTTTCTAAATGGCCTGAAATTTACGAAGTTGGTACAATAGATTCGGAGACAACAATCGACAAATTACGGGATTGTTTTGCACACATCGGGTTGCCAAATTTAATCTTTTCAGATAATGGTAGACAATTCGTGTCAGTGGAATTTATAAATGTCTACCAACTAAACGTTATTGAACTTCGAACTTCAGCTCCATTCCATCTTGCTACAAACGAGGCTGCAGAAAACACGGTAAAAAAGTGTTGTTCGACCCAAAGAATAAAGACACAAATGTTTCGACGTTAGTGGGCGACACCCCGGCGGAGTTGTTACTCGGATGAAATCCGAAAATTAGACTCGACTTTTTGTGAAAACCGACAATGGCGAAAATGCGTGAAAGCCAGGTCGACTCATTTGCGAAAAATATGAACATTCAATATGACGTAGAAGGAATCATTTATACGAAAGATTATCATGTGTCAGCAAAATCTCCGTGGACGAAAGCTATTGAGATCGAAAAGAGATAAGAGTCACACGTGTTCACCGGTAGACGATAGGAGATTGAAGTGG
This sequence comes from Ophonus ardosiacus, assembly GCA_943142095.1. Taxonomy (NCBI): domain Eukaryota; kingdom Metazoa; phylum Arthropoda; class Insecta; order Coleoptera; family Carabidae; genus Ophonus; species Ophonus ardosiacus. The sequence continues at coordinate 19,874,110 of OW964832.1, read as the reverse complement.
AAACGGCATACAGATGAAGTAATAAGCGTAGGTCGGTTCGAACAGGGTGTTCCGGAAATAGAGATAGAGGAAATAAGTAAAGCAAACGTTAAAAATCCTGCTGTACCAGATAGAGATGCTTTTGCGATACCAAACATTGTAAATCCAGAGTTCACTCATTAAGAATTCCCTAGTCAAAGAAGCAATGATAAAATAATAATAATAATAATAATAATAATAATAATAGTTTATTTTATTTAATAGTATATTGTAAATATACAGAAAAATTCCCAGTTACATATTTACAGTTTCTTATTCAATAATGCAAATACACATAATATATACATAAAATACAAATACACATATGTTAAAAAAATAAATTAAAAACATATCAAAGAAGAGCACGAATACAGTTTTTATTGGAACACAACACATTTAAGTTTCCTATTTTAGAACATATTTCATTCACCAGATGAAATGCATTGTTTAATGGCGAGCAAGTGTTGTTAACGACATGAAATATTTTTTTTCTAGGTCTTAATATGACAGATGGTGCGTAAAAAGGGCACGCTTCTAGTAAAGTTGGCGAGTCAATATTAGAATGAATTATATTCCATATAAAGGTAAAAATGATCATTTTACGCCTTTGTGTCAGGCTTCGAATGTCAAATGTATTTAATTGGTCTCTATATGAGATCCTTTTTGGTCCAACATTGAACTGTTTATAAAATAAATATCTCAAAAATCTCATTTGAACTTTTTCAATGTGTTTTTCCATAATTTGGGTCGTAGGATTCCAAATTATCCATCCATATTCTAATACTGACCTAACCAACGAATTAAATAAAACTAAAAGTGTGTCTACCATTAAATTATTGGCATTTCTTAGTATGAAACCCAAATTTTTGTATCCCTTGTTAACAATCTCTTTACAGTGATTTTCAAATTTAAAATTAATTTGGAATATCAGACCTAAATCTTTGAATTCATATACACGTTCCAATATATAGAAATTTATTTTATAATTGTATTCCATAACATCCTTTTTGCGTGAAAAAGATAATTTTTTGCATTTTTTAAAATTAAATTCTAGACTATTATCCTTGCACCAGTTGCTAATAGTATCTATGTATATCTTTTTGTACATGAATACAATCAGTTATGGTTTTTATTTCTTTATATATTTTGAGGTCGTCAGAGCATATAAAAGAGGGTATAATTGACATGCTCAGGCAAATCATTTATAAAAAGAATAAAGCACAGTGGTATAGTACAGCGAGTATTGTACGCGAAAGTGATAACGATAAGATGATAGTTGATATCACCCTGATTGAGGAAGAAAATCAAAAAACGAACATATCCCCTAAATCGGTCAAAATATCATTGAGACCTAGAGAACTACTAAAGCCGCCCGAGCGGTTGAACTTGTAAAATATCCTCTTCAGTTAAAGGGGAGGGGTGTAAGATATAGTTACTATTTGCTTTGGTCCCTAGAAAGATTAAGATAACCAATGATTACGTCTGTACCAAATAAACGTTAATTAAATTTACATGGTGTACTCATTTATTCGCCTCACGACAATACAAAAATATAAATTGCTTTTTTCACTACTAAGTACATTATTTAATGTGCTACATTATAGGCATATCGGTAGTTGTTATTGTTACACATGGTATTGTATGAGCTTACATTTTATAAATGAAGTTTCAGATTCAATTAAATGAAAATGAAGCGATTTTATTTCTAGGAACAATTTATTTTACTTTTATTTGTACATTTTTTATTATAGGTGGATTATACAGGGTGTCTCTTAAATAGGGGGACATGGCTTAACCACAGATTCCTGAGGCTAAAATAAGACGATTTAACCAAACTTGCTTCTACCGGAAAGTGTACCGTTTAGCCAGAAATCTGCTTCAAAGTTCTTCGAAAAAAAAATAATTTTGCTTATAATAATCAGACGCTTTATTCGATTTGGATGAAATTTGGTATGACAGTTTATATGGTTATAAGTCATCTTTTAAGGTGATACTTGTTATTATTAGTAAACCACTAGTGTATGAAACTTAGGTCTCCCAACATTAATTAGACCGTAACTTTTTAATGGCAATGCCGAAAACGTGAAATTATTTTTCTTCAGAAAGAAACATTCAATAGTAAACTTTTCTCTCTCTGTGTTATTTATGATATCTGTTACGGTTCACACAGAAAAAAATAAAATCTGAGTGTCTGCACTGCTAAATTTTTAAAATAAATTTAATCTAGCAATCTATCCAAATGTCAAACAAGTAATTTTTAATGACAGTAACGAGTTGTCAGTCTTTACAACTTGTTTAGGAGTAAGCTAAGATATGTAATCGTCTTATTTATAATAATGGTAGTAAAATACTATTAGGCCTAACACACGGATGTTACTAATTTTAGAATATTGCGAAGAAAATTTTTGACACCCCGTAAAACAATTGTTACTGTCATTAAAAATTACTTGTTTGACATTTGGATAAACTGCTAGATTAAATTTATTTTAAAAATTTAGGAGTGCAGACACTAAGATTTTATTTTTTTCTGTGTGAACCGTAACAAATATCACAAATTACACAGAGAGACAAAAGTTTACAATTGAATGTATCATTCTGAAGAAAAATAATTTCACGTTCTCGGCATTGCCATTAAAAAGTTACGGTCTAATTAATATTGGGAGACCTAAGTTTCATACAATAGTGGTTCACTAATAATAACAAGTATCACCTTAAAAGATGACCTATAACCATATAAACTGTCATACCAAATTTCATCCAAATCGAATAAAGCGTCCGATTATTATAAGCAAAATTAATTTTTTTTCGAAGAACTTTGAAGCAGATTTCTGGCGAAACGGTACACTTTCCGGTAGAAGCAAGTTTGGTTAAATCGTCTTATTTTAGCCTCAGGAATCTGTGGTTAAGCCATGTCCCCCTATTTAAGAGACACCCTGTATATTTTTATTATTTTCTATTTTTAATATTGTTCAAAACTACTCGTTCTTATATGTGTATATAAACACGGTTAGGCAAGGACAGGGTCGGTTCCTTTATATTAAGAATTATTTGAAAGAAAATATTTCACGATATTTTTATGTAAGATTTAAATGTTATTGCAAAAACAAGTACAAACGATAAATTTTAAAATTAATGCAGAACATGGTCACTGTATTAAATTACCAAAACCTTCTTTTATTTTCGTGGGATTAAGTAGTTACCTATATATTAGGCTTACTTCTTTGTGCATAATTTGGAAATACGAAACAGTACGAGCAAGAAATGGTAGTGACTCGTTTTCCACTTTTAGAAGATTAAGTGAATTAGAGAGATTAAAGAAAAACCTGAATTTTAAAACTTTTGAGAATAATAATTTTAAATCTATAATAGTATTTGAAAGATTAATAAAATGACCGTTATTAGAGAACAAGTATAAATTGTATGCATGAAGAACAATTTTCACTAGTTTTTCGTTACATGTTATTAAGTGCAAGTGACAAATACAAGTATAAATATGTGGCGTCCTTGGAATCATGAAGATTTGGAAAATGCGGAAAATGTTGGGTTGGGCTTGACAACGATTTGTAAGAACCTGAAGATAAGTTCCAACATGAAGGTCAAGCTTCGGATGAAGAACATAATATTGAAAAACAGAGAAGGATTTTTTTGTCAAATGATGCTGAACTTATTGTATTAAACGTGTACAAGAATACAGCATCACGTTACGGAGAGAAAGGCGCACTGAAAATGACTGCAGAATTAACAGAGGTATGTATGCATTTCTAGTTATTACATTTTAGTATAAATGATGGTAATTTACATTGAAAAACCGTTATGAAGAACTTTATTAGCATGCACAATAAATATATCAAAATCAAAATACAGTCTACATAAAAAAGAAAACAAAAAATGTATTTTAAGATTCTTCTCTCAGTATAACATCGTAATTTACTTAATCTTCTAAAAGTGGAAACGAGTCATTGTCCTTTCTTGCTCGTATTGTTTCGTATTTCCAAATAATGCACAAAGACGTGAGCCTATTTCAAATATATAATTATTTAATCCCACGAAAATAAAAGAAGTTTTTGGTAGGTAATTTATAATACAGTGACCATGTTCTGCATTAATTTTAAAATTTAACGTTTGTACTTGTTTCTATAATAACATTTAAATCTTATATAAAAATATCGTGAAATATTTTCTTTCAAATAATTATTAATATAAAGGAACCGACCCTGCCCTTGCCTGCTGGTATCATTTATTAGGGGTAGGTATTCGCAAACTATAGGTCCCCGTTGTTGGTTTATGGATGCAATTGCTAAATCGTTTTACGACAAAGTGTTCTTGCAATATGATTTCTACTATAAAAAGGCATTGCTTTGGAAACCTCCATATTGTATTTTACTTAAATTGATTTAATAATTAATTGGCCGTATGTATCCTGTTCAAAACTAAATCGTACAGAACTGTATGTCTGTAAAAAAAAAACTGACATAAACATCTGTTTTTGTTGAGTAATATAAAATTATACATAAGGGCCAATTTGACAATCTCTGGATAGAATTTTAACTGTAAGTTAAATTAACAATATTTTGTCATTTGATAGTTTATTCCGCTTCAATTTTGGTTATTTAACTAGCAGTTATAATTTTAACCAGAGATTGTAAAACTGCGATCTTCGTTGCGATTTTGTTCACACCAGCAAAACCGGAGCTGGTGTCGCCCAATGACACACACCGGCATTTACCGGGCATTTGCATTTTAAATAGCAGGTTTTTGACATATTTCCTGGTTCTTGATTTATAATATTTTCTCCTCTATGCAGTGCATATACAATTTAAGCAAGTTCCGTTTCGGTGTAAGTCTTGTCTCTAGTAAATTATAATAAAGTACTGGCAACAATCTACCGACGACATTTCGACAATATGAAATCTCACCATCTGTGTGCAAAGTATGTCCGGTTCCGACGAACTTGCCAGGGGACAGACATTCTAGTCCAGTCAATACAAGTTTTTACCCTTTCAGCACGTATTAAATGCACAGTAAAGCTTATCTTTAATCGTGTTCAAATTTCAAAAAAAAAAATGAACACTAAGCTGACTTGCAGATGTTTAAAATTTTATTGAAATTTCACATAAGTTTAAATTGTTAATAATTCGTTAACCGCTCATCGGAGCAAAATTCCTTTAACATGACATGAAGGATAATTCCAAGACTGAACTGAACTGAATTAAAATTTTTAAACCGCGGTACCGTATCTTTAACCGAGTCAGAGTGGTTGTTGAATTTGTGAAAAAGCGCTTACCAAAAATTATTTAAAAATCATCGACAATTTACTTCTTTTGATGCCACGACAAATGTAAACTGTTACAAATAACAAAATCTATTAGACTAAGTATTAAAAAATTAATATTGTGTATATTTTGAGTGATTAAATCTTCTTTCATAAATTTTGTTCTGGTTACCTATTTTTGAACATAACTCTTTGAGAGTTCATCCTAGGTAAAAAATACAACAACCCTTTTTGTATAAAAAGTAACGAGCTTTAAATTTGTATTCTTGTAAAATTTTGATACGGGCCACTGTTTTCGAGATAATAGCAAAAAACTCGTTTTTTGCACCTTTGATTCAAGATGGCGGCTCACGCCGAGCCACCCCAAGGTCACAAATTTGAATTTTTCATCCCCGTCTCGACCCAAACAACATAAATGTTAAAATCATTTTTCTCCACCTTCTGTAAGGCAAAGATCTTTTTTGGTCTATTCGGTATTCGTCGCTGATTGCCGAATATTCGCCTTTCGCCGAGTAATATTTGTCTATTGGCGAACATACAGGTACAGACTTGCGTAATTTGCCGAACATCGATTAGCGGGTTCTATATAACTATATAGGCAATCGTTACCTTTGACTCGGCTTGAAAAACCGACACCGACACGAAGCAGGAAACAACGTACACCGAAAATTTGCGGCAGCTCACCCACTCATTCGGCATTTGGCGAATATTTGCACGCGATTCGCCGAATGTGTGGTCCCAGCTTCACACACACACACACACACACACACACACACACACACACACACACACACACACACACACACACACACGCGCGCGCGCGCTCGTGCGGAGAGAGAGAGACATTGTAAAAATCGAATTATAGTTACCTTAAAACGTGCTTATTCACTAAAATCTGGATATGCGAATTTTCGCATGAATCCAAAAAGGTAAAAAGGAAAATTGAATATTAATGCCGATGCATTATCGCGTATCAAAATTGATAATTTCGAAATTAAAATAATACAAGATGATTTATTAAAATACCCAAAACATATTACATACTGTGTCAGTACGTATTCGGCTATGAGCAAAGCAAAAGTATTACAAATGAATAAAAAAATAATACGAGATCTGAAACATTACAGAAAGCCCCAAATTACCGATATACTTGCATAGAATTAATAATAAAAAATATATTTTTGCACAATCGGACGTAAATGTCACTTTATTGACTCTGTTTGACGTTTAATAAAGATACTCTTTCCAGCCCTAGGGCCGAAAAGTGCACTTTTCGCTCGACCACTTTTTCGCCAGGTTAACAATAAACGCTATATAGTTATATACAATAAATACAATATATTACATTTTATTAATATTTAATGTTATATTACAATTAATGGTCAATAATTGATCTGTTGGTATAGAAAAACAATTTCACGGAACAATAATGAGTCAATAATGATATGTTTATAAGCTAGTAGGAAAAAAAATTTTAAGAATTTATAAAACCAAATTCTAATTTTATTGCATTTTTAAGAACGATTTATATCATAATATAAATGTTATAAAGGATTTTTCAATAGGGACGACGCATTTTGTTTTTGACACTTCTCAAATATTAGTGAATTAGGCTTCGCAATTATTTCACATTTTGAAACGTTGTCTATGCCATTTAATCATGGAGAGATACACGTGTCAACAACGTTTGCAAATTATTGAACTTTTTTTTTATCAAAATTCACGTACTATCGCGACTACGTTGCGTGCGCTTACCCCCATGTTCGGTCGACGAAACCGTCCAACAAGACGGACGATTGAACGTTTGGTGCAAAAATTCGAAACAACTTATTCATTGCAAAATGTCCCAGTGCTTGTGCGACGACGTAATGCTCGAAGTGAAGAAAATATCGTGGCCGTTCTAGAGAGTGTGCGTGAGCAGTCAAGGATGTCGATTTCACGCAGATCGCAGGCGTTGAACATCAGTGTGACCAGTTTGTGGCGAATTTTGCGGAAGGATTTGGCTCTCCTCCCGTATAAGATTGCGTTGACGCAAGAACTAAAGCCAACCGACCACGTTAAGCGTCGCACATTCGCTAATTGGGTTATGGACCAGATGCACGACGATTTTCACAAGAAAATCATCTTTTCGGATGAAGTTCACTTCGGGCTCGATGGTTTTGTCAACAAGCAAAATTGTCGCATTTGGACGAGTGAGCAGCCTGAAGTGATGCACGAGACACAACTTTATCCGAAAAGATTAACTCTTTGGTGCTGTTTTCAATCCGGCGGCGCCATCGGCCCATTTTTCTTTTTTGATGAAAACGGCTCCCCAACAACCGTCAACGGCGATCGCTACAGGGCCATGATATTGGTGTATTTTTGGGACCAGCTCGAAGCTATGAACGTGGACGAAATGTGGTTCCAACAGGACGGCGCAACGTGCTTTACAGCGTACCACACAATCAAATTATTGCAGACCACGTTCGGCGAGCGAGTTATCTCACGCAACGGTGCTCGCGAATGGCCGCCTCGTTCGTGCGATTTAACCCCTGTAGACTTTTTTCTTTGGGGTTACCTTAAATCGCTGGTCTATGCCAACAAACGTTAGAAGAGCTGCAGGCCAACATCGAACGCGAAATTCCTGATATTTCGGCCGATTTGTGTGCTCGAGTCATGGAAAATTGGATCCAGTGTATTCATTCGTGCCAGCGCTTCCGCGGTGGACATTTAAACGATGTCGTATTCCATAAATAATGGCATCGATTGTACTTTTATTTGAAATAAAAATCATTTTAATAACTAACGCACAAGTCTTTTAATTGAAAAAAACAAAATGCGTCGCTCTTAATGAAAAACCCTTTATTAAGGAGATACTTTTTAAGACGTATTAAAGAAACATATTATTAGCCTAATCTCTAATTATTAATTCAAATTTATATTTACAACTGAGAAGTTTGCTTGAAAACAAAGTATGAACGCAACCCTATTAAATAAAATCTTAAGGCCTATTTATAATGAAGTAAATCAAGCGGTAACGCAGTTGCAGGAAGGTAACGCAAATAGAATCGCCGTTTCGACCAAAATAAAATTTTCTGTAATAGATATAGGGATTCGATGCGGGGCTAACTATCACGCCGACAGACAAACATTGACTACATTGGAAGAAAATTTTCAAAACTTCTTAAATTACATTGACGGTGTGTCGAATAAAGTCAATCTGCAACTCTTAATCAATTATATGGCATCATATTATATATTTCAATATATAGGCGAATCAAAAATGTACAAGGATGAAGGATGCATTTACTATTTTGTTCAGATGTATTTATATAACCAGGTACCTACAAAGCAATATTTAATCATTTTGCTGTAAAATAAAAACATGCATTTTAATTTAACGGGAGAAATCTTTACCACTTAAATAAATTCCAATTTTATATTCACGTAAAGTTTACACACTTGCAAAGTGGCAAAACAAAAACGTCGAATAAGAGAATCATGGAATGCAGTTTTAATGATTTACAATAAAATAAAATGTTAAGTTTTGTCTCTTTCTGCGCCATGGAAACATGATATAACAACCACATGCTTAATTCTTGAGCCGCATACGTACTTCCGGTATTTAATAGTTTAACGTTTATTATAAACTTATTTAGTTCCAAAGTAAATTTTATAAAACGAACAAATTCTAATCAATTCCTATGTTCTTATGACAGTTAAAACATTCCTGTCAAAAAGTCGTTTTACATTTGTTTATTAAATTATATTTATACAATTAAATTTAACAGGATGTTTATAATACCGGCCCTAGAAAATCCCTAAACTAAAATCGCTAAAATTTGGACCTCTGGTATGGTTGACATACTGAGTAATCTAAATATGCTCTGTTTAGACGTAAGTTTACTGATGATGGCAACTTAGTTGCCGAAATGCGTATCTGATTTTAGCGATTTTAGTTAAGGTTTAGGGATTTTTTTAACTATTATTTATTTAACCTTAGACACCAAAAAAGTTTTATTAACTTCCAGTAGTGTGTAATATTTACTTATTTTTTTTAGCAATAAATGATATTTTATAGAAAAAATAAAAAATACGTATCTCTTGCTTTTTCACGTAGATTAAGATATAAAATTTTCAAAAATATTATTCTCCCCTATTACCCCTAATTGTAATGATAATGATTCTAATAATAATAATAATAATAATAATAATATTTATATACAACCGGTAAATAATGTTAACTTTATTCTTATCAAAATCATAACTTAATGTGCTTCATTATTTATCGAGAGAAATAAAGTACTCCCTAGGGAAATAAAGTAATTTAAGTCCTTTGTTAATTGATATTGATTAATAAATAAGGAATATTATTAATTATATTTATTTTGGAAAATAATATAATGATTTTTGAAAAATTAAATTTAATATAAATAGTTTTTCTTCATTTATAGAAATGTGCTTCATTCTTCTTTTTTTCCGCTTGTATATAAAATATTGTATATAACACGGGAGTAAAGTGTCATCATTTGCCTCAAGCGATTGTATCCCTCGGGCCACGCCATCAGGATTCAATCTTTGCTTTCGACAAATAATGACGAACTTTACTCCCTTGATATATAAACTATTATTTATCAAAGACCATATACATGATATAGGTATTGTCAGAAAAAGAAAACAATAGAGTAATACCGAGAGTAATACACTGTTTTACATGTTTAAATATTCATCTATAGAATAGAAACAATTTATGATAAGAAATTCTTTAAGTTCTTTTTTAAACATTACAAAGTTGTTCAATGTTTTTATTCTTTGTGGAAGTTTATTATATAAAACTGCTCCTACGCAATATACATTTTTTTCGAATAATGCTAATCTATGTTTCTCTAATATTAATTTTCTTTTATTTCTGGTATCAAAAGAGTGAATATCATAACTTTTTTGGAAATTATTGTAATATTTTTTAACAAATAAAAGCAAATTATATATATGCGTACTAGTGAAAGTAAGTAAATGCAATTTTACAGAAGCATTTCTACAACTATCGCACCACTTCAAACCAGCCATATAACGAACTGCTCGTTTTTGTAATAAAAACACTCTATTCGCATCTTTAGACAAACCCCAGAAAATTACACCGTAAGACATAACTGAGTGAAATTTTGCGTGGTAAAATATTTTAATAGTGTTTAAGGTATTAATCTGTGTTAAACGGTGTATTGCATAGCATAAAGTTGTGAGTTTATTACAAACATACGCTATATGATATTCACCGTTCATTTTTTCATCAATACGAAAACCTAATATTTTTATTGACTTTACTTATTCTAAAGATTTTCCATTGTATGTGACTAAAGCACATTCATTATTGTCTGGCCTAGTGGTGAAAAGTATAACATTTGACTTTTTACAGTTTAAAACAAGTTTATTTTCTTGAAACCAATCTTTTAAATTATCAAGATTTTTATTACATAACTGTATTGTGGTTGAAAAAGATGATAAATAAAGTAGTGACAGATCATCAGCAAATGCAATAAAAGTTCCATTATCAATGCAGCCTTTAATATCGTTTACGTGGATCAAAAATAATAATGGACCAAGAATTGATCCCTGTGGTACTCCGGTGTTAACATTGCATATTTCAGAATGTTTTGCATTTATAACAACAACTTGCTTCCGATTTTGTAAATAACTTGTAAGCCACTGTAAGCAAACACCTCGTAGTCCATATTTTTCACATTTATTCAAAAGTAATTTATGATCTACACAATCGAAAAGTTTAGTTAAGTCAAGAAATGTGCCTATAACTGCTTGACTCTTATCTACTTGCGAATAAATAATTTTAGTATATTCGGCTAAAGCCGATATGCAATCTGAATCTTTTTGGAAACCATGTTGTTCCTTTATAAATACATTATATTTATGTAGAAATGAATATATTTTATTGTATATATTTTTTTCAAAAATGTTATGAAACTAAAGGTCTATAGTACAGGAAGAATGATCTTATTTGAAAAAGCTACAGAAAATATTATTAAACAAAAGGAAAATATAATTTCCAAAGAAAAGAAAATGGATGAAATATCTCTGAGCAATGTTGTCTGACAATCTATCCCTACCTTGGGTTGGTTGTCACTGACTTTGGGATTAATTGTCACGGGTGATTTAAATGAAAAAAAATCAAAATTTGTCAATAAATCTTATTTAGGACAGACCAAAGCTAGAAATTATGGTTGATAAAGAAAAACATGAATAGAATGTCAGTAATTTAAATTTAAAACACATTTTGTGATTGAAATAAGAATATAAGTGAATATTTAATGGTCGATAATAAATACTCATATATTAGTCATTTTCGGCCGCACTTTCACAATTTTGACAAGAATAGTATAAAAATTATTCAGTCCGGGGGCGATTCCTGAGGCCAGTTATACACACTGAATCATTTATTTTTGCACGCATGTAAACCATCCCCGGGGTTTTTGTGACAACCAGTCCTGTACAGACATTTCAGATAAATTACGATTTGGCGGAAATACTATATAAACTAACCTCAAAGTTGATACAGAGTAACATCATGCAATCTTATAGATTCACAGAAAAATAGTTGAGACGTTGACTTCATTAAACAGAAGTGAATAATTATATCGTTCAACGAATACTTGCAGCTGTAAGAAGCACAAAAGAACCAGTCCATAAAATTGTCACAGGGCACATGAAACTGCGTGCACCCACTCGCAAGTTGTAAAATGTAAACAATTAGTAGTTCGAGTTACAACCCCTACGTGGCTGTAGTGACAGAACTGAGATTTGGGATAACCTACCCGTGTGACAACAATCCCCGGTCTCCCCTAATAACTGAAAAAGATAAGAAATTCAAATTGTCCTAATCAAACTTCCCAAAAAAATATTAAAATAAACTACTGTTTCAGATGTTTCCTGTACGGGGCAGGAATTACGGAGCAACACATAATAGTTATTTATGCAACAAGTGTACAAAGTAGTTTTTTGGTCGAGTGCGATGATTTACGCATGAGGCGCAGTAGGAAATTAGCACGAGCTAAAAATAGTATTTTCCGACGACCACTACGAAAAGTACTTGGTCATTGCACATCAATAGCTGTGCTGTGTGATATGAAAGCTCTTTATCCAATCAGATGCGTCTGCAACTGTGTGATATGATTTTATCACACGCTGCGATAACTGATCGAACTGAACTAAATAAATAAATAAATAAATATATCATCACGGTATATTACCCATTTCTGGGTGTGCTAGTATCTACAACACATGTAGACATCGGTAATGATGACGATATATTTTACCGTGTGGGCGCTTACCAGGCGTCACCTCACTGGCACTCATAGCTGGCGTGGAGAGTGCACCACAGGGGTCACTTTTATGCCATTTAAAATTGGAAATATTTGGCGTCTGTCGGGATCGAACCCGGTTCCCCCAGGTTCGCGACCAGACACTCTGGCACGCGGCTACGGGATCCCATAAAAAAAACTGAACAAAAAATTTGTATTTAAAAATTTGACAGTTGCAGATTATTTTGCTGAATTTACAGGGATTAAGGAGAATGGACATTGATTTATCAGATTTTAACATAATTTTTGGTGAATTCTGATAGCAATGATGTTAACATAATCTTTTAATATCTTTATATGTATATACAGGTATATCAATCAACAAATTGTGGTCGTCGGAAAAGTGTCGTGTACAACACATGCTGAAAGGGTATTTCACACTCGTGTGAAATATCCTACTTTCTGCACTAGTTATACAATATACTATTCACTCACCAGTATTTGAATAGTATATTGTGTAACTAGTGCTGAAAGTTGGATATTTCACACAAGCGTGAAGATTGAGCCACGAACCGAAGGCGAGTGGTTTAATCACACGAGTGTGAAATACCCTTTCAGCACGTATTGTACACGATACTTTTCCGACCACCACAAAAAGAAAACAATATAAAATTTACACAAAAATATAATATTCAGCAAATTATCTGCAACTGTCAAATTTTTAAATACACTTTTTAGGTTAATTCGCTCAGTTATCGCAGCGTGTGATAAAATCTTATCACACAGTTGCAGACACATTTGACTGGCTAACGAGCTTTCATATCACACAGCATTGCTAGTGATGTGCAATGATTAACTTTCAGTAATAGTTTAGCGTGTGAATTTATGTACTTTTCGTAGAGGTCGTCAGAAAAAGTACTTTTCACGCACTAAGTGTCACTTTACACATTGTAAAGAATGTGTAAAGTATGTAGGTACTTTACACGGTTGGAGGAAAAAGATATTACACATAACCCTGGAGCAATTGTTAGCAATCCAGATAAAGCAAAATATTATGTCAATACACACATTATACATTATAACCAATTTATACGAGGAATACAAAAGTTTAAACGAACAAGCAAATTTATTAAGTTCAAAAATTAATATAGATAAACAAATTGAAACGGAATATACTAATCACGTGAAACTACTAAATTATTATAAAAATTAAGTAAAGAGTAAATTTCAAGAAAGATACGAGGATTAATAAACGGCTTAGGATCCGTAGTAAAAATTTAAGAGGCAATTTAGATGCTGAGGACGCCACATATAATAAATTAATTAATAAACTGAAAGACAACCAGCAAACTATTCAGAAAATTTTTATGCAAAATTATAATTATAATAACGAAATTGTTAAACAATTTTTCGTAATACCATACTGTTATTATGACATAACAGGACTAAAAACAAAAATGAAAAGATGGAAATAACGGCCTAGGCCGTTATTTTTTATAACAGTCGCCTACAATTAAGGACCAGGTGTTCCTAGAAAAATAACAGCATATTGATGTACTGTTGTCTAGGAGAATTTATAAATCAACCAAAAAAGTTGTTCAATATGACAGATTTTATAAAGGGCAAATAAATTTACTTCCATAGTAAATTTATTCAAACTGACAAATTCGAATCAATTTTACTCATTTTATGACATTTGTAACATTACTGTCAAAAATTCGATTGTCATTTGAAGGAATAAATTTTATTTACTTCGGAAGTAAATTTATCTACTGTGTATAAAACCGGCCAATAGAAGAATTTTATTATTCCTAAATGTTTAAATTTTGTTATTACGAAAAATTTTGAACGCCACATGGCCGATATGCAAACAATCTAACTCGACTGATTATAAACCTCAGTTACGTCCGTTATTTGCCTAATGACGTTAATAAATAACTATAATGATATTATTACATCTCACAATAACTCCTAACATCCCGTACTACAAGTACAGGAATATATTGAAAAAGATTCAACCCTAATTGAAAGTTTATTTTTAAAAGATTTAATCAATCACATAACTCGTTACTGTTTACATTTAATAACATTGAAATTTCTCTCAGTTTCTTTAACATGAATTATTTACATGAGACCATAATAACATATTAGTTAACATAATAACATAGATAGTTTACAATTAAATATTGAAATTTTTGTAATATTTTTAAAAAGTCCCGTGATCTGAAACAGAATGTGACGTCAGAGTAAATACAGTTTAACATGTGACAAACTATCGCCTACTTTTATTTATATAAGAAACGTAAACTATTTTCCTATTGGCTACGAATGCGTGATGTATGTACTGGGACATCACATGAGTAGGGTGTTGTTTTTCATGACTATTTCTGGCGCCAATCTTTTTATTTAATTACGAAAATAACAATAAATTATTATTATTTTTGTTATTATTGTTATAAATACTGCAGAAACTTTCATTTAAAATACTTTTTGAAAAATGTGAAATCGGCTCATTAATGAATAATTTTGAAGAAAATAAAAATGAATTTTTGACAACATTAAAATATTTCGAATTATAAAAACTATTAAAAACCTTCTGCGATCTGGACGATTTTGATGTCCATGTTCTCTCATTGTTGTGCCACTTTATCTCGATAATATACCGGGTGTGACACGAAAACCGGGCCATAGGCGTTTAACATGGGAAAACAGTTTTTCTTTCTCAAAAGTGGCCTATTAATATTAGACAAAAATGCTTCAAATAAATATAAATTATACATCTAAAGCAATAGTCACATTTTCCTTTGCATCTTTGTTAACCGAGAAAATTGAATTTAAAATTTTATAAAAATTACTTCTTTATAGTGTTCCCATAGTATTAAAATAAAATTTCAAACAAATTTTATGACATTTTACCTGTCAGAAATTATAAAATATAGTTTTCATCGAAATAAAACTACAATCTTCTCTTCCTGTGAATAATTCTCCATTTTCATTAACGATAAAGCAGAGCGTTTCTGATAGCTTAAATTACAAACAAATATAATGACATGTTACCTTATAAGAAAAGTATCTGTCAGATTGTTACATATTTTACCTGTCAGATACGTATCTGTCAAATTGTGACATATTTTACCTGTCCGAAAAGCAATGTTTGAGTTATCATTATTGAAAATAGACAATAATACACAGGAAGAGAAAATGCAAATCATTGCGTAGTATTATTTTGATGAAAACTAAATTTTATAATTTCTGGCGAGTAAGATGTCATAAAATTTATTTGATATTTTATTTTAATACCATAACCTAACACTATAAAGAAATAACTTTTATAAAATTTTAAATTCAATTTCTTCGGTTACGAAATATGCAAAAGAAAATGTGTTTATTGATTTAAATAATGAATTTAATTATCTACAATATTTATTTGAAGCATTTGCGTCAAAAATTAATAGGCCACTTTTGCGCAAGGAAAAACGAATTTCCCATGTTAAACGCCTATGGCCATATACCTATTAACTAATATATTGCTAATGCTCGTATCTTTCCCATAAGAGTAGCTGAAAGAAACACTGTGAAATGGAAATATCATTTCTGCATAAGTCTATCTCACACAAACGCCCAACTTCGAATTATGCGCAAGCTTGGAAACCTTGACTACTATTGGCTAACGCTGACAGCGTCGCTGGCTGGGCTGCGTTCCAAAGTCCTACTCTTAGAGTACGAAATTATCCAAAGTCGTTTCAAAACTAATAACCTTACTCTCAGACAGAGTTTACTCAACCTGTTCCAAAACAGCCAGAATTTACTCCAAAGTGATGTTCTACTTACTCTACTTTTTTTTTTTTTTTCGGGAGGAGGGGAAATCTTCACAAAGACCCCCCCAGTTTACCTGGGGGGAGTGTGGGATTTTTACCCACTAAAACCCCTCCTCTTGTTCTGTCCCCCTAGTGCCCTGGAACCGTTTAAAAACATTACTTCGGGGCACTGGGTTGTACTTTGCCATTTCGGCTACTACCTGTCTCTTTCACTTCTTTCTTTTTCTTTAAGGATATCCTTTATATAGCCATGGATGGCCTTCCAGGTTTCTTCCTTCTCTATCATTGTTGGGATTAGGCTTTCCACCGTCATAGTCTTGCCGAGTCCTTTTTCTAGTTCTCTTCTTTCCTCGTCCCACCTTGAGCATCTGAAAAGGGTATGTTCTGCGTCGTCCATCTCTGCTCTACACCACGCGCAGATGTCTGTGGTGGTCTTCTTGATGCGCTTTCTGTACGTTTCGAAGCTGCCGTGTCCTGTTAGGGCTTGGGTCAGGTGATATTCCACTTCCCCATGCTTTCTCTGCAGCCATGGTCTTAGTTCTGGGATTAACCGTCTAGTCCACGCCCCTTTGTTCCCCTTTCTCCACTGTTCTTGCCAGCTTTCTATCATTTCGTCTTCTCTTGTATTTTTGCTTCTCTTCTCTGTCGCTTGAAAGCTTTTCTTTCTTTCTCCCGCCAGTATGTCTATGGGGATTAGACCTGCTACTACCATGGCTGCTTCTTGCGATACTGTCCTGTAGGCGCCGCTTACTCTCAGAGCTACTTTTCTCTGCACCGTAAGCATTTTCTGTCTATTTCTTTCGGCCCTTAGTGCATGTTCCCACACTGGTACCGCGTATAACATAATGGATGTGATTACAGTCCCGTACATTTTTCTTTTGCTCGCTTTTGGCCCTTTTGTATTGGGCATGAGCCTCCCTAGTACGCTAGCTGTATTTGCCGCCTTCTTACTTACTCTACTAACGAGGAGGGTATAAAAATTACTCCACAATATTTTCAAACGTAAATGCTCACGATTCTCTACATATGGAAGTAATTTGCCTTCTTGAGGAAGAAAACATGCTTTTGGTTGAAAATAAACATAAGTAAATACGTTGCCGTGTATTACGAGAATACTTTTATAATGAAAGCGATTTTATGGAGCGTACTTTCACATTATATTGAGGAGAGTGCTCCATAAAAGCGCTTTTATTACGGGCTTGACATTAATGTTGTAATTATAAATAGTTTTGTTAGTTTTATAAAATTATTTTTAATTTAGCTTTAATTTTTTACTTCAACAAAACTCTCATTCGTTCCAAAACACAACACATCATACTCTACGCCAAAACTCGGTATTCTTGGTTTTGGAACGCAGCCCTGGGTGATGCAGCGAGCACATGGTTTGACTTTGACGTTTGATTTCATTTCTGTTTGTAGTTGCACTTCGAAAGCATTTGCTTTGTGTTTCATACAGTAATTTATTGTCACCTAAATAAATTAATCCTGAGCAGATTGTATTCCTATTATTTTTACAGTACAACAAAGTAAATTATTTAATTCAAATTTAGCACTAGAATATGTCAATGTTTTTTATTATTACTAATATTTATATTCAAGAATTTACATACAAAATAAATAGTAGGTACATTGTTTAATTTCTCAAATTTAAATTTAAAATTTCTCGCGGCAGCCGTTAATAAACAGAACTCTGCACAGTTCAAAAATTTTACTCTTTAAAAGACTCTATATAAGTCCGAAGATTGTTCTACTCCTAATGAAAGAGTAAATCAAAAAGAGTACTTTATTTTTATTCTACAAATAAGTGATTTGTACTCCTTGATATAAGTAAAATGTAATACCGTTATTAATAGTAAAAATATACTATATGAAAATAATAGTTTTTAATTCTTTAGTTAGTAATATTATTTACTAATAAAAGCGTAAAATTCACTACTAATAACTGTATTCAAATTTGCTGTATAAAAGGGTAATTTCTAAATCTGATTAATTTTTTTCTTCTGTATATTAATAAATAAAATTTTATTTAATGAAATAAATATTATAAAAATTTAAATATCAAATATAATAACTTAATCTAATAAAAATACATATTGAGAAACACATATAGGTACTTATAAGTAGGTACATATTAAATATAATAACTAATATATACTTAAGATGTGATGGTAGAAACAAAAGGAAAATATCCTATAATATTCTTTTGTTAGATCATCCCAACCTATATAAAAAAATATATTATACGTACTTACATACATAAAATCAATTTTACCTGTTATAATCCACAGTAGGTACTATTAATACATAAACTCCTTCGGTATTTATATATCTGTAACTTTATTGGCATTAATACTTCATAATAATATTTTAATTATTCCTTTCTGTGGGTATATTAACCTCATTAATTGTATCAACGGTGTACTTATAATGTTTCTTGTTAATGTAAATGCAAACTAAACAGCATAACGCATACATGTGTGGTGTTCTCTGATGTACAGATATATGAAATATGTTTATACTTGTGGTGAGTAAAAAATAATAAAAGTATTCTTTTCGTAATAGATTCTACATTGAAAATAGTATATTTTACACTTATGAAATATATATTTCACTAAATATTTTATTTTAAAAAAGGATATTAGTAAGAAAAGTGTAAAAATTATTCAAATTAGTGCAATTTGAATCACTTTACACTTTTTGGGAGCATATTTTAAAAAATAAATGATTAAAAAGAAATAATATAAAGAGTATTATTCTGATTTACTGTAAAAGCGGTACTTATTACTCTTACGAAATTTTTACTCATTTAACAAAAGTACTAAATGCAAAACGAAATAGTAAAATTTTATACTTAAAAGAATAAAAATGCAGTTACTCCAAAAAAATATTTTACTTTTACTCTTTTTTTTTTTCGAACTGTGTGTGATTCGCAAAAAGTGATCATGATTTTCTCGTTAGCCAATAGTAGTCAAGTTTCCAAGCTTGCGCATAATTCGCGGTTGGGCGTTTGTGTGAGATAGACTTATGCAGAAATGATATTTCCATTTCATAGTGTTTCCTTCAAGAAAAGCAAAGGATCCGCAATATATTAGTTAATAGGTATATGCCTATGGCCCGGTTTTCGTGTTACAAGTACAACCGGTATGTATACTACACTGCCATGCTAAGTGCAGTGGGGGTAACTGCAAATTTTGTGTAAAATACATATAGCATGCTCTTTTATCTAGGATGTTGTTTCACAGCTTACACGAAAGTATTTAGGATGTAAATGCTGTTACTTTTAAAAATAAGGCATTTTTAATATTCGTATTCACAAATAAACACAATAATAAGCGTTTTAGATGTATCCCTATAATACGAAGATATATGGTCGGATGTTCTGTAGATACGGCTAAATTTGCGTCCTATAATGCAATTTACCCCAATACCAACCTTTATACAAAGTGAAATAGTGCCAGTACTTCAAGAACAAACATAAGTGCTAAATATTAACTATAAACTATACGAGCTTAAAAACCCATGTGTATTAATCAACAATAGTATATTAAAAATTAAGTAACAAGTTTAAATTCGTTCGTGTGGCTTTAAGTTACTCGCTTCGCTCGTACTTAAACGGCCATACTTGTTTATTAAAACGACACATTTCTAATGTTGCCTATAATATTTTTTCTCATTTCATACAGAAATGTAAAAAATTTAATTTTTTTTGGAATTACATTCCGAAAAATGTCGCTTCGAAGAGTATTAAAAACGCGTATCATGGCAACGTGAAGCAATAAAGTCAAGTAAATAAACATACAAAAACGTTAAAGTTAAAAATTTTCAATTTGGAAAAGATGAACATACAGAAAGAGCCTCTTTCTACTGCGGACGAGATTTTGAATATGCCTATACAAACTACCAGCAGTTTTCCTTCCAGCGAAGTCCAAAATTTCATAATTGTACTTTAATAAAATTTAACTCTTATTTGTTGATTTAGGCCAAGAGTCTAAAGGCTTCAAGTCTGTGATTGACGTACACCATGATTAAAAGTACGATGCAAATAAATGAAAATGTGGTTGTTTCGAATTATAAAAAGGTTATATTCGATATAACTGTTAATCAAGAAAATAATCATTGCACATTCTTAAATATAGATAGTTTTAAAGAAAATGTATTGGAAATAGGTAATACTAATTTTGTCATTTATGAATAAAAATAAAGTTAAAACTAGTAAAAATTGTAACAGCGAGTGTGAAGAATATTTACGATATAAAAGTATCTATTTGTTAGAAAATTGAAAATAAAAATTGTAAAATAAATAAGAAAAATATTATGTCGACTATTAGCACGGGAAAACCAGTCATAATAAGAAATTATAAATTTAACTTTACAACTAAAAATAAACTTAATTTTACTGTTAATTTGGAACATGTAAAGGAAATGTCCATTTTGAAAGAAAAACCTCAAGAAATAGACATGACTCACATTATAATTATACAATTCATGATATAATTAAATACTGTATTATTGCAGTCATAATTATTGTAATAATTATTATGTTACATAAATTTATAACAAAAATTATACACAAAATTATTTAAAAACAGATTTTCCCCGTTACACTTAAATCTAGGGGCGAAGGAGTTATAGAGAAGGAACAAAGGGATGGCTTGTTATTTTAACCACCTGTATTAATTTTTTATCTTTAACAAGTCAGTGTAATTATACTATATAAACTACATGTAACAATAATAACTAGTTCTAGTCCCCTAACAAGCGTTGCTGTACGTTGATATTTCAGTTTTTGATATAAAGGAGCTTTTTAAAAATAGAAAATTCGGCCCATTAAATATATATTGTCTCACTAAGAATTATGAACTATTTATTGTTAGGATACGGTGTATACCGTGAGTATTTTTTAAAGTGAAACATTGGGTTTGTCATATCCATGGTTACGACTTGACATTTGATTGACAGCAATGTATTCGCCCGTTCCATTTAAAATGAAACATAGGGAACGTATTTGACATTTGATAAGACGTCAATAGAGGTTAATTTTCTTTAAATAATTATACCTGCATTCTAAATTAAAATTAGTTGTAGAAAAAATATAGTGTGCACCTTGTGCCCGAGTGGTTTTCTGACTCGGGTAAATTTCTTACAATAGTTAAATATAATAATTCTGTCAAATTCATTCCCCATCCCCATGTGTCATTTTAAATGAGACAGACAAATACATTGCTGTCAATCAAATGTCAAATCATAACTTATAGGAAAATTTAAAGGTTATCTGTCATATTGATAAGATGTCATTAGAGGTTAATTTTGTTTAAATAATTATACCTGTTTTCTAAAAATTAAATTTAGATGTAGAAAAAATACTGTGTGCACCTTGTGCCCGAAATATGTTTAGTGCTCTCGAGTGATTTTCAGACTCCGCTAAATTTCTTACAATATTTAAATATAATACTTCTGTCAGATTCGTTCCCTATGTTTCATTTTAAATGGAACGGGCAAATACATTGCTGTCAATCAAATATCAAGTCGTAACCATGGATATGACAAACCCAATGTTTCACGTTAAAAAATACTCACGGTATAAACATAAGTATAAATTATATGAGCGCATAATACGAGGGGAGTTTTTTTATGTTATCTACTAGCTATGAAAACAATATGCTATCCCGACAATTTTCTTATGTCAAGTTTCTGTGACATTTTATAGTATCATCTCCAAATTTGGCTCCAATCGCAATCGCTTAACATTTATCATTTTTATATGAGTGATTTGAAACTTGAACATAGAAGCATCATAAAAGATGAAGACTTTTTCTACAAAATTATAACCGGGGATGTGACCTGGGTACACCATTTTGAACCTCCCACGAAACAAGAGTCCATGGATTCATAAGGGTTCGCCATCATCCAAGAAGGGGAAGACATAATGTTCTGGCGGGGAAGTGTTAGCCACAGTTTTCTGGAACACGGAGGGTATTCTTTTAATTGAGTATATGCCAAAAGGGACTACAATAAATAAAGACCCCACAATTATGCTCAGAAAATTCTGCTTCTGCACGACAACTGCAGGGTACATAAAGCACGAATTGTTCAAGCAGTAGTCAATGAATGCGACTTTGAGGAATTACATCCACCTTACAGTCCTGACCTCGCCCCCTGTGACTATTATCTCATTCCAAAACAAAAAAAAAAAAAAAAAAAAAAAAAAAAACATTTGAGAGGACGTCGCTTTTTATCGAATGATTACTCGGTCAAACGCCGTGGAGTCGTATTTTGCAGTATTACCAAAAGTTTTTTTTTTAAGGCATAGCTTTATTAGAAAAACGTTGGAATAAGTGTGTTAGTGTTAACGATTCTTACGTTGAAAAATAAAATTTTATTGTTCTCTAACTCGTTGTTTTCATAGCTAGGTAGATAACATAAAAAACGCCCCTCGTAGTTTATTATGCCCTCAATCCTATCGTCGTTAACAAAAAAAAAAAATGTAATATACAACATTATTTATTGCTACAAAAACTATGTATAACATTTGACTCAAATGATTGTTTTATACATTATTGATCTTTCCCAAATATAAAATTACAATTTTCAAATTTCGCTGAGAAAGCTACTGATTTAACTCGAAACCCTTCTGATTCTGATGATTCTTCAACTGTAGATCAAACATGAAAATTTACTTCTTCTTGACAAACATTTAATGATTTTCCTTCACCTCCAGATGAACTCAAAGAACATGCAATTATACAGAGCTGGGCAGTAACTAGTTACTTTAGTAACTTAGTTACTAACTAGTTACTTTTACGTAACTTGTAACGTAACTTAGTTACTTTTTAAAATATGGTAACTGTAACTGTAACTTAACTTGCTGCGGTAAAGTAGTTGGTAACTTTCCGGTTTTTAGTTACTAGTTACTTGAGTAACTTAAGTTACTAGAATGTAACTTAAGTTAGTCAGTAACTTAAAAAGTGGAATGTAACTTAGTCATAAAAAGTAACGGGGGGATTTAAATTTCTAAGAAATATTTTGTTGAGGCTGATGCCTTTATTAGAAACACTAACTATAACTGTTTTGTTTTAAATAAATGTATCTAATAATTAAATTCAATATTATTGTTGATTGATTTCAAGCCATAATAGATAAAAAAAATAATTACATTCATAAATAATAGAGTTTTTGTACGGTAAACAGAAAAACTAAAAATAACACATTATTTTAACTTTTAATTCTAGAATTAAAAAGTCACTAAATGTTAATTTTGACTTTAATATATATTATTTTCAAATATTTTCCTCGCTTACAAATGATACGTTTTAATAAATTATAATTAAGCTGCCACTAAATCATCAAAATTATTCCAATTTTCAGGTTATACAAAATATAGTGTATTTTGTTCGTTGTTCTAAGGGTTGCAAGACTTGAATTCGTCTCATTTTTGCAAATTCCCTTCTCACAAGATAAAATGTTACTTTTAATTTTTATGTTATATTATAATGTTAGTCCGCAGGGCCTTTTTATCAGATTTTTGGGCCCTAGGCCAAATTTTTTTTCGGGCCCCCCTCCCTCTTTATAATAAAAAAACAAGTACGTACAAATATTTGTATAATTATAATGTAAGTTTATTTATTAAAGAAAAAAATAAAATTGCCTGCTGAGAGAAAAGCTGATCAATTATACAGTACCGCATGCTCGATTCTAGTTTGAGGTGAAATTTTAGCGTAATATTTTGTTACTCCTTTATAGGGACGGTTGGCGATTTTTCCGGTTCTCGGGAATATGTTATTAGCGTAGCGGGGCCCCAAATATTTATAAAAAGATACTTTTTCATCAAAATTTCTTATATATGTGAGCGCGGGGCCTCAGATTGAAAATCGACGTCTGATCCGAGGTTTCTAATAAATTAATCATTATCCACTAATAAGTCTAGGTAGGAAATAATGTCTGCATGTTTTATACATTATAATGGTCATGTCATGTTAGAAAGAAAATAGATTCTTTATATCTTGGTATAAGAAATCAAAATTGAAAAATAAATTAATAAATTTTTAAAAAATCACAGCAACCGGGCCCTGCGGGCCCCTTGTCAAAGCGGGCCCTGGGCCCTGTAGGTCCGTTGACATTAACAATAATAATCTGATTGGGTGTTGCCAAGCAATAACGTTAAAATTTAGGTTAACGTAGTTAGTGCAAAAACTCCGTGATATGTATCCTACACAATAACTAAGTCAACAGTCTAAGTCTACACTTCACGCCATTAAAAGTAGTTAGAAAGTAACTCAAAGTAACTACGTTACTTTTAAATAACTTAGTAAATAACTTAGTTCTTTCACCAAAGTAACTGGAACTTAAGTAACTTAGTTACTTTTTTTTGGAGGTAACTGTAACTGTAACTAGTTACATTTTAAAAGTAACTTGCCCAGCTCTGCAATTATATTAGAAATTCTATTTTTCGAAGGCATACTATCTGCTACATATCCTTCTGCAACTGCTGTGCTAGTGCATTTACCATGCATCTTCGTTTCGAATATTGCGCTTCCTTTAACCGAAGCGTAAATGGCGTACGACGCACACAATGGCCAGTACATTTATTTGCATTATTTAATTTCAGATACCTTGCAATTATTGCTGGTACACTTCCTATGGTATTTTTTCCAACTGGTTGTATTGTGCAACGATTATTCTTGTATTGTTACGGTCCAAAATCTCACTTAAACATTTTTAGCCTACTCGTATATTCTTACTTTTCTATGTGTACTTGCCCTTTATTATCTAAATGTGACTACTCTTCATCATCGCACTATTACTTTCCTTTCTGTCAGCCCTTTATAATCTTTGCATATGTCAACTGCATGCTGTCTGTTGCTTGTGTTCCTGTCCCATAGTATACAGGGTGTTAAAAAATACGAATCACAAATTATGAGGACATATAGTACTTATCAAAATGAGTAAAAAAAGTTTAATCAACATGGGTCCGATCTTCAACTGTTTTTGAGAAAGAGGCCATTTTGTAATAGAATCGAAGAAAAACTGACTGAGATAGTGGTCGAACAAAATTTTGTCTATGCCAGTAAATAGACTATAAAAAACAATAACATTTTATATGAAACATTTTTTCAATTTCTAATAGTTACGAAGTTATTTGAAAACTAAATATTGGCCAAGCTCGGCACATTTGTCTTAGTACAATTATTCGATTTTTTTTTTTTTTTTTGAAAACCAAAAACACATCTAAGGTGACCTCTGAAAGGTAAACAAAATGTCTCATTTAATCGAAGTCGTAACTTACAGTTTTCGAGATAGCAGAGGTAAATACCGAAAAACTCATTTTTCATTGCCTTATATCTCGGAAACTATTAAAGATCGGACCCATGTTGATCGAGATTTTTTTTACTCATTTTGGTCAGTACTATATACCCTCATAATTTGTGACACATTTTTTAACACCTGAATATTGTGATCCAGTATTTCCATAAGTATTATTCTACGTAACATATGTTTCACTACGTTTCAGTAACATTCCTTGTATTTATTTCGATTATTGTAGGCCTCTTTCGGTGTTATTTCATATTCTTAAATATTTTGTTCTCTGGTAATCTTGCGAGAATTTATTTAAATTTCTTTTGACAAGTCCGGACGGCTTAGCTAGTTCACAAGTGCTACGTTTGTTAAACATTTTTAAATATTATTTTATTTATAAAAGCCTCCCTGTTCGTTAGGATTATAATTTTTCGAGTTATATACCAGAACACTTGAGTAATAATATTCTTCATGCGGCTATTCATTATGTGTTCGTTTTCATTGTTATTCCTCTGTTGTGAGTGGTTCATATGAATGTATCTCTTCTTCTTGTTATTTTGTGTTTGAGCGCCTTTTACTTCCTGCGGCAATTTTAGGCCGGAAAGAAGTCCTCAAAACCTCGTGTTTTTTTTCTTCTTCGAGTACGATGGTTGTTGGCGGACAGTGCTATTTCTGACTACCGTGTTGGCAGAGTCGGCGTGATATAGTTTCGACATAGAGTGCTCGATTGTTGTTTAGTACCAATACATGGTTACGCATCCTCGCGTATTTATACAACATCGAGATTAGTGACTTTACAGAGTTGTGTACCTTGTTGAGTGTGAACGTGTTGTACCGTGAGCATCCGTTCGCGGGTCCTGGAAGTCATCTCCTCGTCAGGATTTCCTATTCTATCGTCACTTCTTCATTCTTGGAAACACCTACCAGCTGCAGTTCCTTACGCCGGTCACCACGCCCTGCTCATCGCCCATAAGTTCCCGAACGCGTCACTCGGGATAAGTACTTTCTTTTTTTTAAACATCGTTTAAGTTATAGTGTTGCCCTTGGAGGACTGTGAGTATAGTGTCCTCACTGTAAGAATTTTATTTTGCGTTTCCTTATTGAGATTAACGTGTTGATTAATATTTTATGGAATTTGTTGATTTTTTTGGCTAAGTTCTTTATAGCGTCAATTATTGTAGTTTAGTATTACATATGTTGGTGTAACTACATATGTAAATTGGAACTTTCAACTCATTATAATTATATCGTTGCTGAAAATTATTTTGTATAGATCCGCATTTGTTTTTACCTTCCTAAGGTATTGTCTTTGGACAAAAATTTCGTTGGTGAGTGAATGAATAAGCACGTTTTAGGGACCCTACAATAAGAATTTATTATTTTTAAGATGATGTCTGTATGTGCGTGTGTGTGTGTGTGTGTGTGTGTATGTGTGTCCGTATATGACAAATTTTTCTCCGACGATTACTACAATTCTAAAAATTATAATTCTTTCGTATTTTTCTTCTTTACATTCATAGAGCTGATTAGATTTTGGTTATAATCGATCCATCGGAAGTACCCTCATTTGTAGTTTTTAACGGTTTTTCTTTAAAAAAACGCAGTTAAATATTATTTTATGACATTTTATGTTATAAATATTAAAGAAAATGCTCTTCTCTGTTTGATTATACATTTTCCTTCGTATTCAGTAGATATAGAGTTAAAGTATTATAAAAATATTAACTTTCAAAAATCAGTCAGCTTTGCTATTTATCATGGAAACAGCTGATTCTAATTAACAGATGTCAGTGTCAAGTGAAAACCAAATATGGAAAGTATAGGATCAGATTGCCGGGAGTATGAGGAAGGCGAAAGAGAAGATGGAAGGACTGTATCGCAGAAGACTTGAAAGAGGAAGAACTGTGTGAAGAAGATGCGTTGGGCAGGAATGAGTGGAAGAGAAGAGTAAGAAACAGTGACCCCTAATAAAATTGGAGAAGAAAGAAGGAAGTGTCAAGTGCAATTTACATAGTTTATGTTCATGTTATAATTTTATTGGATTTATAGAATCTTTTCAAAGGACTTTTGGCATGGAATACCTATGTAAAAAATAGCATGTGTTCGTGTTACGATTTTACATGATATATATAATATTTTCCAAGGAACCTTTGGTATGGGATTTGTACAAAATACATCGAATTGACGGAAGTTTTTGTGTTGGCCACAACAGATTTTTTTTATACATTATTTGATTACAAGTAGATTAAATTCTGTTTTACCGAAAATTTCTTTTATTTATAACCTCAGTCGTTTACAGGCAACAACTGTTACGGTAGGTAAAGTAAAACTTTAGTACCTCGTTTGTACGTCCTTTTCGTAATTATGCGGATAAAAATTTCGTGGCGTCTAACCAACCCATTTATAACCATTCCTGTGGTTTTAACCCAGTCTGTCTCCACTGTCGAAAAACTGGTGGCCTCTCAATCAAACAACCAGATGGACTATCGTAACCTATTCTGCCCGTTTTGAGGTTTAGAAAAGTTATGAATGTAAAAGGGCCTTTTGTTAATTTTCATTGTTGTGGTCATTGTTAAGATCATAAATTGTTTATGTATTTTCTTTACAAAAGAAAGGCAAAATACTTTAATAGTGTCTTTTTACCTCCCGCTACCCTAGGTAAGGGAGGTATAGGGATCGTGCTAAAAATCGCATATAGAGATTTTAGTGAATAAACACGTTTTGATGTCCCCAGAATCCGATTTTAACATTTTTACAATGATGTCTGTGGGTATGTATGTGTGTGTGTGTGTATGTGTGTATGTGTGTGTGGATCCTGTGGACACGATTACTCAAATACTATCAATCAAAAAATTTTGAAATTTTGTATACCCATTCTATACTAATGTGGCAAGAATTGATTAGTTTTTAGTGTATATCAGATAACCGGAAGTATCACTTATACAAGCTTTTACCAGTTTTTCTTGAAAAAATTGCATTGAATATAATTTTTCAGCAACTTTTACTATTAAAAATATAATATAATGGTACAATCTTCAATTCTACGATAATATAACTTTTAAAAACTTTAAATAACTTTAAATATAAATTTATAAAATAATTTATTTTTGTACATCATCTGATCCATGCGTCAAACAAAAACATAATACTTTAATAAAATTTTGACGTATTTAAACAAATGTCACTGTCACATTTATACATTAATAATGAAATCGTGTTAAGAAGAATTTAGTAGAAATATATTTGATTTGTAAATATAAATCTGTCAGTATAAGTACGTGTTTTCAAAATGTCAAATATTGGTTTACAACTACACATTTACAACATGGATCATGTACAGCAAAGAATTTACTCAGATTGCGTTTTTAGAGCACTTGGAAGTTGATGATGATTTTTCGAGGATTATCTTTTTCTTTGGTGAGGCACATTTTCTCCTCTTTGGGCATGTTAATAAGCAAAATTGCTAGATATGGGCAGAGGAAAATCTTCATGTGATTTACGAGATACCATTACATGTCCAAATGAGACTGTTTGGTGCGCACTATGGTCAGGTGGCGTCATTGGAACTTACTTTTTCGAAAATGATGAAGGTCGAACTGTTATAGTTGATGGTGAGCGCTATAGGCCCATGATAATCGATTATTTTTGGCATGAAATTAATTTCGTATTACATACTTCTATTTATTAAAACAACAAATTAGATTTTGTTTATAAACGATCAACCGGAACGGAAAAAGATACTTTACTTAAAGCTCATTACTATTTTAAACATGGAATTTGCGGGAGGTCATGTGCTGGCCACATCAGATTTTTACAATTATTTAGGTTATTTGTTTACCTTCGGGTTGATTGTATTTTATTCATTGGGTACCGTTGGTTTCAGTTTCCTTGTTCATTATGAAGCTATTTCGTTTGAGTTAGATGAACTAGAATATGAATTGAATGTCGGAAATCTCGCTAATACTAGTCATTTGAATGTTCATGCTATGCGAAGAGAATTAACAAAGAAAATAAAAGCTAAGAAATTGGAGAGATGGTCAATGTTCATAGCGTCGCGTTGGATTCGTCCAAAGAAATCGAAAATTATGGAAATGCAAGGATTTAATGCAGATTTTAGTGGAACTACCTCTAGCTATGAATTTTTACGTTACAGCAACATTCAGTACATTCTTTCCCGATTAGCCAGAATTACGAGTAATAATGACGAAATTAAAGAGTCTGTGAAACAATTAGTTGACCAAATTCGCGCTGAAGAAGATAAATTAATCGGAAAAGGGGATACAGGCGACGAACGTCAACAACTCGATCGGTAAGGTCAAGAATAAAATCTTGGAATGATTTTGTCATGCTTCTTAAGAAATAACCCTTTGACTATGGATTGGTATTATGGGAAGAAATTCGCTCACGTACATAGGGAATCGATGAGTAGGGCATGTATAATTAATTTATTTAACACACTTTCTAAATCACTAACAGAAGAAGAGAAACTGCAAATCTTGCGACGAAATATTCTACCGTATTAAATTAAGGGCATCAGATTGACTAAAATTGAGTCTGTTGACAATTTGCTGAATGTGTACACAAAAGCGAACAGACTGAATGTCGATAAGGGCAAATTTCTAATTTTTAACGCTAATTCAATGGTTTTCCAAACTATTCCAACATAAAGTTCTCTTTTTGGCCATTACCATGTGGACTGTACACCGTAGTTCTACTAGTGACAATACACAAAGTACAGAGAAATGATTTGAGTTCTTGAGATATGAAACTCGTACCTCGATGTGGATGTAAATGTACAACAAAAGAGAGGAAAGTTCCTCTAATTTTGATATAACCGTGCTAGCAGACATATCTTGGCATGGGAAAGCAAAAGGAAATTGCGAGTATTCATCAACAAGAATCAAAAGATAACGATTTCTGAAAGACTAAGTAAGGGGCCTTTAAAGTCCATATTGATTCTCTCAAATGGCTGCGTGGCTTTGATAAGATGACCTTCATGTTTATGAAAACCTGGTTTTATTTCCGCTTTGACACGACACGAAAAATTTACTTTCGGAATTTCTTCTAGTGAAAAAATTAAATTTTTGCTACTTACTCAATGGTACATTCATGTCTCTGCAGGGTGCAAAGTGCTTCATACAAAGATCTCAATCTATGTAAGTTTCTTCCCATTGAGGAACATATTCGTGATAAAGTATCAACAGCCTTGTTTCTTTACCAGGCTGATATATAATTTCATATTTATAATTTGAGAGTTCGAGTTTCCACCTCATTATTTTTTCATTCTTCATTTTTCCGAGATGAATTTCACTGAACATAAATGAAACCGACCGCTAATCAGTTATTAGACGGAATTGCCTGCCAAGGAGGTAGTGCCTCCACTTTCGTAAAGCTTCTACTATGGCATATGCTTCCTTTGCATTTGATGAATGATGCTGCTCAGATTTAAAAAGGGATATGGAAAAGAAAGCAACCAGTCGATTTTCTTGAGATAATGTAGCTCCAAAGGCGTAGTCAGAGGCATCCGTCTCTACGATCAATGTCGATTCATTGTCAATAGAAGACGCAACAGCTTTTTCAATATCTAATTTTAGTTCTTTAAATGCTTTTATCGCTTCAGAGTTCAGAGGAAATGATTTTTTATTGAGACAGCGTATTTTCTCGGCAAATTTTGGTATAAATTGTGAATAATGAGAAAACATACCAAGCGCTCGACGGAGAGAAGAAATATTCATAGGAATAGATAAATTTCGGAGAGGTTGAAGACGTTCCGAATCCAGCTTTATAGATTTATGACTGATAATATATCCTAATAAATGAATTGATTTCAATGGAAAGAAACTCTTGCTCATGTTCAGGGTATGATTATACTTCCTAACAGCTTTCATGAAATTATTTAAATTCTTGTTACGTTCTTGTTCTTCATGTCCACAGCTTGTTACATCATCTAAATGTACATGGATACCTTCAAGTTTTTCGACAATAATAATCTTAGTTATAGTCCGTTGAAATACAGAAACACTATTTCGAATTCCGAATGGTATACGTGTAAATTGATACAATTTACCACGAGCCACAAACGCAGTACTCGTATAAGGCCTGTCTTCTTCTTTGATAGGTATCTGATAGTACGCACTACGAAGGTCGACTGAACTGAATACGTGATATGAAGCAACTTTATTCACGATGTCATCGATCCGAGGCAGTGAGAATGCATCTAATTCCGCGTAACGATTTATTGTTTGCGAGTAATCAACTGTCGTTCTCCGTTTATGGTTCTCTGAAGAGTCCACTAATAATTGTGCACGCCATGATGAAACGCTTTCCACGATGAAGTGTTCTTTTAACTACTGTTTTATTTCATTTTCAATAAATATCTGCATGATTTAATTGATATAGGTTTACATTAGGAGACAGATTAGTAAAAAGGTGTAC
The DNA here is from genome assembly GCA_943142095.1 of Ophonus ardosiacus. Lineage (NCBI taxonomy): Eukaryota > Metazoa > Arthropoda > Insecta > Coleoptera > Carabidae > Ophonus > Ophonus ardosiacus. The sequence goes on along the minus strand of OW964832.1, from coordinate 19,841,984 downwards.
TGGATCGACCAGAGAAGCCGCAATGCTACATATCTTTAAGGGAGCCTCGTGTCCTCCAAATTGGACATATATATTGGAATGACGTCTTAAAATGCGTGTCCAGTAATAATATCAGCACAAAGATTTGGGCGAATACTGACAAGAATGTTTCTGTAGTTGTAGACAACATAGATACTTCCCTTTCTCACAAGGCATTACAGGTTTTTTGAGCATTTGTACTGTTCTCTAGCTAATAAAGCTAGCTGAACTCCCTGTATCGACCAGAATTTAGGCTATAATTCCATTTATGGAAACGATTACAATTGCTTTACTTAAACAGATTGGTAACAAAGAAGAAATACAATTCGAAAATCTTGTAGAAGACTGATACGTTCCTATGGATTTATCTTCTGCATGCAGCATCCTTGGCTGGAAAGACTGTTCTGCTATGTTTCTGCAGACTACAGTAGTAGCATTTAAAATTGACCGCAGCTAAAGCATTTTCTGTAGAGTTTAGACCTGGGGCCTGTTCCACCAAACACTTTGCAACTTTGCACTTTTCATTTTCAAATCTTGTGCCACCGTTGACATATTTAAATAAAGTACAAAGTGAAAGTATTTGTTTTTTTCTGATGATCTGATTATTTTATATTACTATGATCTGACTGGATCTGACAATTATGACTGTCATCTTGATTGTCATTGAAGATATCAATATGTGTTCGAAAAGAGAGGATAAAATCATAACAAAATTGGGCATTATTTGAAGTAATAAATTTAAAAAATTCAATTCTATTTGCTTCCTTTAACGGCAATAAAGTTTCGCATGCCGAAAAAAGAAAAGTTGGAAAGATGTCCTAAAAAAGCCAAAATTTAGGCTCAGTAAACGATCGCTGACCATGGGTTATAAATGAATATAACAAAACATTTTCTCGTTATGGAAAATTTTAGAATAAAAGAGATAAATTTAGTGAAAAATAAAGCAATTTCGATAATTTTTTACACAGACTCAATTATTTTAGACGGTTTAAATTTAGCAGAAAAAGATTGTAGTTCTATTACTTAAGCAGTAACATTTAATTACATTATAATAGAAAGAAAAAACATTTTTAATACTTATAATTTACATTTTTACATAAATCACGAACTTTATATTATCAATGATTTATTTCTTCATACTTTCGTTAATACTATCAATGAAAAATGAAAAATTCACATCACAACAGTAACAAATATGTATTATACAGAGTGTATATAGTACTGGCTGAAATGAAATAAAAAAAATCAAATTGGGCTGATCTTTAACTGTTTCTGAGCAAGAGGCCATTTTTTATTAGAATCGAAAAAAAAACTGACAAAGATAGTGAATGCACAAAATTTTATCTGTCAGTAAATAAACAATAAAAAACAATAAAATTTCATATAAAATATTTTTTTTTTCAATTTCTAATAGTTACGAAGTTATTTGTAAACTATAAATATTGGCTAAGGTCACCATAACATTTGACTTAGTGCAATTATTTGATTTTTTAAAAATGAAGAAATCTGAGATGATCTCTGAAAGGTAAACAAAAAGCCTCATTTAGTTGAAGTCCTAACTCATAGTTTTCGAGTTACAATTACTTGTTATTTTGCTGTTCAGAAATCAATGGCATGGGGGTCAAGTGTGAAAAATCGGTGTATATGTAGGTATCAATGGTAATACAAAATTTGTAAATGAAAAGTTCACTTTTCATTTGAAAATCGTGTATCCGTGGTGATATAATAGTAATTTACGTAACAAGACCTGAAAGTGATACTTTACTGGGTAAGCAAGCATATTCCAGAGCGAGCCGTAGGCGAGCTTTGGAAGCTTGTGAGCCCAGTGTAGACACTTTCAGGTCATGTTGGGTACAATATTTTTTTTGCGATCCTGAAAAAAGAATAAAAAAGTATTATTTTATTTTTTACTGCGAGTAAATAAGAAATAAATAAACATTGAAACATTTAACTTTACCGATCCCTTATACACAACTTTCCGAGCTAGCTCAGCAAAGAAGGACTTTCCGGTCTAAATAGTGATCAGAAAGAGCTCATTTTCTGGGCGATCGCGAAAAAAAATTGATAATGCAAAGTGAAAAGTGCAAAATTTTACTTTTCACTTTTCATTTTCAAGTTATCTATGTAATGAATTTGTTTTTTGATTATAACAAATAAACAGTTTTTTGCATTTTCAAAAGAATATTTGTTATTGTTCCAATAAGGCGAAGATTTTTCTATTCTAGTGATAGTAGTAGCGAAGAAGAAATAAACGAGAGAAGAAGAAAAACTTATAGACCTAGAATAAATTTCAACATTTTTAATAATTTTGAATTCAAGCAAGCCTTTCGATTGACATCTTGTCAAACCGAATTTGTACTGGGAAAAATTGGCGTATTTATAGAACCAATTAGCGGCCGTAATTAAGCATTAACAGCCAAGTAACTATTACTTGTGTGTTTGCATTGGCTTGGAAATGGAGAACAGCTCCATGGAATTGGATACATGCATGGGATTTCGAAATCAACAGTATGCCGTATTGTTGAGAAAGTTATAAATAACATTGTTAAAACAACAATTCTCTTTGGTTTGTGGGGTTGTTGACGGAACTCTTATCAATATAGACGCACCTCCCATATACGAAGAAAATTATGTAGATATACTTGGTATGGAGCACATTCTTTAAATGTGATGTGCGTATGTGGGCCAAATTATGTGTTAATGCAAATTGGCCCGGAAGAGTGTACAATTCTCGCGTGTTGAGAAATTCTGGATTGAGGGATGGGCGGGGGTTGAGGGTACAGGTCATTTCCTGGTGCTGTTATATTAGTAGATAGTGTCTATCCACTGAAGTCTTGGCTAATTCCTCCTTTACATCGAAATCCTGATAATGACAATAAACAACGGTTTAATGTAGCGCATAAGAAAACAAGACGTCTGATAGAGGATAGTTTTGGAATATTAAAAGCAAAGTTCCCGTGCTTCAATCATCTGCGTACGCTACCTGAAAAATCAGCAAAATTGTTTTAGCTTGTTGTGTGTTGCATAATATAGCTAAAACAGTAAAAAGAGAAAATGACGGAATTATAAATGAAAATATTGACGAAGATAGCAGATTGGAGTTTGAAGAAATTGAAGATAATGTAAACCCACAGACAAAAATTAATAATTTATAAGGTTTATTAGTTAATTTGTTTACCTACTTGTTAATACATAATTTGATTATAAAATAAATAATAATATTAATAAATTTTTAATTTTCAAGCATTTATAATTTGTTAAATTCTTTAGTAAATTTTGATGGCGGTATTTCTAACTGCTCTTCCATTTTGTGTACTTCTATTTTTTTTATAAATTTCTAATACTAATAATTCATTCTTTAATTTTTGCCTTTTAATTTCTAAATCTTTCCCTTCCAAAGCAAATTTTGAATTTCTTCTGTATTACCATTCTGATGTTCCGATATTGTGTTTACTGATACTGCACTAGATATACTAGTGATGGGACATCTACAAATTATCAAATAATCAGTAAAATACAATTTAATGATATTGTTTAAGTCAGCACACATTGTGCTTGCGTCACACTCTATTTAGCCCATCCAAAATAGCACAGTCTTTTTCGAGGATGTCGAAGATAGCTCTATCCACTTCATCTATTTTTTTATCTTTGCCCCCTGCAGTACCAGTTTTTCTTGCATTATCCCTCTTGTTCTAAAATTTTTCAATATTAGAAACTGTTATATACTATTTATTTATATTTTTTACTAAAGCTCGACTCTTCCGTACTCCAACTAGGGAATCCCGTACATACATCCACGGTCTATCGGCACTGGCTAAGCCTAAATTTTTAGTTTTTTGTAAGACATCTTTCCAATGTTTTTCTTTTTCAGTTGAAGCTTTATTGCCGCTGAATGAAACAAATAGTATTGATTTTTTCTGATTTATTAATTCTAATAACACCAATTTTTTCTCAATTTTGTCCTCTTTTTTGGAACACTTATTTGACACTTCTATGACAGTAACTTATTTATAATTGTCAGATCATAGTAATATAAAATAATCAAATAATTTGAAGAAAAACAAACAAATACTTTGACATCAAATCTGTGTATTAGCAGATTCCCATGGTTCCTGATAATCGTGAGTATACCGCTTTTACTGTTCCCGGCACGGGACTATACCAATCCTAAAATATGCCTTTTGGGCTGACTAATGCTTCTACTACGTGGCCTCGCCTAATAGATCGTGATTATTTTAAACATACCCCACCCACTTTCGTATTTGAAGTACTGAGTTTTCTAGACATGACGTCTTGGTACAGACGTTTTGTAAAGGACTTTTCTACTATAAGTGCCCCTCTATCGAATTTGTTGAATTTTTGGATTTTTCCTTACAGTTTGTAGTACAAACTGCCGCCAACGCTTTCGGACTCGGTGCTATATTGACCCAAAGATGGAGAGCTTGTTAACTGCTTCTTGAGTCGCTCGTTGAATAGAGCAGAGAGGAATTATTCAACGACCGAGAGAGGATGTCTGGTTGTAGTATGGGCCGTAGGGAAGCTACAACCATACCTAGAAGGTAGTCATTTTACGGTAATCACTGTCTTGGGCAGTCGAATTACAACTGTTGTATCTTACGGGGAAGAACGAATGATACACGTGATATACACAATTCCCATTTATTCAAAAACCAAACGTAGACTGACTATTTACAAGAATATACAACAAATATGTTTTTATCTAGAGACAACCTGTGCGCACGACTTTATTTAGCACATAGCCGAACTCACAATATAAATATACAACAACAAAAACACGATTTTACCATTAACCACTGTAAGGGCAAAGACCATATGTTCCCATATTGTCTGACAAGGTCTGTTCCAATTATCGACTCGGTTAACATAAATCCAATTTACAGGGATGTTCCCGTTACCTCGTTACCAAGGATGTATGGTACCATGGTACATCAAGATGCAAGAAAAAGTGCTAGCACATCCTAAAAAATATCCAAAATGGCGTGTAGAAAATAGCATTCTTTTCAAATACACAAGTGTGAAAATACCGAACTTAGAAGCAGAAGAGTCGTGGAAAAGCGTTGTTCCTAAGGATTTTCGCCGACAAATATTGAACGATGCGCATGATATCATGCGCATCGATACATATGTATCTATGTCCGGTCATACAGGAATCACAAAGAATTATTAAAAGTTGCGGCAAAAATTCTGTAGGGAACAAATAATATCTGGTTTTGAGTATAAAAACGAAACTTTTGCAGATGATGGCAATATGAATTTTGACCTTCGAGCCGTGGTAGAAGAAAAACCACATAGATTCACCATATTATACGACGAAGTACGGAAGAAACTGGATCACGCGCAAGCTCGTCGATGTTACAATAGAATACCGCGCAGGTCAGAGAATATGGCGGAGAATTTTCAAATTATCGGATGCGGCAGAACAATACGCAAGCAAATTAGCTGTTAAGTATATCGAACCATTCGTTGTAAGGAAAAAAGTGGCAAATTATGTCTATGAACTAGAAGAGGAACGCGGACAACAGCTTAGTACTTGGATTTGAAATCCGGACTTAATGAGACTTAGGAAAATTAAATTCAAGACGATGGGCTGTATGAGTAAAATTTCCGCTGCAAGGAGAGAGGGAGTTGTTACGGTCCAAAATCTCACTTGAAGATTCTTAGCCTATATTCTTACTTTTCTATGTGTACTTGCCCTTTATCATCTAAATCTGGCTACTCTTCATCATCGTACTATTACTTTCCTTTCTGTCATCCTCTTATATCTTTGAATTTGTCAACTACATGCTGTCTGTTGCTTGCGTTACTGTACTATAATATATATTGTGATCCAGTTTTTCCATAAGTATTATTCTACGTAACATATGTTTCAGTAACATTCCTTGTATCTATTTCAACTATTGTAGGCCTCTTTCGGTGTTATTTCACATTCTTAAATATTTTGTTCTCTGGTAATCTTGCGAGAATTTATTTAAATTTCTTTTGACAAGTCCGGACGGCTTAGGTAGTGCACAAGTGCTACGTTTGTTAAACATTTTTAAATATTATTTTATTTATAAAAGCCTCCCTGTTCGTTTTCATTGTTATTCCTCTGTTGTGAGTGGTACATATGAATGTACCCTCTTCTTCTTGTTATTTTGTGTTTGAGCGTCTTTTACTTCCTGCGGCAATTTTAGGCCGGAAAGAAATCCTAAAAACCTCGTGGTTTTTCCAACCAAACAACCAGGGAGTATCGTGACCAATTCTACCCATTTTGAGGTTTAGAAAAGTTACGTCACAGTATGTCAGGAAGAACCTCCACACCATAGACGGTATCAATGCTGCATATTGTTGAACTAACTTCAGAGCACCTATTTCTTCCTCCTCGATAATGATAAAACTCTTAACAGTACCAGTTTTAGTTTCCGGAACTTTTACAAGTAGAACAGACCCTTTATCCTGTATGTCATCAATCGTCATCTAACCATCTCGTCTCTTCTCAAACCCCCGAAAACACCCAACACCAGAACAACCTATAAGTAATAATATGTTTACGTAAAAATACAACATAAAGAAATTTAGTTTTTTTTTACTTCATGCAGTAGGTAAGTTTCATTAGAAGCATTCTTTATAAAAGTCAATACCTGATCTCCTGTCAAAACTTTCGATTTTCTTGGAATGTATCCTTTCGATTTTTTTTTTTTCAAAAATAACATCAAACGGTTGTAACGAGAAATGTCAACGTTATCATTAACAAACAAAATCGATTTCAAGATTGAATATTTTGTCCAACGATTTAGGAGTATATTTTTTAAACTGCAAAGAAGGAATAAAATTAACAAATTGTAGTTAGGTTAAACAGTGTTGCCAACACTGTGTTGATAACAATGATTTGTACCTATATTGAGATAAAAGCGTAAAATGGCGAATGTAAAATTTAAAAATTAAAGTAAGATATTTTTCTGGAAAATTAATAAGCCATAGGAAAAAAAACTGTGTATGCTGAATTATAGATCACGCGGTTTTAAACAACTATTCCATTTAACTTTTTCTTGTATCTTTAATATTTCAGCAGATATAAGCTGGACAATGAAAACCAACCACCCTGTGTAGATTTTAGTTTAATTAATTAATCTGTTCACATTGTTATTATGGTGCCTACCTATTTAGCAATAATTCTATTTACTGCGCTTTTATAGAGTAATAGCAAGCCGGTTATCTCACGAGATATCTTTCCTTTTCGAGAAAGGATTCTTACGGATTCTCGTAACTGAATGTGGGTGTATTTCACCATTTCATTAGACAATAGTCTGATCGTGAATTTGATGACAAAGATAAATAAACAAAGTATATGAACTCTGAAATACAACGTAGCTCTCTATTTTTAAACACGGGCAATTTTCTTTGAGCATATAAGTAAAATACAATAAAAATAAATTTTAAAACATGTCAACTTTTGGTAGTTATAATGTAATTAATATTCCTCACAGCAGCATAATATATAAATGTATTATAAAATACTATATTAAAGAACGAATGTCATAATTGTTGTCATTTTATTTTGTAAGAAGGAAATTTGTATTACGACGCATATTTTTGCTATTTTGCTCCTTTTATGCCTTTTTTAAATAATAAAATAGTAGTGTCAAAATTTAGAGAATTTTGTCAGTTGGTGGTATTAATGTGACGTTTGAAAATTCATTTGACAACTCGAACCTTATTTTTGTAACACCATACGATATTTTCTATTTCTTTCTTTACTACTTTATTTCTTCTCTTCTTCTTATTCTTAGTTTTAAATTGAAAAATATATAAAAATAAAATTCTTAACAATCGTTTGTGTTCGGTTATTTAACGAGATGTGACATGTCATATTCTTGAAATTCTTAGCCACCAACCACCAACCTTACAAAAATACATTGTACTAGACTATTACAGCACTCGAATGAGCTAATTATGAACTATTTTGAGTGCTATAATAGCTACAGATTCAAAATAGAAAAAAAATTCTTTTATGCACGGACGTATCAGAATTTGACAATTATACACGAATTTCTTTAACATAAAAGTCATTTTATAGACCGCGGGCCTCATTATAGCCTGCTGGGCTATAATGAAACGTCAAAGCAAATTATAACCTACAATATAAACAATTTAAACAGGCAACATGAAAAGTTTTTATTACAAATCGAAAATTTTTATATTCCATAATGAAAAATGAAAATTAATTTTGTGATATTTATTTGGAAAGCACGGAGATAACAAAATAAAACTCAAATGACATAACTAATAAACATACAATAAACTGTTGTTCTCCGCTTTCATAGCAACACTAGATACTGGATGTACGAGGACAAATTCTTTTCGATACAATTTTTCTAACACTCATAATTTGAAAATTTTCGTCCGTGCATAAAGTTGTGCATGTACCACGAGCGTAACTTGCTTTTATGACCTTTGACGTGTTTTTATGCCTCGGCTTACGTCTCGGGCTCAAAATCCCGCCGCAGGCCATAAAAGCCTCCTTACGCTCTTAATACATAAATAACTATTAAAAGAGAAAAAACAAGTTGGGCTCAATAGTTTTAGACCCAACTGTATGTCAGGGGCACAATTTTTAAGATATGAAATATTTAATTATCTACGTGTAAACAATGAAGTAAATTATATGGCGTATATAAGTATTTATCACTCTAGTTGGAGTACAACATTTTTCATTTTTAAAAAAAAAACGTTCAATATTTTTTTTCTATATTACATAAGTATCAGAAAAGCTTGACTTCGTGCCAATTAGTAAAGTGTATTTGACCTTCATGTAGGGTACAAGGATCTTTGGTGTATCGGGACGGTGAACCGATAGTGGAAGATGAGCGCAGTTTCCCAGATGGAACTGAAGTTACTTTCCATTGTATTGAAAGTATCATGGGTGAAAAAACAACTTGGAGAATCATATGTGAAGATGGTAGTTGGATTGGCCGATCTTTAAACTGCGGTAAGATTTAAATATACTTATTAAAATCAATTCTTATAAAACTGATTCGTAGATGCAGACGAGATGATTTCTAGCTCAATCATAACCAATAATAACACTTGCACGTTCCGTAACCAGGAACCCAACGTGGTTAGCTTCTACAATGATCAACAAATTCGCGAAGATATAGTTGAATTTCCCCCAGGTGCCGTTTTAATCAGTCGGTGTATTGATATTGGCAAATACGCCATGATTGGCAGCAACAAACGTCGATGTATTGGCGGAGAATGGGATGGCCAGAAACCAGCTTGCTTTGGGCTCAATCAGGAAAATGATTATGCTATGGAGAAACCTCCAACAATATTGTTTAGGCATCAGAATGGACCAATCGCGCAGTCGAATGATGGAAAATTGATTGTTTACCCAGGGACGATTCTACATATGGAATGTTTGTGGATTAGGAGGTTTGGAAATCCAAAATGGAATGTTAGTCATGATTATAGGAACTATCCACAAGGATGGACTACTGACTCGGGAAGAGATCCACAGTTGGAATATAGATTGTCGATTTATCATGCCGCTAAAGATGATTCGGGACTTTTTACCTGTGTTACACCAGCTAGACACACACATTCAGTAGATATTGTTGTAAAAGGTAAGTGAACTATCTTTAAAACCAAATTATGTAATACTCGTAGATATACAGATGTTCGGATTTCAATTGATATTATTGGGATCTCGGAAACTAAATATGTGTAAGAGTTACGACTTCGGTTAAGGTATTTGCTACTCAAATACAATTAACATTGACTTTTTGATAAAAGTTAGAATATAAATTCTGTAGCTATTTAGTAACACGTATGAATTTTTTTTAAATTATTGCACCGCCTATAACCTGAGATATTTGGGAAAATAAAACGAGACATGTATACTTACGGGAAAAGGTACTTCCACCAATCTAAATAAAATTTTTGTAATAGTAATAACATTTAAAAAAGTTTGTTGTTTTTTTTTTTATGAATATATCAATTATTGATTATGATTACCTATAGTATTTGTTAAATATACTGCTGCAGTACTAAGTACGATAAAAAAAAAATAATGAAAGAAAATTGGCATGGCTCGATTACGCGTGCAACAGCGGAATATTTAAATATTAATATTTATTACAATTTATTTTATTATTACTGTCTTATTTGGTTTTTTATTGTTATTATGCATATTATTTTTCATACTGCAAAATTAAATAATTTAAAATAATAGCCAGGAACAGGAATACAATATTACTGCGAAGTTATCCAGCTGGTCGCTTCGCGAAGAATGTGCAGAATGTATACGACTATGTAAATCAAACGGAAGTCGAATTATGAATATTTTGGCTAACATAGTAAGATAGTAAGCAACTACCTTAAATGAGACATCTGGTTAGCCTTTGGAAGACTATCTTTGATGACTTTGCTTTTATTGTACCAAAAATTCTCTTAAGTTTACTATATAACGACGAAATATTTATTTATCTGGAAATTTTCATTTAACTTAAACAATTAGTAAAATAGAAAAATGTTTCAGCTAATAAAGTTAGATATCTTCATTTTTTATTATCAGATTTTTATAGTTAATACATATAATATGTATTGTAATATAATCATAAGAAACATAACTCAAGAAACAGAATATGGACAAAATTTATTTCTGCATGTCTACTGCACCCAATTGTAACACACAATTCCCGTTAGGTATAAAACGAGGACAGAGGAACACGCTTCGTTTTGTGTCTGATTTAAATCGAAGCAACACACACGATATTACCCAATTAAAATTTATAAGCAAGTGACAATCGTTGAACTTCAAATTTATGCATTTATACGGATTAATAGATTTCTAACTATACCAGAATATAACCTAACAACGCATAAAATTCACGCCCACCAGCAAGAAATTATAAAGATGATATGTGTTTCGTAGTGCAGATCGAACTTTGCCGAGTGTACCCGAACATTTCACATCTAACAGGAATTGTGTGTAATAATGGTAATACAAAGTGTCTATTTCTTATCTTACGCTACGAGAGAAGTTCGGTTTCAGTGCTGAAGAAGTTAGAAATGTGAATGATTGAAAATGAAGACAAACTTAACAGCGAATAGTTGATATTTGATGATTTCATTTATTTCATTGTCACTACTATTGTTTTACGCAATTAATTTAATAATGAACGTTTCAAAGGTAACGCCTTTTTAAAAAATATCTTATCTTAAGCATAATGTAATTAAACTAACTAAAAAAGAAAAAAACCCTTAACTGTAACAATAATTTAAAAAAAACTATATACATACTTCGAGCACTATGTTTTCTTCATCAGTAGGAACTACAAAATAATAAGACAGAAAAGTTAAGATTACTCAGCATATAAATCATGCCAGAGGGCAGGGGCGGATTGTCCTATCGGGCAATCGGGCAAATCCCGAAGGGCCGGTCGGTCGCCTAGAATTAAATTTAGTCTACACCATAAAAAAATACATTTTTCATTTTATTTATAAAATATTTCAGGGATCGGCAACCAACGGACCATGGGCCGCCTAACAGTTTTATGCGACCCACCAAACAGCGTTTGCTTCCCGCTATACTTCATTTCACGTAAGAAAATAGTGATGGGAAGATAGGTGCAGTTTGATCTTGTTGTTTGATTGGATAATATCGGAATGTTATCCAGTCAAAAAACAAGATCAAACTGCACCTATCTTCCCGTCACTATTTTTTTATGTGAAATGAAGTATAAATACATAGAATGATAAATAATATATTATATTTGAACAATTTAATTTACCTTTATATGTAGATTGGTACCTTATATACAAAAATAATAAGTATTAATAGAAGTGATATTTTATTTCTTTCAAAAAAATTGTCATGTATTCAAATGCATATAATGGCGGGACGTCGAAAGTATCATTAAAGATCATAGTTCTAAAATGCACCACCGTGGTGCTGCGATCTTAACAAAGAAATACATCCCAGGCGCAAAACTATATAAAACTTATAATTGTATGTAAAATAAGGAGAAATTAAATAAATTAACAATTTTTCACCAAACACCGCTTCACAGATACATTTATACATCTGTTTATCTCTTCTTGCCGCGTCGTACCGTGGCCTAAACAAGAGCCTGCGCTTTATTGTGACTTCTGATGTGATGTGACCTAAATTATAGGCTCAGTGTCATCACATTTGAACTTTCTACTTAAAACTACTCCATAAAATTCTCGTACAAAGTAGGTAGTAAGTAAATTAGTTTTTGTGCATGCACTTTTTCATAAAGTGTGCATTATTTTAACGAACTACTAATTATTTTAGGTTATGGAACCGGTACGGAATCATAATTTTAACAGAATGAAACGGAAAGGAGGAGCACAAAAATTACATGAAAAGAAACTAAGTTCTGTTGCAAAGAAATGTAAAAATGTAGAAGAAATGTTTAAGCACCATAATGTTAAAAAAAATAGAATGGAAAAAGAAGACAATAAATTGACAGAAAATAATTCGATAAAAGAAAACACAGAAACAATGGCAAAACCAGCTAAAAATGAAGGAAATTTTTCGAAAGAAAACGAAGAAAAAGAAGAAGCAAGTTTTTCGATGGAAAAAGAAATAAAAGAGAATGCGGTGAATATAGCTGTAGGAATAGTAGCGTTAGTTAATCGTAAAGAACAAACAGAAGAAGAATACGTGGAAAAGCCACAAGGCAAAATTTTATTTCAAAAGCCCAATGCAACAGATTTGGTAGAGTTTTTTGCGAATCATCTAATACGACCCGAAAGATTACCCGGTATTAAACATGCTAGAAATATATATCTCAGAAAAGATGGATTTAATAGAAAGTGGCTTACATACTGTTCAGAAAAAAAATCTTTTTTCTGTACAATATGCCTCGCGTATGCAAAAAGTGATAATCAGTTTACATTTGAATCTGGATATCCTTTGAATGATACTAAACATATATATAGCCGACTGTCAGAACATGAATGTAGTCTACAGCATAGACGATGCAGTGAGTCTCACATATCATTGAACAAAAGTTGCGATATTTTTACACTTCTTTTTGAAAAACAAAAGATAGCCCATAATGTCGAAGTAGATAGACGTAGACAAATATTAATTCGAGTTATAAAAGTAATACAATTAATTGGGAAACGGGGTTTAAGCTATCGAGGAAAACGCAATGAAAATATAAAGTTATTGTTAAATGAAAATTTGGATCACGGAAATTTCCTAGATATTATTCTGCTCTTATCGAAATTCGATAGTACGCTACGAACATATATTGAAGAATTAACAAAATCAAAGAAAGAAAAACAAGTAACATTTCTATCTAAGGATACTGTAAATCATATAATATTAATTATTTCAAAATGTATAAAATAACATATTGCGAAAGAGGTTCGTCAATCAGAAATGTTTGCCATTTTACTAGATACTACTCAAGATTTAAGTGTTTCTGACCAGATGAGTATTATACTTCGATATATGGTGCCCTCTGGACAAACTCCACAAGAACGACTTATTGCTGTAAAACAGTGTACTAATTCTGGTACGGGTGAAGCATTAACAGAAATACTATGTATGACTTTAGAAGATGCTGGAATAAACAGTAAAAATTTAATTGCAAATGCAACTGATGGTGCAGCAAATATGCAGGGGGTGTATAATGGTGTTACCGCTCATTTGTCCAAAATTGCTCCTGGACAAATACATATATGGTGTTATGCACATGTACTTAATTTGGTTATGATTGATACAACGGAAAGTAGATTCAGGCAACCTTTTTGCTTTATTAAACTCTATTGCTGTATTTTTAAGAGAATCACATAAGCGTATGGATGTTTGGGCAGAAATGTTGAAGAAAGAGAACAAAAGACGTCTAAATTCAATTGGAAATACGCGATGGTGGTCCAAGGATAATCTATTAACGAAGATATTTGGAAAATACAATGATCCATCAGATTGTTTGTACATAACCCTAGTTCGTGTATTAGGAAAAATTATTGAAATAACGGATAGTGACATTCGTCTGAGAGCAACAACACTGAAAAACTCATTATTATCATTTAAAGTAATTTTAACAGCTCAATTTTTTCTTAGAATATTCTAATATACTACTCCCCTATCTAAGTATTTGTAGACAAAAGGTGTCGATCTATTAAAGCACATAATATGGTGGGCGAGACAATTAAGGCTCTTACTGCTATTTCACGTGATTTTGATGACATATTAATTGCTGGGCGAAATTTTACTATTTGGGCAAATGAAAATCTTGAAGAAGATGATGAAGAAATTCCATCAGATTTACCAGTTGTACGTTCCAGAAAACGAAAAAAACAATCCGGCGAGATTTTAGACGATGAACCAATTGAAGACGCAACGGAAAATACAAAATTGAGATCCATAACCGTATTTTCGATCTGGTAAATAATAGCATGAAAAATAGATTTTCTAATAACACGAAGGTTTTTGCTGAAGTAGCTTGTCTTGATCCAAAAAAATTCCATGAAGGTCCAAATTTGCAAAAAAAAAAATATTTCAAATTTTAAGTGAGAAAGTTTCAAAATTTAATAGTAATGCAACGCCAAATCAAATTCGAGAAGAATTGTTAGATTTTGCATCTAAATTTAATTGTTTAATAAGTGGAATTCCACGAACTATTAAAATAATGACCATTGCGGGGAAACCTGAAGATTACGTAAACAGAGAAAACGAATTAAATGATGATGAGGATAGATAGCCATATTAATACTTGCAAACAATGTGCACTTTGTTGCTACATCATTTTAGAAAAATATTGCTTATATAGCGATGCCTATGCATCTTTGTTTTCATGTTACAAATATCTGTTAACACTTCCAACAACGCAAGTATCATGTGAGCGCAGTTTTTCAAAATTGAAGTTTATAAAATCTCGCTTACGTCATCTAATAACCTTGAAGCATTTATGCTCATGAATTGTGAACCTGACATATTAGAAAAAATATCAGATGAAGAAATGATTAATTTACTCGCAAATCTGAGTAGCATTTTTTCAAATTTATTAAAACCGTTGTAAATTATAATCAATAATTAATTAATCATAAGTATTTCTGTTATTACAAGTAAACTGCTATTTGTAATTTTTGTAACATTATGAATAATTGCAATAAAAAAATAATATACTGTTTAACAGTGTGATCATTTTCATCATTATATCATTTTTACTCTGAAAAGGGCCGGACAAAAAATAATCGCCCGGGCCGATTTACTTCTCTAATCCGCCCCTGGCAGAGGGCAAAATAGCTTTGAGAAATAAGGGAGAGCACTCTTACTATATAGGAAGAGGAGTAATAAGTAAGTGGATACCTAATAGGGTAACTAAAATTAAATAATGTACATGTGTTAGGTATATTAACTTATACAGTTTAGAATTTAGGAAGGGACCTAAATCCACCAATTTATCTTTAAATTTATGTATTATAAAACTCTCGTGTGCATTTAAATAGCTGTTACTATCAACATGTTTTAATAATTGTATATTAGAATTGTCAATTTTATAATTGTTAATAAACATATGTTGTGTTACTCTAGTTTTCTCAGGATTATCGGTTTTTAAATGATAGAAATGTTCTTTAAACCGGGTATCAATTTGACTTTTTTAACTTGATGTAAACTTTATTAGGTACAAGCTATACAGTCAATTTTATAAACACCAGATTTTTTATTGTTATCTGTTTTATCTTTAGGGTTACCTAATAATGTTATTTGATTTATATGTTACCGTTAAATTTTGATTTTTAAAATTATAAACTTTAGGTAATGTTATATATTTATTATTGTTATTTTTATTATTATTTGGCGTTAAAATTTTGAAATCGAATATGGATTGACGATTTTTAAATTTATGGACTAGTTTATTAATGGTTTTAACAGGGAACCGATTATATTTAGCTATTTCTTTAATATATTTCAGTTCATTTTCAAAACGTGTTTGGTCCATGAATAAAAGTTAAAGGCTGCTAATTTATGTTGCAAAACAAAAAAAATAGTGTCAGCTGTTACAAATCGACTAGTATTCGTTGGCTTCCTATATACCTATGTCAATTTCTAGTTTAGTTTTGTTTATAATAACTAGTGTGTCGAAATAATGGTAATTGTTTATTGATTTCTTTTTCAATCGTAAATTTAATTGATGGAAAATTGAATTTAATCTTATCTAAAAAGTTATTAAATTTGCAAGTTTTGGTAAGTATTAATAATGGCAAAAAAAAAATATAAATATATCGAAGCCAAACTCTACTACTATTATTTTTCTTAAATTCTGTTTCGAAATGACGCATGAATAAGTGAGCCAAAAATGGAGATAAACTATTACCCATAACGGTACTTTATTTTTGATGACAGAATTTTTTTTTTTTTTTTTTTAATAATTTTGATTCATACAATATTCAGCAAAGTTTTAAATACTCATTTCATTTCTCTGAATTGATATCGTTATTTTCTAAAAAGATTTTCAAATATTCTAAAATTTGTGGAATAGGTGTATTTAGAAATAAAGAACTGACATCAAAAGAAACCAATAATTCGTTTTTATCTGAAGCAAATGTCTTTAATTTTGTCAAATTAAAATGAATTTTCAACAGAAAAAGTTTGCGGTTGATTTGGAAAATTACTAAATTCTTTAACTAACCATTTTGAAAGCAAATAAGTTGGAGAATTTACACCCGTAACTAATGGTTTTATTGAATTAATCGGTTAATGAATTTTGAGCAAACAATACATTTTTAGAACTGCTGGATTTAAAACATTAATTTTAAAATTTATGTTCTTAGTAATTAAATTTGGACAATCTTTAAGAGTATGTTTAAATTCCTTAATCATTTTACTCTAACAAAATATTCCGATTTATTTAAAATCAAAAGTTTATTTCCTTTATCCGCTTTCAAATAAAATACATCACATTTTTTAAGATTATTTACAATTTTAAGTTCACTGTTGTTGGGTTTGTTTTTGAAACGGTTTAAATTATTAGATATTTGAATTTTACAAACGTTTTTAATTTCTTTTTTTTAATGCCGTTATCGAACCGTTTTAATTTATTATTTTAAATTTTTATTTTATTTATAAATTTATGACTAATTACTTCATACATTTTGTTCTCGAAAACCGACTATTCCTTAAATTCAAAATTATTTAAATTTCTAATTAAATTAAGATGTAATTCTTAAGCTTTAATTTCCAGTTTACTTCTATTATTACTTTTATTATATTTTCAGAATTTTTGCAATTATTAGAGGTTGTAACTTTTAATAAATTTTGGGAAAAATGAATTTATTTTACAATTGTCCGCACTTATCATTTTAATCTTAATTTTAAGTTTAAAGCAGTTATTTATCCCCTTGAAAGTATTTATTATATTTAAAAAAGTGATTTCTTTTCTATTAATGTTGTGATGTTAAAAGCCCAGCCTATGTTCATGGGCCTGCGCGAATTCTATGTTGTTTTGTGATTGCTTGATTTTACGCGCAGTGGTGTAGTAAAAAGCGAATGGGCCAGTATACAAGCCAAAAACATTATTAAAAGTATTTGAAATGGAAGTTTATGGCATAGTTTTCATAATAATAGAAAAAAGTATTATTATTTTCAAATATAATTAAATAAAAAGACTCACGCCAGAAGTAATCGTGGAAACCAACCCCCACTCCTGTGACGTCGGAATACATACGGCAAGTCATTCATAGCCAATAGGAAAACAGTTTCGTTATTTATATAAATAGTTTGTCGCATGTTAAACTGTATGTACTCTGACGTCACATTTTGTTTCAGACCACGTGACTTTTTTAAAATATTGTACTTTTCAATATTTAATTGAAAAATATCTAATGAATATTTCGTGATATTTTCAAGTTTGAGGCTCTTTAAAGAACAATATCTTTTAAAATTTAATACGTAAAAGGAGTAGAATGTAATAGATAATTAAATATTTGTAACTCTACGACATACGTCATTATTATTTATAGTGTGTTAAAGTATGTCCGCGATGTGGTGACCGGTCCATCATTTGTTTCAAAACTAATAATTATAGTGAAAATTAAATGGCAGAGGACTTACGCCATAGACTCGAAAAAAACCGTATAAAATGAAATATAACTTGTAGAAATTATTTATTTTTAAATATAGAAGAAAAAAAATAGTAGTATTAAGAAACGTAAATATTAATGAAATTTACAAGTATTTCTAAATCAATATCTATTCCTTTTACGGAATATAAAATTATTTGAAATAATTGTAGTTCATTTTTATACAATACGTTGGCATGACAATGTTTACATTAAATTTCATATCAGTCGAATATCGATCCTGTCACTATTGTCAGAAATGAAACTCAAGAGAAGGTAAATTATCCTTATAAAGAAGCAATAGGAAGCTTGTTATATTTATCTATTAAAAAAACACCAGACATAGCACAAGCTGTAAATAAAGCTAGCAGACATATGGAAAACCCAAATCAAGATAATATTACTGCTATTAAGAAAATAATGAAGTATTTAATTGGAACCAAGAATAAAGATATATGCTGTAGAACTAATGCAAGTATGAAGACAATAAATGCGTACTGCGACTCAGACTACGCGGGTGATCCTTCCACAAGACGAAGCACAACGGGATACGTAATAATGTTTGCAGATGGACCAATATCGTGGACTTCAAAAAGACAATCAATTGTTGCACTTTCTTCCACCGAAGTAGAGTATACAGGGTGTCCCATTTAAGGTACGAATGCATTGGTATCTCGAGAACCGTAAGAGCTACGAGGTTGGTTAAATTAGACAAAAGTTGCCCCATTAGGAGGCTATTTTAATGGTGTTTTGTTATTTGCGAAAAAATGCATAGGTCACTAGATACAGGTGAAAATGTAAATTTCGCGATTTTCTTTTATTGCTTATAACTTTCTTATATGAAATAATACGAGATTCTAGTTTGCACTTTCTTAAGGCACTTTTGTATGGTGAATTTGCAGAAGTACTCTAATTTTTTTTATATCTAACCATTTACGAGTTACTGATAGCAACTTTTATTTTTCATATGGAGGTCATATTAAGCTATGGCATATTTAAATAGAGATTTTTTTTAGCTTTACAATGATATAAAACAATAATAATTTATTTTTATAATTAACAGAAAAATTAATAAAAATTGTTATTTATACTAAAATTAAATTGAAAAAAGAAAATCGAAGACTGCTATGGAAACAACAAACAACAAAAAAGTTCAAAACAATTGAATTTCTGAATTTTACTTGACAATAATAGATTATTACTAGTAATAAACGAACTTTGACAACGAATGTAACAACTCAACATATCATATTTTTCCCAACGAGAAAAATTCATTTTTATTGCTCGTAATAATCTACTATTGTCAAGTAAAATTCAGAAATTCAATTGTTGCACTTTTTTGTTGTTTGTTGTTTCCATAGCAGTCTTCGATTTTCTTTTTTCAATTTAATTTTAGTATAAATAACAATTTTTATTAATTTTTCTGTTAATTATAAAAATAAATAATTATTGTTTTATATCATTGTAAAGCTAAAAAAATCTCTATTTAAATATGCCATAGCTTAATATGACCTCCATATGAAAAATAAAAGTTGCTATCAGTAACTCGTAAATGGTTAGATATAAAAAAAAATTGAGTACTTCTGCAAATTCACCATACAAAAGTGCCTTAAGAAAGTGCAAACCAGAATCTCGTATTATTTCATATAACAAAGTTATAAGCAAAAAAAGAAAATCGCGAAATTTACATTTTCACCTGTATCTAATGATCTATGCATTTTTTCACAAATAACAAAACACCATTAAAATAGCCTCCTAGTGGGGCAACTTTTGTCTAATTTAACCAACCTCGTAGCTCTTACGGTTCTCGAGATACCAATGCATTCGTACCTTAAATGGGACACCCTGTATAGCTGCCGCTGTGTTGTAAAGACACTTTATATTTAAAATCAATATTAAATGAATTGTTATGTTATAATACAGATTGATATTGTTTTGCACATAGATAACCAAAGCTCTATTCAACTTATTAAAACTGGTATATTTAACAAAAGATCCAAACACATAGATGTTAGATATCATTTTATCCATGAAAATTATTATATCGTGTGGGATATTTTAAAGAACGTGGTACATACAAATAATATAAACTTTATTCAGATATATTGACAGAACACACAAAACACACATTTTACTTCAATGTCAAAAATACAATTCATGCAGTATCCATAGTTACATACATAATATTTCCTCCCTCACATAAATTAAATTAAATATTCTCATTTTCATTATGGGGTAAACTTCACTGGAGGCCGTCTTTCACGTTTCGATCTTCGAGGAAGTGGGGTCCTTGTTATAGCTGGTGACTTTCTTGTTGACGTCGCAATTTCAGCTGGTGAATTTCTTGTAGGCGTCGAAGTTTCAGCTGGTGAATTTCTTGTAGGCGTCGAAATTTCAGCTGGTGCCCGTTCAGTTACTATTTTAGGGTTTGTTCCAGAAACTGTCTCTCCATCAGTCTGAGCTCTTCGAGAAGATTCGTAGAATCGTATTCTACGTTGAGGATTTTCATCCAGATCATGTTGAGGATTTTTTTCCAGAGCTTTTTGATTCTTTTCTCGTGTTTGGATTTGATCCACGTGCCGTTTGTACAGTTTACCACAGTAATCAATTTCGTATTGCAAATCTCGCAAGCGAGTGACGATGACACCTGGAATCCATTTGCTCATACGTACATTTCCGGAGAGAAAGAAGACTCAGCCTGAGTAGGGTGGAAGATGCGAAACGATGGATTGAATAACACATGTTGTTTTTCTGTAATTTTGGTGTATATATCGTCAGGTCTAACCAAGTTAAGTCGAGTGCGCAAATCCCGACCTGCAAGTGACTGACCTGTAGTAGTGTGCGGTGCTTTGCGGTACTGACGTGGAAATTTATTGCTTTTTCGCTAAAGCGTTCCTCTCGTTGTTTTCATTGCCTTTAGGGCGTCCTTCACCGTCTATACATAACGTTCGGCTTGGCCGTTTGTAGAGGGGTGGTAGGGAGCTGTCCTTTTATGGTATTTTACGCCACTGCTCTGGAGGAAGTTTTTAAAATCTTCTGATGTGAATTGCGGTCCATTATCTGAAACAACGGTTACCGGGGATCCATGACTTGCAAATAGTTCGTCAAGTAAATTGATTGTTGACGGTGTTGTTGTGGACTCCGGCGTTTTCACTTCTAGCCATTTACTGTGCGCATCCACAATGATGAGTAGCATGGTTCCGGCGACAGGTTCAGCGTAGTCGATGTCAATTCTCTCCCAAGGAGACTTCGAATATTCCCAATGGTGTGTTCGAAATTGGGGAGAAGCATGTGCGTTTCTGTTACATTCTTCGCATAACTTGGCAACTCGTTCTATGTCCCTATCGATGCCTGGCCAAAAGATGAAGGAAAGCGCCAAACCCTCCATTTTAACAATTCCAATATGAGCTGAATGTAAATCGTGAAGGATTGCTTCTTGAAGCGTTGGCGGGATAACTACTCGATGTTCGAACAGCAAGCAATTCGCAGCTAATGAATAGTTAACTTCTGGAGCTTTGTATCCATGACGAATTAATTCTTGTCCAGATTCAAGCAGACAGACGATTTTACTTAAATTCGGATCCTTTCTTGTTTCACGTGCAATATTATCTGCACGCACTGGAAGTTGCCTTATTTGGCATAGGATAAATTTATCAGAATTATCTAAATTTTCCTTCTTATGTGAAGATTGTTCATAAATTGCACCTATTGTTGTCGGCAGTGGTGCACGGGAGCAATAGTCGGCGTTTACATTTTCTTTTGTGTTTCTATAGATGACATCAAAATTAAAGTGTGCGAGGTAATCAGCATAATTCGCCATTCTGCTGATACAGAGAACTGGAAGAGACTTTTCAGGGTGAAGAATTTGTGTTAGGGGCTTGTGGGCAGTAATCAGGGTAAAGTGACGAGCGTAAAGATAATAGAAGAACCTTTGTACCACCCAGACAATTGCAAGCGCCTCCTTGTCGATCTGCGGATAGCGTTTTTCTGTGGTAGTTAATGTGCGTCTTGCCTAAGCAATGGGACGTTCCTTGCCACTGTCCAAACGATGCGACATTATAGCTCCCAAACCCGAATTGCTTGCATCTGTTGCCAATAATAGCGCTAGTTTGGGGTCGTAGGTCCAAATAGACCTCTTCTCCCTCTGCCGTCCAGGTAAACTGTTCGGAGCGGAGCATGTCTCGGCGTGGTTGACTTCTGGTGGATAGATCTGGGATAAAAGAGCTATAATATGTAGCTTTACCTAGAAACAGTTGAAGTTCTTCAGACATAGTTGGCTTTGGTGCATTGCGAACGTGGGTGTGTGATTTGTGGATTCCATTTACGTCAATTCTGTGTCTTAGCGCTTCTAAGACGGTTTCGCCGAATTTGCATTAAGCTCGATTTAGCTTTAGTCCGTGTTTTCTCATTTGTTCTAAGGTGGCACCTAAAGCTAACAGTAGATCCTCAAAATTTGTTGCAAATACAATGACATCATCAAAAAAATTAACAACATTTGACAAATCTTGCAAAACGCGTTCCATCTTTTGCTGCCAAATGGCGGGAATATTTGCAGCTCCATATACCGCACGCGTTGGTCGAATTAATCCGGGTGTGGGTGTATTCAGGGTAAGAGCATGGCTGAATTCGTCGCCCACAACAAGATGTGTGTACGCATTTGTGATATCCAAATGACAGAACAGTTGAGCCCCTCTCATTCGATTGAACAAATATTCGATTTTCGGGATTGGATGCTCATTAACAATAATGCGGGGATTTAAGGTAGGTTTGTAGTTTCCCGTGACTCGAATCTTACCATTTTTCTTGGCTACTACGTGTGTTGTTGAAACCCACTCTGAATATTCGACTCTTCGGTAATAGCCAGATGCGATTTTTGCGTCAATTTCTTTTGCGTATGCATCCCGTAATGCTAGGGGTATATCCCGAGCACGTGAAAATGCAGGTTTGGCTTAAAGTGAATTTTGATTGGTGGTCCCTTTAACTTTCCTGGAAGATCACTAAAAACATCATCATAACTTATCAATAAACAATCCAAACGTTTATTTTGCTCTGAATTCAAGCCTCCCATGACAGGTGGCAGTTTATTAACAGATTTGTATTTATTGAAAATTGTTTTGAAGTCGATTTCCTGGACAAATTCAGCGATCCACTCTCAACCAAAGAGTGCATCAAATTCGCCATCCACCACATACAGATTTAGTCGGCGGAGTGTAGTACCCAATTCAACGTTGACTGAAATATATCCAATGCACTTGATGGCCAGTGTAACTGGCAAATTGACGATCAGTTTTCTGTAAATAAAATTTTGACTTGATTGTACTTAACTTCTTCTTACTGATGATTGCACATGGAGAACCACTGTCGAGTACATACAAATAATATAAACTTTATTCAAATATATTGACAGAACACACAAAAGAAACAATCACATTTTACTTCAGTGTCAAAAATACAATTCATGCAGTATCCATAGTTATAATAAAAATTATATTAAAGATATCATAAAACTTGAATACTTGCCAACTGATATACAAGTAGCCGATATTATGACTAAACCACTAAATAAAATAAAATTTAAAAAACATTGTGAAGTTATAATCTATTAATTGCATTATAAATAAAATAATATCTATATGAAAAATAATATAAAGTAAAAGGAACTGAATCTTGATTTATTAAACTTTAAAATTAAGAGAGGTGTTGGAATATAATTTTGAAGTAAACATAGATTAAATTGTTCAGAGTAATTTTGACATTAATTAAAAAAAAAAAATAATATAAAAGGCTTGTCAATTTTGTAGAAATACAATTTAAAATATAAAATATAAAAGCAGTGTTCGTTAGTTTTCTTCATAAAACTCATCAAAAACCACCTTGGAAAAAACCATGTGGGTTTTTGTGGATTAAATCGGATAGAAAAACCCAATGAAAAACCCAGTAGAAATTCCCACTCAATTAAATTAAATTCGTATTACTACTAAAATAGAGTAAAATAAAGAAATACAAAATTACAGGCCTATAGCAAACAGGTTTTTTTTTTCAAAAATATCTACATACAATTTTAGAGAATAAAATCCTGAATTTTTGAGTGTTATAATTTTAAATTTACGCTTAGGGTGCCCGAATGAAATTAATTTAAAGACGAGATAAAGCTAGATTTAGTATGCGTTAATTCAAGAAATGAGCGTAGATTAACTGTCAAATATTTATATTTGACAGTATACAATAATAATGTATTTATTTGTTCTGAGGTTCTAATGACCTATACAAATTTCACTACATCTATACAATTTATTTACAGAGAAATTTTTAGTGCCCTCTGTTGACACCCTCGTTACATGCAGAGTGGATTATAGTGACCTCTGCTGCCACTCGGACTCGTCTGTGTGTGTGTCGTTTTTGTTTTATTTATTAAAAATCTGACTCGTGCGGGACTCGATCCTATCCCACACTAGCAACCTTGTATTGCCAGGCGAGCACTTTGACCGCATGATCACAGACGACTATAATATTTGACAGTATACTTGAATTTCATTTTTTGAAATAATCGCATACTAAATTCTTTTTACTACAACTTAAAATTAAATTTAGTCGAATATCAGAAGCATAAATTTAATAATTTTAGCACACGAAAATTTAAAATTTTATGGGTCAATTCTGAACAAATCTATAAGTCTTACAGATCTGTAAATCTGTAAATAAATGAACAAAATCGCAACGAAAGTTGCCACCCTAATGTATAATTTTATATCAATAAACAAAAATAGATGCGTTTTTGTCAGGTTTTTACAGATTTACAGATCTGTAAGACTTACAGATTTGTTCAGAATTGGCTTATAATTCACTAAACCTTTATGTATAAATCACTCTATAAAGTTTTACGGAACATTTGTAAATAAAACAAAATACAGAAAAACCCAGAAATACCCACAAAAACCCGGAAAAAACTTTTCTAAAAAAAACCGGATTATTCGTAACCCTGGTTAGTTGCTAGGATAAAGTTATACCTCAGATAGCTATACCTTAATTTATGTATCAATTGTAAAACTGAGTCTAACTAGGAAAAAATAATTAATATTTTCTTTCTAGCTGTGCATTGTTCGGTTGTTCCTCATCGTAGAGGCCTAACTTTCAACTCCGAAAGTACAAAAATGAATACCAAACTACAATTCAGTTGCGTGAATGGAAATTCCCTTATTGGTGCGTCGGAGATAGTTTGTCTCCCATCTGGAAACTGGAGTGCACCATTTCCTATATGTGAAAGTAAGTACTTAGTTATATCAATGTTAGAGTACTAGATATTGATGTTAAATGTTTCCAAAATGTTTTCGTTGCCCTTGTCTAAATTATGTTTCCTAAGAAGAGAATATACTAGTGTTAGGTAGATGTAGACATCACATTCGACCAAGAAGGACATTTCAGGGAAATATGCTACATGAAGTAAATTATAATGAATATGACGTTTCTTTTTTTTTTAATGAACAACGGGAGACAGCGCGCTGGTTACGGTGATACAATCTAAATGACAGCCGGCAGTAAACTGACAGTTCTCATACTTGGCCCGAGTTTTCGAAACGTGACTTTTGTGCGTTAAGTGAGGTTATTTTTTTTCTTAGAGATATATGCAAGCTAAGTTCTGATCCCGACTTTAGTTATGTCATCTTATTTGTTACTACAGAAATGGTATAGTGTGTTAAAAAAACCTAACTCGGAGTAGGCTATGAACAGACAAAGGTATGTCTTAATTTGAAAGCACGGTGTATAAATATAGAAGGCGTGACAACTCATTAACAATATCGGGTTTAAGCTAGATGTCTTAGCATATAAAGTTAGAAATGTTCTCGACATGTAACTGTCATCTCTCTATCATTTTGAATTCAAATTGCTGATATGGCGCAAAATTATTCCTTCTGCAGGTAATAAAATCCTTGGAACTAAAATTGGAAATGGCCAAAAAGATTTTTAAAATGAAGATATTTTGCAAAGAATGTGAATTTGGGGATGTACGTATTTTAAATAGTTAAATTTATCTTCATGGTTTATTACCCATTTCTTCTACAGGGATCACTTTTGTGCTATTTGAAACCTGGAAATTATTTTCAAATTTCAGAAGGAATGTATTAGAGAACCTTAATATTCACTAAATTAGTTGTAATTTTGATACAATTATGACATTTAACTTTGTCATTGGTCATGTTAGTTCCAGAATGTTATGTGATAGAGCACATTGTGGAGGCGCTGCTTGTAAGGTTATAATCTCGGCCTACTTATCGCCGATATCAATATATGTCAACAAAAATTGAGTTGTCGCACTTTTATAAACCGTGTTTGAAAGTTTTTAATTAAATATCAATTTGACACGAGCTTATCTGAACTATTCTGTACCTCTGTGGTTAATGTTTAACAACTGATTAAAAAATTTAACCAATCAAGTATGTCGATATACTCGTATAACAAAAAAATAGATTTTTTGTTGTCAAATCAATATCTGTTTGATAAAAATTTTAACCAGTTGTCAGTTGTTAAAAATTGCCAATTTGTTACAGAATAAGCCTGATTTTCAAAAATATTATCTAATGAAATCAAAGCTTTTCTTCTTCAATCTTATTTTAGAAATGGAAATAAATTAGAAAACTGCGAATAGCAAATATTCTTTGCTGCCTGGAAATTCAGGAAAATTACATTTCATGAATAATTTTGGCAACTTGACTTTTGAATGGAATAATGATCAGACATACGTTTCTTTGTTGATCGCCTACTCCTAGGTAGGTTTTTATTTGAACACACTGTATATTTCTTCTAATTTAACAACAACAACCTAACGCATAAAATTTGGCTCAAGTTTTCCAAACGTGCGTTACGTTATTGTTGTTATTGTAAGAGAAGTATACAAATTACGTAAGCTAACGGTAACCGCCGCCGTTTTCCAAAACGGCAACCGATGCCGGTTGTGGAGGCACTGCCAATAATTAATAATAAACATAACTTGACGACGTGTTTTTGTTTATATGGTATATTTTTTAATGCGTGATATATTTATATTTGATTTTGAATTAGTAATAAAATAAAGCTGCATCTGTAAGTCACAAACATCAAACAGACAAATTCGCGACAAATTATATCAACAAGTTTTGTCCGATGACGCATTTGACATTTAGCATTTGAGTCTATTTCACATAAATACAACTCCCAATCATGGCGAACTTCATTACATTGTGCTACTCTTATTATGGCCATGTCATATGTCATTAAAATTACAGTAATCAAAACTACAGAGAGAATAGGTACGTTAAATGGCGCTGTGCACGACGTAACATATTTTACTATTTTGAGAAATTAGTTGTCACAAATAAATATTGAATTTTAATATTTAAATTCTGAAATATTGTATTTTCTTTTAATAAACTGACGACAAGTCATTTTGTATATCTGAACGTCCTTGACAGGGACCAAGAAGGAACGCAGACACTGACACTCATATGCACACTAAACTTTATATACTGAGCCATACCTATCTTTCATATACTGTGTGTTATATTTTAATGGACCCAGCAAATATCTCGCTTATTTTAAGTTAGTAATTTCTTTCATATAACATGATTTATACAGCAACATGTAAGCTACTTGATGACGGATGTACATTCATGATACCACTTCCGGTTTATTAGTAATTAATATCAACTTTGAAATTTCAAATGGAACATACTATATTTTTTTACAAATTTAAAAACTACATCAAATTTGCTTTACAATCATGTAGAATAATCCATTTGTTACATTATTAAAAAGTAAAATGGCGGGCACTTTTTTATACACCTAATTGGAAAGAGAATAGTGAGCCATAACTGTGGCTTGAAATAAAACAACTAACTTAAACAATTGTAACTCAGTAAAAGTCAACCTGTAAATACTCAGTAATAATTGTTCTAACCTTTATTATTAGCAAGTTTCATTGTAGTACATTATTAATTTATTATAAAATGAATTTATCTAACTCAGAAAAAGTTGATATGCTAGATGTGTATTTTCGAAGTTTAAAAAATAAACGCATAGCTGCAGAACTTTATCGACAAGAATATCCACATCGCTGTTTCGCCGTCATCCAAGTGAATCACTTTTTATGAAACTAGTAAATAAACTACGAACTACAGGTTAATTTGAAAGAAGAAAAAGATATATCCTAAATGAAGATGATGTGGAAATTAATGTACTTCCGCTTTTTGAGACCAACTGCCACTATTGGAGCATGGAGCATCGTCATGAAATTCGGGAAACAAGACACCAGATTAGTTTTAAAATAAATGTTTAGTGCGGGATTTTAAAAAACAAAATTTTTGGACCTTACTTTTATGAAGAAAATTTGACGGCTACATTGTATGCTGAATTTTTAAATAATGTTTTATACGATTTTTTTTTATGAGATTCCACTTGAAAATAGGCTTGGTATGTAGTTTTAACAAGACGGAGCGCTGCGCATAACGCGAGAAAATGCGTTGATATTTTAAATAATACATTTGAGCGACGTGTTATTGGAACAAATTGTTTAATTCGGTGGCCTGCTCGTTCTTCCGATATGACCCCACTTGATTTTTACCTCCCGCTACCATAGGAGATCGTGCTAAAAATCGCATATAGAGATTTTAGTGAATAAGCACGTTTTAATGTCCCCAGAATCCGATTTTAACGTTTTTACAATGATTTCTGTAGGTGTGTGTGTGTGTGTGTGTGTGTTTGTGGATCGTGTAGACACGATTAATCAAATACTATCAATCAGAAAATTTTGAAATTTTGTATACCCATTCTATACTAATGTGGGAAGAGCTCATTAGTTTTTAGTGTATATCGGATAACCGGAAGTATCATTTATACAAGCTTTTAACAGTTTTTCTTGTAAAAAAATTCATTGAATATAATTTTTTACCAACTTTTACTAATTAAAATTGAATATAATGGTACAATCTTCAATTCTACGATAATAACATTTAGTAAATAACTCCATAGGCTTATAAGACTACCGAAATAGAAAATAATATTATTTGACATTAAACAAAAAGGTATAATAATTAAATATCATATCGAAATAGATGTACACATCAATTCAAATATTTGTTTCATTAATTTTTGGGGTCTCGTGGCTGCGTGCCTGAATATCTGGTCGCGAATCTGGAAACCGGGTACGATCGCGACCAACGCCAAAAAATTATTTCGAATTTTAAATTATTTTAAATGGCACAAAAGTGACGCCTGTGTAGAGAAACATAGATTATACAGGCCGCCTAAATCACTGTAATACAGTATAGTGGTTGCTTGCTTCTGTTCTAACCAGTATATACACACTCGGGTTTTTTGTTACAAAGATATCCGAAAGTGCCATCTTACGGTAAGAGTGATAACTACGTCCGCGCACACCAGCAGAATTTAGGTCTTCATATAAATACAACTCCAAATGGCACACTAGTGATATCCATTTGTTTGTATGACAACACTTTAGAACACCAAAAATGAATTCTACAAGCTAAGAAGCTATTATTTGACAGTAAATTTGACGTATTATATAAATTATAGCAACGAATATGATTTGTTTAATTAGTGTGCGTCAACTTCAAGGCTTAGTGTGCTCCTGCAAAACCCTAAAATCTAATTTCTAAAATCCAAAATAATCACTAGAATTAGGGCATTTAAATTTAGGATTTAGATATTAGGGTGATAAAAGTGTAACATCGGACACAGCCTTTATATTGGTGTTTTTTTCTAAATTATTATCTAATTGTCTATATATGTACTAGCTGTACCCGTTGCAAATATTTGCAACAAAAAATATTGTAGGGTAATGTTATTAAATTACAAATTTTCTGTATATTCAATGTTTGGTACTTTCCTACACGGTTTTTTCCACCGCTGCTTTGTTGGACGCATAGGAAGAACTCTGTTTCAGTATTTGACACAACACTTTGTTAATAATAAATATATTACTTAGGACCGGCGGTTTAAAATTGAAATAATGGTATATTGCGAACTGAAACTGTTTTGATAGATAAAAAATACCGATCTTGTTTTTTATTGCTATAATTTATTATTTGATGATGTACTTTGGATATTATTGTACAAATTTTCTAGTAAACTGCAGCAATGTTAAATTTTGTAACAGATAAATATATTAAAAATATGCAATTTGTATAGAAAAAATGATAATAAAAATTCAAGGAACCACAATATCCATTTAATTGACCAATTTAAGATTTTGATGCTAGCGGTACATTCGACATTTTGCCTGAAGTTTTTTATACTGGTGTAAATTTAAAAGAACGGAAAGTTAGAACATCTAATTGAGATTATCCACATTTTCATCTTCTTTCAATGTTTGTTACCAAAAAATATTATTATCGTTGTAATCAATGTGTTTCATTTGTGTTTTCAAATTCAATTTTTGTAGGAATGAGTGTTTTGTTGTACGCAATAATTTTATTCATTATTGTAATCTATTAGGGAAAATCTTTATTTATTTTACCTATTGTTTTTATTCGTTATTTAGTGTTTAAGAGCGGGAAAATAACATCATCCAGCGGGCTGATTATATTATACCCATATATAATTACTCCTGTCACCTGTCTCAAGTCCAATTTTAAATTTCTGTAATAATTTAAAAAAAATATATAATGTATGTAATTAACACGAAATATTTCTTTAATAATTTTGCTCAATAGTATTAAATTACCAATATTTGAATTGATGAATTAACTATTATACGTATTAATTTTTGTGGACAAAAATTCCTTCGGGATTTAACTAAGTTGACAGTTGACACCTGCCCCTGTCATTTAAGGTTAAATTTTGTATGATAAAAGCTTTGTATGTTTTAATTGGACCGTAAAAGATATCTACCAGTTAAATTATTTAACTTTGCATTCGTAAACCGGCCCTAACTAAGTCAAAATATTATTCTGGTAGCTTTTTTGACAACTTGTATTTAATCTACTTCTACAGGCGTATTCTATTTGCCACTTGGATCAGATCTAATTTACACTATCTGATCTTAATCACTTATTTGCTGTTCATTTTGACTGGATTACTTTACCCCCACCACTAGAAGTAATCCACCTCTCGAGGTAGGTCATTTGGATTAGATCACTTATCACAAGGAATAGGAATGTGTCAGAAATCATAATGGATGAATTACAATTATTCGATCCGGAAAGTAACACTACTTTTTTACTTGAATTACTACAAGATGTTGTTAATAGGGCAAAATCTCAGCAATAACCAGATAGTTCTCTTTTTGGTATGTTTCACTTGATCATCTGATCTTACACTAAGTGAAATGATTTATCTCATCTGATTTAATTGAGCTAATTTTACGAAGTGCCAAATAGAATACTGCTTATATCTTCAATTTCATGTTGTTCAGTGCTGTCATCTATCGCTTGACTGCGGTACTTAAAATAGAATCGAAAAACAAATTTGCTTAAACAGAGATAAATCATAATTTGACATTTATAGAACATCTTATTGGCTGGTAGTGCGAGCTCGGTTTTAACTAAAACAATGTTTTTAGAAATGTCAAATTCAAATTTCAATATTTAATTTCACCCTTATGTTTAAAGAACGGTTTTTTTAAAAATATTTGTTTGAATACAAACTATGTTCTGGTTAAAAATCATATTTTGATAAATTTGATATTATTTATTTTTATTAAATAATGAAATTTAACATTTCTTAAAATATGGTTTTAAAACCGAGCTCGCACTACCAGTCATTGTGATCTTATTAGTTAAAATATCTGTTTCCAAGGAAACAATAAATTAATTTATTACTAAATTTGTTTAAAAAGTTTTGTGTTTTAGGTTAGGTTAGTTAAAGAAATATACCATTTCTATCGTCAATGAGATGTCCTAACTGAAGTCGGGATCAGAACTTAGCTTGTATATTTCTCTAAAAATAACAATAATAACCTCACCTAACGAACAAAAATCACGCTTGGAAAACTCGGGCCAAGTTCTGTGCATTAGGTTAGGTTATTGTTGTTATATTTAGAGAAATATACTATTTCTATCGTCACAAATGAGACGTCATAACTGAAGTTGGGATCAGACTGCGGTCCGTTTGTCAGGACACAAGGCACTCCGTTAGATGACTAATGGTCACCAACTTTCATTTTTGACGTAAATAACATCATAAATAACAGAATCAGAGCGATGAATCCTATAATTCCTTTGCCTGCAGCTTAATCGGGCACCATTGCCGGCAACAGAGACATTTTTCAAAAAGGAAATCCCAATTATGTGTTTATCTTTCTATACTGTTCTTTCCTGTTTCAACTGACAACAATGGTTGTGGTATCAATAGAAAGCTAAAAAATCCTGCTTCAAATCACACCAAATACATGTGAATCACATAATATTTTAGTCCCATAAATTAATTATTCAATTCGAATACAACAAAGTTTATTATTTCATATTTTATTAACTTTTTTCAAATAGTTTTTAATCCGTTACAGAATATTAACGGGAAATTAAAATAATAATTCGCAACCACTAGTTTTTAATCATTCATGATGCAAAACACTTGAAAATTCAACCAATGGGAACAGTATTATACAGCTGTTATTGTATATCACTTTCAGTGTGACAGTTAACTAATATTTCAAGTTTAAAAATACATAATTTCATTTATCTCACCAAATACCATACGACCTCTCTGATTTTTCTCAAATAAACTTTTATTTTTAAGCACTCATTTTTTTGCTTTTAAGCAAAAACATTCAAGCAAACTCATATTTAGGTAAAACCCCTCCACCATCGCAGTCGGGATTTACCATGCAGTTTGCTTTCGTGATTGTTGCTAAGCAAAAAAATTCATGCAAAATAAAAATTTGTTAAAAAAATCAGGAGGTCTTTCGATATTATTTGTGATAAAATCATAGCTGATCATAGCTAACGAATATTGACAGACAAAATGTCAAACATTTGTTTGTCTGTGTTCAAATGCCATAGGGCTATCGATATTAACAAGAAATTGAACAAATTTCAAAATTAATTTATGAGACTAAAATAAGACATAATTTACATTTATTTGAGGTCGTTTGATGCAGATATTTTTAATCTTTCTATTCATACCTCTACCACTGTTGTCAGTTGAAACGGGGAGCAACCTTAGATCATACATCTCTTTAACTAGATACGCGAAAGCACATATTTTGCAATGCAAGTCTGTGTTATGCGTAGGATTAAGAGAGATGGAATAAGGATTTATATAAGAGCGAGTAAAATAGTGGAAGAGACAAGTACTACAGACTTATAACGTGTCATTTTCTTTGCTTAAGTTGATAAATTCATGAATCTTGCACAGTGCGGTTATTGTCTCTATATCTGTCTCTCTCGATACTATGTATAACATATACCGCCTATCTAGTTGAGTTATGATTGATCTTAGGGAGCAACAGTCTGTGAAAAACGATTTTCCCTTGTTAACGGACAATTTTCGGGTTTAATGTATGCCCCCTGTAAACGACTGATAATATAGGAATTAATTGATGTATCCAGCTATGATTTAGTTCAAAATTTTAAGTATTGCTTTATGATGTGAGCATTCTTTTTGGTGGAATGTTGTTGCTGTGGATGTTTGGCTTGCTTGTTCTCTATGTGTCTGTGTGTGGTGTGTGAGGTATCGAATGCGGGGACGTGGGTGTGGAGCACACGCACTTGCACCTGCGCGTGTCCGTGGTGTCTCGCGAGGTGGGCGGCCGCGCCGTATTCAACTGCGCGCCGGGTTTCGGCTTGCGCGGGCCTCACGAAACCGTGTGTCTTTCTTCTGGAGATTGGGCTACTCCGTTTCCCACCTGCACAGGTGAGCTTGCATGACTCTATTATCATTGCTTGATTTGTCTTTGCCCTCATAATCGTATGTCCAAACACTGATTTTTTTGTGTTCCATATTCTTTCGTATCCAAAATAAATATAATATTAAACTTCACAACTATGTACAGGGTGGGGCAGAAAAACCTATCCGATTTCAAATCCCTTTTTCTCAAAAGAGGGAGCAGGTAGAGTAGTGGGGTAAAAACCGTTAGAAAGCCGGTTTTATGCCATTTGTCAGTAGTCAACATGCCTTGGTCTGGTGAACATCGTGCTTTTGTTATTGAGCGGTTTATCGAATGCGGCGGTTCGATAATTACTACACAACGTGCTTTTCGAATTCATTTCGATATTGGAGTGACGAAAATCCTCGAGAAATCCATCAGGAACCCCTCCATAGCCCAAAAGTGACTGTGTGGTGTGCTCTTTCCCGCCTAGGCGTCTGGGGGCCTTACTTTTTTGAAGAAAATGGGCAAACCGTAACGGTCAACAGCGAGCGCTATTGTTTCATGCTGGAAAATTTTCTTAGACCCAAAATGGAAGAAAATGGCGTGGAAAATGTGTGGTTTCAACAGGATGGGGCAACCGCCCACACATCGCGACGATCAATGGACATTCTCAGGGAACTGTTTCCCGGTCGCCTCATTTCCCTGAGAGGTGATCTTGGCTGGCCGCCGCGCTCACCGGATCTCACTCCATGTGACTTCTTCCTTTGGGGTTACCTCAAATCGAAGGTTTACCAGCATCGACCAAGGACCCTTCTTGCTTTACGAAGGGAAATTGCTCGGGCAATTGAAGAAATTCCTGTGGAAATGACGGTGAAAGTCATGGAAAGCTACCGCGAGCGCCTAAATCAGTGTATCCGCTCCCAAGGACGACATTTGAGTGATGTGCTTTTCAAAACTTAAATTTAAAAATGGCATAAAATTTGCGATATGTTAATAAAAAAATTTTTTGACAAGTTGAGTGGTTTTAATTTTATAACGTTTTGAAATCGGATAGGTTTTTCTGCCCCAGCCTGTATTATGGTGATACAAGGTTGAGAAATCACAGCCTATGCCAAACTTATAGTTGTATCCGAACTATTAAGAGAAACGATATTGTATTAATACATATTTAATGTTTGCGCACTGATTACTGAATCACTTGTTTATCCAATCGCATACTCGTACATAGAGTGGCTGCCACGTAAGAAAAAGCCATTTGCGTCATCAATAGATGCGCGAATATTTTTAAATGACATGTAAATATGCTAAAGAGACGTTTTTAAATACCTATTTAATGTGTTTGCTTTGATTTTCATTTTGTTGATGCATAAGTTAGGCGCAAGTACCCGACTTAATACAATAAATAATACAAATGCTTACTATCATATTGGTAGTTAGTAAAAAAGCAATTAAATTAAAAATATAGATTAACTTTATGCATTATGTAACGTAACATTGTATATGTATATCATTCCCAAAAATTACTCATTTTTATCAGTTTTAAAGATGTATTTATTTAAAAAATAAATCTCTTTCGGGTACAAAATCTAGGTAAATTGTTTCGTAGAAATTAATCTGCGAAGCATAGTACAGTTACTTCATTTCTTTTAGTACCTTTTTTGAAATCTAGAAATACATATAATTTGTTGACGCGTTTGTTTGGACCCGTACCACGATCACGGTTTTAAATGGCGGTGTTTGGGTTAGTTAAAACCTTGACGACCACTTGACACATACTTCAAGGTTATAAACAAAAATCAGTGATGCCACTATACTGATTAAACCGAAAATGTACTGACAGGCATATTCAATACATTTGGCTACAATATTCTAAATAATTTATCTTACAAACAAGTCAAGAGACAAATCATATTAAACAATTTAAAATAATGAAGCCAAATGTATTAAATATGCCATTTTAGGTTTAATCAATATAGTGGCATGACTGATTTTCTTTATAACCCTGAAGTATGTGTCAAATCGTTAGCACGGTTCTAGCAAACATCGGTGTTAGAACCGTGATCGTGGTACGAGCCATGATCCATGATGAACAAAACGATGCATTTTCGTTAGAACTAAACGGGAGAATAATATAAGAACGACACTGGCTTATCACAAGACCAAGTGTGACTATTGCTATAGCAACTAATTCAATGACAAAAATTGGTTTCTGCTCTAATGACGTAAATGGCCTTTTCTTTCGTCACGTCCACTCTACCTACCTATATTCTCTTCACTTATCTGTTATACATAATGTTCGATGGAACCAATGAGGTATAATTAAATAAACCGTTGTGATGAAAACCTGCTTAATTTAAAGATGGAAGCGAGTTATTTAGTGTTTCTTAAATTAATAAATTCTTCATATTCTTCTATTGATGAAGGAAGTGAAAATTCAACCAGCTTTGATAAAGAATTATTAATTGGCAATTAACATAAAAATCATGCCAATAATAATTCTCTAAGTGGTATCATCCACTTTAACAGTAAAAATATGTTATAATATTGTAAATATATATTTTTAAACTCCATAGTCAGGGGCGCGCCATTTCGTCGCCCGTGTGTCAATGCTCTTACCTACTGTGATTATTGGATTTAAAGTATTAATAATTTACACGAAGTGACTGTAATAGTATTTTACATTACAAGCCAGGTAAAACAGTTTTTACTCCGGAAAGGAGGAAATGACTGGCGAGCCGAGTAGGCGAGCCTGTCACCTCCTTGAGGCAGTAAAAACAGTTACCTCGGCGTGTATTGTATAATATTTTATTTGTTACTCACTTGTAAATGAAATTTAAAATTATAACCTAAATCTCTCAGTTGCAATTGACACTTATTTTTAATACGTATGACAGTAACAAAACACAATTTTCACATGTCAACAACGTTACTAACGTGGTAACTAACTTGTAAAATTATTACAAGTTAGCAACCAATTTTACAAGTTAGTAACTAGTAAACAATAATTTTCAAAAGAAGTTGGCGGTATCAATAAATGAAGTTTACAAGTGAGTAACAAATAAAATGTATTATATGTTCTGTTCTTATGCTGGATTTATACAGCGTAAGCCGTAACGTAACGTGTAGTGCCGTGGCGTATTGTAAAGTATCGTTACGCGTGATTTTTATAAGCTATTTTATACAGAACTTTGCTTGCAAATTTTAGTAAAAAGTATCTCATGTTCCGACGATACAAGTGTACTACAGATTTGTATTTATTAGGTTAGTTTATTCGTAATATACTATATTTCATATATATTTTCATTTAATATATTAATGTAAACTTTGACACATGTCACTGACACACAAAAAAGATTATTCGTAGTGCAGTATTTTTTATATTAATTTCTATTTAATATATTAAGCTAAACTTTAAAACATATTAGGTTAGTTTATTCGTAATATACTATATTTCATATATATTTTCATTTAATATATTAATGTAAACTTTGACACATGTCACTGACACACAAAAAAGATTATTCGTAGTGCAGTATTTTTTATATTAATTTCTATTTAATATATTAAGCTAAACTTTAAAACATATTAGCCACATAAAAACAGACTGCAGCACATGGCAGTAATAATTTTCGGTATCGTAACGTGCCGTAACGTAGAAAGATAAACATTGGCGATCTTTGGGTTTTTGACACATTGCGGCACGGTACATCACGTCACGTAATACAGCTATATAAATAATTATCACATCTGTTTGCATTATTTTATTCTTTACGTTACGTTACAGCACGGTACTTTACGTTACGACTTACGCTGTATAAATCCAGCATTAAACTTTCAGACGTGAACAGGTAAAATGAGCAACCTGTATATAAGTAAAAATAGAGGTTATATTATTTACTATAAATTTATAAGAATGAATTTTATATATCTACATATTATATACGCATATATAATTATATAACAAAAAAAAAATCTGTTGTGGCCAGCACAAGATCTTCCGTCAGTTCGATGTATTTTGTACAAATCCTATACCAAAAGTACCGTGGAACAGTTTCTATATAATATCATGTAAAATCTAACACGAACACATACTATTTTTTACAAATTCCATACCAAAAGTTCATTTGAAAAGGTTCTATAAATCCAATAAAATTATGACATAAACAAACACTACGTAAAATGCACTTGACACATTTCTTTCTGCTTCAGCTTTCCCCTATTTTATTAGGGGTCGCTGTTTCTTCTTGTCTTCCACTCATTCCTGTCCAACGCATCTTCTTCACACAGTCCTTCCTTTCTTAAATCTGCTGCGATACAGTCCTTCCATCTTCTCTTTAGCCTTTCACTGCATGTCACTTGCGAGGAACACTATGACATACTAATTTTTGATGCTATACTTTCCATATTTGGTTTTGCACTTGCAATAGACATCTGTCAATTGGAATTTTTTGAATGAGCAGCTGTTTCCATGATAAATAGCAAAGCAGACTAATTTTTGAAAATTACTTTCTTTATAATGCTTTAACTCTACATCTATTGAATATGAAGGAAAATGTATAATCAAACCATATAGAGAAGAGTATTTTCTTTAATAAATATAATAACAAAATGTCAAAAAATAATATTTAACTTCGCTTTTTTAAGAAAAACTGTTAAAAACTTCAAATAAGGGTACTTCCGGTGGATCAATTATAACCAAAATCTAATCTCTTCATAGGGATGTACAGAAGAGGAATACGAAAGAATTATAATTTTTAGAATTGTAGTATTGAAGTTATCGCCGGAGAAAAATTTGTCGCACACACACACACACACACACACACGCACACACACACACACACACACACACACAAACACACACACACACACACACACACACACATACATACAGACATCATCTTAAAAATAGTAAATTCGTATTGTAGGGACCCTAAAACGTGCTTATTCATTAAAAACTCACCACCGAATTTTTTGACCAAAGACAATACCTTCCTAAAGGTGACGGAAGGTAAAAACATTATAATTACATAACAAAAATAAATTATAACTTATTTTAAATTAACATTCATAATACGAGTATAAATCTTAAAAGGGTTATAGATAATAAAATTCTACACCTAGGTACGTATATCCTATATCACTAATCAGATTTTATTTTGCGCTTTTAGTAACCTGTTAAACTGAATTTTAAATTTTATAAATATTGCTCATTTACCCATGGAATTTTCATAAAATTACAAATATATGATGATGTTTGAATGAAAAATAAAATAATAAAATAAAATATTATTAATAATCTTAATGGTAATGAATTCGTATTTGTGCTTTTATTTTCTTTTGACCACAGATATAATTTTTATAAAAATGCTTCATTTATTATTCACTTATTTATATAAGGAATATTACTCGAATACATTAAAAAAAAATACGAAGGCATTATAATTAGATGCACCATTTTGTATTTTATTACAATACCAAAATTCATTGGGATATTGTATATTCACTTACAGTTTCCACAGTATTTAAAAAAGAGAACTTGATATAGTTGGTATTTCTAAAATAAATAAAATAAATGCTAAGCAAGAATAATTTTTACTGGTTGTGTTCTGTTTTTTACTAACAATTTCGTGTCTATTTATTTATTATTTTTTTCTTCGCCTGGTTAACATTTATTAGAAAATCAGGATGTTGGACCTGAAAATGATGTTCATACAAATGCAGATTATTATTATTAATTTTTATTATTATTATTATTATTATTATTATTATTATTATTAATATTATCATTATTATTATTTCTTTATACTTATGACAGACTTATGATAACAATCTGTCTACTCTGTCTTCTTCTGTGAAATGTTCCACACATACAAAGTCTTACTTTGAAGTTCCCTAGAATCACTTGCATCTAATCTCTCAAAATTTTGGGGTCTTTAAAGGCGCTA
The DNA here is from genome assembly GCA_943142095.1 of Ophonus ardosiacus. Lineage (NCBI taxonomy): Eukaryota > Metazoa > Arthropoda > Insecta > Coleoptera > Carabidae > Ophonus > Ophonus ardosiacus. Next base: position 19,802,117 of record OW964832.1, on the reverse strand, counting down.
AATATCGTCACTTGTTGAACGTTATTTGTATACCTACTTTTACAATTAAAATAAAACATTTTTACATAGTGAAATCACAAATGAAATACAAGTTCAGTGCGTGTTTACAATTTATAATTATGACTCCACCGAGAAAATCTAGGTCTCCTATCTCCAGTCTCTTTCTACCTACTGGAAACTGGAATAACATTTGGTACAACTAGCCATATATGTCAAATATACGGCGTTGCACAGGCATGGGTTCTCAAGTACGATTGAACCGATGAAAGTCTGATGAGTAAAGCACTTAGAAACAATACAATAGATTCCATCTCTACTTTTAAGCATGAATTAAAGAACGGATTGATTAAATTACTATTAATGCACATACATCGATGAATATATATAAAAAAAACTTTTGTTGGATTAATGGTAATTAATTACATTGCTCAAAATCGTACAGAAATATTTTATAAATAAGGACCGATATTTTCATCTCCGGTTAAACGGCCTGTTAATTTAACTGTCATTTAAAAGAAAAACATAGAATCGATATCATTGCCTAAATTGAAAAAAATACACATCACATTGTTCTTATACAACAACTGTAGTACAAGACCGTTATATCCTTGATGAAATCCAACTTGTACTGCTCGCCAACTTCAAGATTGGTTAAATCGGACACATGGCTTACTGTTTAGTTACTAAACTACGCAATAGGTTACACAAGGTACACTTTAGATTTAAAGCAACCCATCAGAGTTCCACCCTTAAGAGCATTGTGTACAACTGTTGTAAAAGCTTAAAACTTAACTTCGTTCTAGTCGAATTACAAGAAAATTGTTAGAGATATAAAGGTGAAACAAATTTTAAATAAAAGATTAAGGATGAATCTAGGATTTAGGTTTCTGCGCAAACAGATTTTTGATTTTTTATATTTTAACAATATGACAAGTTCTAAAAATTACACATATTTTGTCGTACAATTTTGGGCTTTTAATAGTCTTTTTTCGAGAACCTATATTTACAGAAACTTCGATTCATCCTTTAATAACACAAAGATGTAAAAAACTTAAATTTTACTGTGCCAATTACAGTAAATGTAGACTAAAACGAAGAGTCTAAATGTAAATGGTGCAAATTTATGTAAATTTTCGTCAGTGGACTACTGCGTGTAGCGGAAGTATCACAAGTTTTGTGTTATTTCATTCATATTATAAATAAATGTGTAATATTCATATTAGGCCATGATAATAACTTATTTTGTATATATACAAGTCGGAATCGAAAGATTTATAATATGAATTAAATAAAATTAGGTAAACGTCGGTCAGGTACAAAATGCTGCATGTAAAGCAGTTACTATATAAAATAAATGTATCTAATATTCCATCATTATTTCATGTAAGAAATAATGAACTACAAGCCATAGAAAATCTGCAGAATCAAGAAAACATAACAATTGAAGCCTGTGGTCTGTTTATAGATGAAGAATTCTGTTTTTAGGACCTACACCTGACGGAATAGTAGGCGACGGTAGAGTTGTCGAAGTAAAATGGCCATTTTCTGCTTTTAATATGGATCGAGATGAAGTAATCAGACAGAATAAAATAAAATTTTGGATTTATGATAAATATAAAAGAAATATAAATATCATCACTGGTACTACCCAATTCAGGGTCAGTTGCGTATTACTCAAAGAAATTATTGTATTATCTGTATAAAATTCAATACATTAAAAAAGATAATAGCTTTTGGAACAATATGCAGTCGAAATTAGAAAAAAAAAATATTAAAACAGTTTGCTGCCCGATTTGGTGGATCCAAGATATACGAGAAACATACCTCTGCGCGAACTACAATATATTTTAGACGCTATTAACAGAAGAAAGTCGCCAAAAACCTGTGTAAAACAGTTGTGCTTAAATATTTATTAAAAGAAAAAAGTCGCCAAAAATCTGCGTAAAACAGTTGTATTTTTGAGTATGCTTAACGTAATTTAAATGTTCAAAATTTTAAACTTTGATGTACAAAAAGTTTGCTATAAAGGCAAAACAAATTGAGTATAGCATATTAAATCATCTTTTTAAATTAATCAGCTGGTCTGGATCCAAATGTTAATTATACCTACAGTAAAATATATTATATAATTGTAGTAGCGAAACTAGTCATCAATAAATAAATATTGTGAAACTAAAAACCAAGTATTTCAATATATAATAATTATATAATTTTGTTTTTCAAGTAAACTATTAGTAAGTTGTTTTTATAATTAACTGATAGAAAAATTCATTATTTGGTCATTATATTTATGAAGATAAATTCAATTATTATTCCACCTGTATAATGTATACACGCCTGAAAGTAAGAAAAAATTATACAAGTTTATTGTAAAAAGTAAAATATAAACTCATATTTGTTTCTCTTTCGATTCAGAAGACCAAAATGCGTAGTGCGCGCCGATATCTCTTCAGTTATAATAATATGAATAATATATAAATAAAACAAGATAACGTAATGCGGGACAAATATCGCTAAAGTCGGGACGCGAGACACGAGAAGTCAAACAGGTTGTAAACAATATTTCTAACATGCTTTAAATTTTGAGTTAACAGAACAATAAATATAATAAACACGATAGTTGTCTTCATACAATTAACTACTTTAAATGAATAAATTACGATTTTTTTATGATATGGTATAGAAAACAGTAATCTATATAAAACAATATTATATAAAAACTACAATTTTACAAAATTATTATTACAATACTATAATCATACTCCATACAATATTATTTTCAATACCATTGTTAAGAGAATAAAGGCGGATTTATAACAAACATAGAAAACATAACATAGCATAGCGAAACACAGAATTTTATTTGGGGGTTTTATAACTTGACATAAGACATAGGAAAAACACTTATAGAAGAACTGTAGGAAGAAATACCTGTCAAGAATTTTAACTTTATTCTTGTTTCGTTTCCTAAGCTGTTGCTGTTAGCTTGTGTTTTTGTTATATTATTTAATAATGGATAAACGTTAATAAAGCAAACCAAACACAAAACACAAACAAAAAAAATTCAAACAAAGTTTGACACATAACCACAAAAGAAAAGGAAACAAACTATTCACATCTCTTTCATCCACTCGAATTATTCCGAAGTTCGCCAAGCATGCACGAACATACGAAAAACATATAAATTCACCTTTAAGGATGATTGGAAGTAATTTCTAATGGTAGTAGAGACTGCTACTACTGAATAGACAAAATTTCACCAGCATTGAACCACGACAAATATATAGCTGGGCAGTTTATGGCATAGCAGTAATAGACTCCACCCACTGTAACCACTTGCTTTACTCCTCTCGTATCTCACCGCCGGCAGCACCACCAAACAGAAAGTGTACACAATGCTCTTAACGGTAGGGAATCACAGAGAACGTCTTTACGCGCATATGAACTCCAAAATTTAGTGATATGGTATTTATAGCGATTTGAGAAGAATCCGAGTACGGAATGAGCCAGATTGTTTAAATCGCTAAAATGTATTCCAAAAAGTCCATTTATGTACCTCGTTTTGATCCAAGGCAATATGACAAGTCAAATTTACAATGAGCATGTCATTTTACCTGTCGTTGTACCATATGCAAGTGCGGTGGATGAAAATTTTGATTTGATGCAGGATAATGCACGTCCACATACTACGCAAATTGTAATGAATAAGTTAAATCAGCAACAAATTTCATTAGTGTCATGGACTCCTCAGTATTCGGATATAAATTCGTTAGAACATGCTTTGGGATATGTTGCAGAGAAAGGTGACAAATGCAAATGACCACATTAATAATCACCGAAATCTTTTCATGACTGGAGAGCAATACTACAAGAAGATATTGAAAATATAATTTTAAGCACACTCATTCGCTTTAGGTGTTAAATAATCGTAGAGGTCATACTAGTTACTAGAAATTTTATCAACTGTCATGTATAGAATTTATATTACATATAATCATCTTACATATTAGGCTGTTTCTTTGTTCACATAATTCATAATTAAATACTTAAGTTTAACTATTTGAGTTTAAATTTGTGATTTGTGTACCATTTTAGTTAAATCAAATTATATTGGAAATAAACAAATTAGGCTAATAAAAACCGAAAATAATCTTAATATTTTTAATTTTGTAAAACATCCCTGTCGGTACGGTTTTGAGCAGTGTATTTTATTGAACTCTACATTCATACTTGCTTGTAGAACAGAGTTGTGTACTGGAAACTTATTGTGTAATATTTTGTATTGTGTGTTGTAGAAGTGCAGTGTGACAACCCCGGAATCCCTGAGAATGGATACATGCAAGGCACAGGACCGTTCAAAGCTGGTGATGTTGTCCAATTCAACTGCAACCCAGATTTTATGATGGAAGGACAACCTATTATAGCCTGCCAAGATAATTCCAGATGGTCTGGACCTCTGCCTAAATGCGTACAGGTAAAGCATACAACATATGAAAGCTAAAGTTTATTGCAAATGTTCGTTTTACGTATGTAAGTGGATAGTAGAGGCGATAGTAATTTCCTGGAAGAAATTTTTTGGTGAATTGTTTTGTGATGTGAGTATATTCATTATCTTTCTATTTCTTAGGCCTGTTCCTACCCTGGGACTACTATAAGCGGTAGAATGTCCGCCGTGAAATTCTTTTACAAGATCGGAGAGAACATAACATTTACATGTGACGAGGGACTAACGCTACGGGGTGCTGCTATGTTGAAATGTCTGCGAAACGGAAAGTGGTCCAACGCGATCCCCACCTGCGTTTCGGGTGCCGCAAACTCTACTAGCTCACAAAGATAATTCCACGTATTCCGATTATATTTCTGTTTATTGAAAATCGATAAAGTAGGGGGAATTTTCTAAACATATCGGTCGAGTTTATTTTAAGACAATGAATGGCTAGATTGAAACGCACAATTTTCCAAAATATTCTAACTTTTGATGACGTAGTGTTCACCTACATATCTCGTTACTAGATGTTGTATCCATAAATACTCATATTTGATACTTAATCAAAATTTAGGATTTCTGATGTAAACATTTTGAGAAATGATTTATATAAATAATACGCTTGCTGAATCAAAATGTGCATAGCTTAATTTCCCGTACAGTGGCTTATTGTTTCTTTATAGATCAGTCGTAGATCTGTTCCTATGTGTTCTAGTGCCAAATAAAATGCCAAAACGTAATAGAAGTGTTCCTACATTAAAATTCATATTCAAAGAAAATTATTTTCTTGATATATTTTGCTTGCTTTCAGAGAGATTATAAATTATTTTTAGCTAGATATAAGAAATAACTGGTACTTAAAAATATTGCTGTAATATAGAAATGATGAAATATACATACTATTTACTGCCAACATAACAAATCATTACCTTTATCCTACCATTTAGTAAACGTTTCATAATAAAACTTTTTCAGTTTATCAATGTATTTATAAATGAATACAATTTTAATGTTATTTTGCAATGTCTTATCTACAAAATGCATGCACATTTAAGATTTTCTTTTTGTATCACGTTCATTTGTTTAGCCCCGCCCTTACTTCGTAATACCCTTTTTTAAAATTACAGTTTTTTTTTCAGCGAGTTTTCATTTAATTCAAAAAGTAATAATTTATTCGTCAATATAGAATATTGTCTCCTTTATTTCCCATTAGATATGCACCTATTCCAACCTTGTTTCCAAACAAAAAGAGAGGTATTGGATTCATGCTAAAAATCACATATCTAGATTTAAGTGAATAAGCACGATTTAAGGTCCGTATAAATCGATTTTAACATTTTTACGATGATGTCTGTGTGTGTGGATGTGTGTATGTATGTGTGGATGTTGGAGGGACGATTACTCAAAAACTATAAGACATAAGACCAGTTTAACTATGAATTCTAACATTCATGGGTAGAGCTGAAAAGGTTTTGGTAACAATTGGCCAACCGGAAGTAGTCATCATCTTTGGCACAACAGCCCTTGTAGGGCCAAGGCCTCAAGTACCGTAGGTACTCGTTTCGTGACCGTAGTACTAGAGCAGTCGGTGTACTTAATCCGTGCGACGTCCACTGATTGCTATGCAACCAGTGTGGCAGCGGAGATACCCCTTCTACAGCTAGCACCACCTATGTTTTAACATGGACAACTGGTCGGGTCATCGCATGCGTACCGGAAGTAGTAGTTTCTAAAAAAAAAAATTCTAAATTTTATATTTTGAAAAGTTTTGATATTACTAATATTGAAGAACATACAATTCTACACATGATACATTTAAATTTTTTATCACATCTTCCATAAATTTAGAGATAAAGACGGTATAATATATAGAATATCGGGATGTAGTAAGTAGAGTAGGCTAAAATACACTAAGGAAACCAGTTGACAAATTCAAATGTTTATGACATAATTTGTAAATGACAGATGTCAGTGTCAAAAATCAAAAATTTTAGTTATATTTCTGAAAGCTTTTTCTGGGAAGTACGTTTAATCATTTTTATTGTTTTATTAATTAAATATTTAAAATTATAGGTAACATGCATATATCCATTAGAAATACCGCCAATCTTGTTATTGAATTGAAAGAATCTCTGACATTTAGGAACTGCCTCATACAATGAAAAATAGATATAATTAGAATTGTATGTATGCCCCTACCCCCCTTGGGGGTAGGGGGTTGAATTTATTTACAGGATCGGATATCCCCCTCCATATCGTTAAACTTTTATTAAAAACATTTTTTAATACGTTGCATGATCCTGAAGATATTGCAGGAGGTACATTAAAATGAGACGACGTACCACGAGGAGGTTGCTCGGTCGGATTTACGTCTCGTGTGTATGTGTATTGTTTGTATTTGTGTCTACAAAATTTTTTTTTAGATAAAATCTACTTATTTTTTCACGCTCTATCCGATTCTGCTATAAAAAATAGGGGTTACCATTTAAAATTTTAAAACTACTCCCTCCCCAGCCTTCCTTGGGGATAGGGGATTGAATTTGAGTAATTTTATAATTACAACTAATAGTGCGATTCTGTAATTTCTATAACGCTATAGAAATGTAAAAGTGAACAAAATCGCAACAATTTTTGTTTACTAATATATTTATTATCGTTTGACATTAAAAAATGATGCGCTTTTGTTGAGAGTTACAGTTCTATACTGGTATATAAAATTACAGAATCGCACCGTAAGTCTGAACATGTTTATGTAAGAACTTATTACGAAATTTAAAACATTTTATTCATAATTTTTGTAAATAAACATTGTGATGTACATTAGATTCAAAGAGAATCGGAAAATGTGGAAAAATTCATAGAACAGAAGTGTATTGGTTTTTATAGGCGAAAAAAAAAATTATTATTATGATTATTATTATTTATTATTCTTATTATTAATAATTATTATTAATATCATTATTATTATCACTTATCATTATTACATGATTTATGTTACCTGATTTATAAATTGAAGTAACATGTGACAGTTTCCATGCAGGTGGAAAAATACGTGACTGAAGTGACTGATTAAATAATATGGAAAGAGGTTCAGTTAAATAATGTGAACAGTTTCTGATAAATTTTGGCGGGATTTGATCTGGTCCACTACTCTTGTTAATATCTAAAGGCATTATGTGGTTAAGAATTTCCTCAGAAGTTAAGTGAAGTGAACCTAGATTTATTTGAACATTATTATCCGTTCCGTATGGAGATTATTAATTTTTTGTACATTTTGCGAATCGTTTATATTTAAAAAAATCTGATGTGGCTAACACAAGACCTCCCGCTATTTAATTTTTTTTTTTTAAATTTAAATACATACCTACATATTTCCTAATGCTGCAAACTATATTAATTTCCTTTGCATGCAGGTAAATATTGCTTTATTTACTATTTTCTGTTTAAAATGTCACCATTATTAATTTGAAATGATTAGCTTTTTGACAGCGACATTTACTGTCAGTTCAATAAAGGTCATCCAGCGAATCAAGCGGTTTACGTCATAAATACATTATCACTAGAAACAATGACGTCATATGTTAAAAAGTTTACATGAGCATGTAAAACGGATTAAAATATGATCTATGGGTTGCCTTCATAAATGCAAATCTTTCTTAAAAAGGTAACAGGTCTGGTATCATTTTTTTTTTTCAGCGAAATCCAATTTTATTTAAAATATTCTGAACGATACTGCTTACGCCGTTATAAGTACCTACTCCATTCTTGTAGTATATGCAACAAACTATTTAGTATATGAGATCCTTAAAAAATACAGAATACTGCATACCGTACAATTTCTCATTGTTTCTGTACATTGCGTATAGCGTTTGCCACACGCTGTACATATAAATTTAATTTTCAAATTATTACTAACAAATAGAACGAAATATTACCTCAATATTACAATTCAGTGTAAGTAAGAGCCCACCATTCTATTTTTCATTTTCAAAATAAATCAATAAATTAACTACAAGCTCTTGAATTTGACATGACAGAGCATTTGACATTTTGTCAATGAACAACGAAACCAAAAACAAAATGAAATCACAATACAGGTTGAAAAGTATAATATAGACATATAATATTTAGTAATATACATATTCACAATTACCAATATTAAAAAATCTGATGTGGCCAACACAAAACCTCCCGCTATTTAATTTTTACATACATACATACATACATACGTACAAAAAAACACTCGATTCTCACTTAGGGGGCTAGCAAATATCCGGAAACAATAGTAACAATAAGAAAAGGAATAAGAGTAAGAGCTCAGCTGACTCACTTCACTCTTTAACAACATTCTTCTTTCGCCTTGTCCACAATCATCATAGCATTCATACATAAGAACATATTAAAGTGACCGATTTTCGGTAGCGAATAACCCCATCTGGACCACAATAATAGTTACGCAACAATCTTCCTTCGCCACACTTTCCTATTCATTTTTATTAATTTAAATACATACTTACGTATTTACTAACGCTGCAAACTGTACCATTGCATAAAACTATTGATTTATTTACTATTTTATTTTTAAAATGTCACTATTATTAATTTGAAGTGATTAGTTTTTTGACAGTGACATTTACTGTCAGTTACATTCATTTGAAATATGAACTGTTTAACAAAGAAATTGTGTTATCTTAGGCTTCGGGACTAATAAAAAAAATTATTTTTAAATTTATCTGCAAAATATATAGAAAAAGTATTAATGTATTCCTGTAGAAAATTCAATAATCTTTAAGTTTCATAAGACATAAAATGCGAAAAAATGGCATTTAATGATATTTTTTGAAGAAAAACCATTATGAGCTTCAGGTAAAGTGCCATTTCCGGTTATCCGATTTACACCAAAATCTAATGGCTTCTTTTCATATTAGAATAGGATAGAAATACAAGGTTTCAGAATTTTCTGAATGATAGTATTTGAGTTAGAGCGAAGACAAAATCCCTACACATACACACACACATACATACATACATACACACATACATACATACACACACACATACACACATACAGACATCATCATGAAAATGTTAAAATTGGATTCTAGGGACCTTAAAACGTGGTCATTTACTAAAATCTCGATACGTGATTTTTAGCACGATCCCTATACCTCCCTTACCAAGGGTAGCGGGAGGTAAAAAAATTAATCAAACGTCATTTTGAAAAAATTTACAAAATTTTACTTAAAAATAATATATCCAAATATAATTTTTTCTATTAAAGGTGTCAAATACATAATAATAAAAAAAAAAACAATAAAATAGGAACCGTTAATAAAATATATTTAAAAAAATAAAGAAAATTTCAAAAATCCCTAAACGATGAAGTAAACCGCTTGATTCGCTGGATAGCCCATACATTTGAAATATGAACTGTGTAACAAAGGAATCTTTAAATCATAGGCTTTGAGATATACAAAAAAATCTTTTTTAAATTTATCTGTAAATTATATAGAAAAAGTATTAATGTATACTTGTAGAAAATTCAATAATCTTTCATTTTTATATAGCATGCGAAAAAATGACATTTAATGGTATTTTTCGAAAAAACCCATTATGAGCTTCAAGTAAAGTGCCATTTCCGGTTATCTGATTTACACCAAAATCTAATGGTTTCTTTCCATATTAGAGTAGGGTCAAAATGCAAGGTTTCAGAATTTTCTGAGTGATAGTATTTAAGTTAGAGCGGAGACAAAATCTGTACACACACACACACACACACACACACACACACACACACACACACACACACACACACACACACACACACACACACACACACACACACACACACACACACACACACACACACACACACACACACACACACACACACACACACACACACACACACACACACACACACACACACACACACACACACACACACACACACACACACACACACACACACACACACACACACACACACACACACACACACACACACACACACACACACACACACACACACACACACACACACACACACACACACACACACACACACACACACACACACACACACACACACACACACACACACACACACACACACACACACACACACACACACAACACACACACACACACACACACACACACACACACACACACACACACACACACACACACACACACACACACACACACACACACACACACACACACACACACACACACACACACACACACACACACACACACACACACACACACACACACACACACACACACACACACACACACACACACACACACACACACACACACACACACACACACACACACACACACACACACACACACACACACACACACACACACACACACACACACACACACACACACACACACACACACACACACACACACACACACACACACACACACACACACACACACACACACACACACACACACACACACACACACACACACACACACACACACACACACACACACACACACACACACACACACACACACACACGTACAGACATCATGAGAATGATAAAATTGGATTCTAGGGACCTTAAAACGTGGACATTTACTAAAATCTCGATGTGTGATTTTTAGCACAATCCCTATACCTCTCTTACCAAGGGTAGCGGGAAGTAAAAAACAGATTCGAAATGTTCTGCAAATAGATTACATATGTTTTCACCATTCTATTTCTTGAAATCTTAAAACATTTGGAATTATATTACTCTTTTTTAATGTTTTCAAATAATTCCAGAAAGATTTTGGATTGTGTTATATATTTTGTTCAATACTTGTTATGTAATTTTTAAAATCAAGCTTCATTTTACTTTTTACTCTTTTACCTAGTAAAGAGAATGATAAGTTTTCCATTTTCTGTGATATTTATTTTTTTCTTTTATCATTTTAATTAATGATTTGGAAAACCAAATAGGGTAGTTATATTTTTATTTGTTCTATTGAAACAAATTCATACAACTAGGAATAAAGAATATTATAAAACATCGTTAAATTGTCGTTTACGTTACATTTGTCAAGTCTGGATTTCCAATTTATAGATGATAGTCTGTAAACTGGTTCTTCGTAATTACGTTTACTATTGATAAATTTATTTATGTTGTTAGAAGGAAGTTGTTTCTAATTTTTGCGTGTACTTCTGTTCGGAATACTGTTGCATTTTTCCCAAGTCCAACCGATTGGTTGTGTCTCTATCCCTTTACCTCAGGTATTCCAGCTCCGGTTTCATTGGCTGTTTTGGAGCCGTCTATATAGATGACATTTGTAAAATGCAGGCTAGCTGAGTGCACCTTGACAGTGTTTTGTCTTTGTTTTTTGCCACCAGGCCAGGCTGGCGTACTCTATGATGGGTTTTATCATTACGGAATAAATCCAATAAGTCATTGCCGATGATAGTCCCTAGGTTATTCCAAACATACGCCGGTAAGCCCACAAGGATCTTATGGCTTTGTTTGTTATTCTTTCTACATGAGATTCGAATGTTAGTCTTTTGTCTAGTAGGTACCTAGATATTTGACTTCTTCTGGCACCATAATATCTTTTCCATACAGGTATAACTGTTTCAGTCTATTAGGAAGTGGCTCTCTCGCAGCTACTTAGATTTGTTTAAGAATATGGAAACAATGGAAACATTGATAATAATAAAAGATTGACAAGTTTTTTGATATGTCATGTAAAGTACGTATATCAATATAGAAAATATAATTATTCGAATATTGTGTATTATTCTTTCTGAAATATATAATCAACTGCTAATATTTTAAATGTTATGGGCGCAGGTAGGTACTGAAAAAATGGCAAAAACAAACAATTATATTGACCCATTAAAAAAGAATAATTTTGATACCCGGAGCGTGCAAGCGTGCATTTTAATTAAGAATAATCTTTGGGGATATGTTAATAATACAATATACAGACCAGAGAATGAATGAGAAGTGGAAGCCACGTATGAACAAAATGACTTGATGGTAAGATCTGGTTGCTATTAATGATTCTATCAGAGTTAAAGCAATTAAAAAATTGCAAAACATCTAAAAAGGTGTGGGACACATTAAAAGCTACATACCAGAGTAAAGGTCCTGCAAGGAAAGGCAACACTGCTGAAGCAGGTAATGGTAATCCTGAAAAAAGGTGTGAAACTGATGATGCTAAAAATTATTTGTATGATTTTCTAGATATAGTCAACAAATTAAAAGACATCAATGTGGATATAAATTCAGAATTGTTATGTATCATAATTTGTACAGCTACCACATTCGTTCAAAAATTTCCGTATAAGTAGCCATCGAAACCAGGGACACGTTACCAACGTCAAGATCAAGAAAATGATGATGACAGTGGCGGACTAGGGGGGAGAGCGGTCCGTCCCGGGCTCTGCGAAACAGAGGGGCCCACTTTTCCAGATTAAAATTTATAACTGAATAAAAATGCAATGATCAAATAAACGAAAAGGTTCAGTCGCCGCGGGAATCCCCAAATCGTATTTGAGTGGTAACAATGTTACCAATCTAGTGATTTCATCACTAAATCTAATGCAGTTGATGATTCAAATACGATTTATTTTATAAATTTGCAACTTATCTGAGGTCTAGTGATTTTAATGTATATTTAGCTACAGTTGTAGTTATTTTTCTGAAATTCGTAGAGAAAAAAATTGTTTACACATTTTCAATTCTTATTCTTAAATATACTTTTGAGTTATTAGAATTAATTTATTGCTTAAATAAAATGAGTTATTATCATTAATTTAGCTGCTTTATAAAGAAATAGGTTGTAGGTCAATTCTTTTGGCTCAGAGCTCGTATATACGGGTTAGTAATTCGTATTTTGCAACAGAAACACTTGTTACTTACTTCACTCTCTTCATAATTTTTTCCCTAATATGTATAAGTTCCAATATAAGGGGCCCGGTATTAGAGGCCGCCCCGGGCCTCCGAAGAAGTTAGTCCGCCACTGCACCGAATACCGAGTTCACATTTGACAGTTAATAGATCTGAAATTGAATATTGTAGTTCTCAGTCAGTATTACCAATATAAACGTACAGAAAAAAACTAATATAGGTAAGATAACTTAAATGCCACACGTGTATTGATGGTGGTAGCTCTGTAATGTGTAAAGTAAATAAGATACGAAAATCGTTTACACGCTGACTGCAGTGTGTAAAGTATCAACTGTTCACATCGGAGTATAAAATAGTATATTATGTGGCAAGTGTGTGAAGCTGAAATTTTTACATGAGGGTGGAGATTGCGATACGAGCCGAAGGCGAGTGTTGCAAACCACCTGAATGTAAAATAGGCTTCACACACGTGTTACATACTATACTTTTTCTACGACCTTGCAATAAAATATTTTTTTCTTCACATTGCCATTCTTTTAACGTAAAGCCTCTGTATTATCGACTTGTGTAACCATGATTATCAACGTTACGGGTGTTTAACAGCTTTGTTTTATTAAAATACAATCCAGTTTGTAATATTTAAAGTAATGAACGGTGCGTGAAGTGCTATTTCACGCACACTGTGCGTGAAGTAACACTTCACGCATAGTGTGCAAAAAATCAAACTTCAAACATAAAAATTGATACGTGAAGTACTCACTTCACGCATGGGAGTAGAAAAAACATATTACACGTTAAATGAATATCTGAGCACTCTGAGCATTTCATAATATAGTCTCGTTCTTTATCATTATTATTTTAAACTATGCACAAATGACGTATTCTATACATATGAATTAATTGATGATGGAATAAACTTATTTTCATTAATTTTTATTATTATTTAAAATCATTATTATTGTTATTGTAATTGCGATTGTAATAATTTGACATTGATATTAAATTCTTTAATTTTTTGTTATTTTTTGTCTTAATTCATAGCCAAAAGTACATAATTTTCAAATTTACATATCTCGCTTATACAAACAGCTAATTTTATCATACTTGATGTTTTCCACGGAGAATTAAATTCTCTAATGCTTTTATTTGAAGCATTTATTTCTAAAATCAAAATAACACCATTTTTTCAAGAATAACTGATAACAGCTCCAAGTAAAGTATCACTTCCGGTTAGACTATTTTAACAAAAATCTATTATGTTATTCGATTCCCATTGATATAAAAGTATTACATACCAAATTTGAAAAGTTTTGCATTATATTTTAATATAGTTTTTCATTAAAATCTATTATAGGCTTCAAGTATAGTACCACTGCCTGGTAGATCATTTCAACTAAAATCTATTATGTTATTCCCATTGATATAAAAGTTTTACATACCAAATTTGAAAAGTTTTGGAATATATTTTAATATAGTTTTTCATTAAAATCTATTATAGGCTTCAAGTAAAGTACCACTTCCGAAAGTTATGTTATGACCAAAAAGGGAGGTGCACAACTAGGTGTTATAACAGTCCTAAATACAAAATTTTGATTTTGTACGGCTTCCCGTTTTTCAGTTATGCGAGAAGCGAGATACGTACGTACGTACAGACGTCACGACGAAATTAGTCAAAATGGATTCAGGGATGTTCAAAATGGATATTTCCGTTGAAATCTAGAAACCGAAATTTTTCTCGATTACAGTACTTTCTTTACTTCGTACAGGGAAGTAATAAAAAAACTTATTACGTATTTTTTCGTGTAGATTAATATATATATATATATATATATATATATATATATATATATATATATATATATAATTTTCAAAAATTGTGAAACTCCCCCATTGAATTCAATAATGAAATATATTTGTAAATGAAGCAATGAGCGAAACAAGCTTTGTAAACAAATACTAGTCAAAGAAATAAACTTGAAAGACTCTCGCAAATAAAATTCACTACAACTGAAGAAAATAGTTATTATAATTATTGGCCGTGTTCAGCAAGACACAGCGCTGAGCACCGGAGTTTGCCGAACGCAGTAAATGGACGAATGTGATTGGTTCAGCAACTATATTCGGCAAATTCCGATGCTCAGCACTTCCAGCGCTGTGACGTCCTGAACGCAGCCATTGTAAAAATAATGTAAATTAAATGTTATTCGTAACTACTTTTTATTGGGCGACTGAGCTTTATTATTTTGAAATGAAGAAATGATGTAAAATATGTATTTTAATTTTTGCCCTCCTGAAGTGTAATGGGAACTTTACAATTGTACACACAGCAAGTGTAACCTACATTTTACGCTTACTGTGTTGTAACTTGTCTAACTATGCGGTAAAATAATCAAAATACACTGGACGTTTATGGGCATTTAGAAAAGAAATCATCTTTACTATAATAAAGTTCATGTAAAAAAGTACTACCTACTTAAGTAATTTTTTTACTTTAACATTTCCTATATTTAAAATTAATTTATATAAACCAAACTCACGGTAGCGACATCTGTCATTATTGTAAAAATCCGCCGTTACCGACATAGTCACCGATCGATATACCTGTCAAATACGCGAGCATTGCTGAAATGTCACATATCGACACCTACCTATTATTTATTACGAAGAAAACATGAGCAAATAAATATATTATCAGTCATAAACAACGTCTATTATTACAGATAATTTTTTGCTAGAAGAAGTACTCTAATGAAGGTAAGTAAAATCAAATTTGATACAATTCTCGTGCGTGAAGTATTTTACAGCGCTCCAGCTAATAAGGCACTCGCCTTAAGGGCTCGTGCCTTAAACAAAGCTGTCGCGCTGTAAAATACAACTTACACGCACTCGAATGTAAATAACTATTACTGCATAGTTACTTTTTTTCATAATGTTGTAGAATTTACACTAGAACTAGCGTCTGGATACTATTCAATTCGGCACAAAGCTGGACATTGCAGCCATGATGGAAGCTCGATCTAGTATACAATCTTCCTTGTCTATGGTTATGTCAGAGTGACACTCAATGTTGCTACCCTCTGAACATTGAGGTTTTAGAATATATGAAAATCTTTTTAGAATACCATGAGTATTTTTTACGTGAAACATTGGGTTTGTCATATCCATAGTTACGACTTGACATTTGATTGACAGCAATGTATTTGCCCGTTCCATTTAAAATGAAACATAGGGAACGAATTTGACATTTGATAATACGTCAGTAGAGGTTAATTTTGTTTAAATAATTATACCTGCATTCTAAATTAAAATTAGTTGAAGAGAAATATAGTGTGCACCTTGTGCCCGAGTGGTTTTCTGACTCGGCTAAATTTATTACAATATTTAAATATAATACTTCTGTCAAATTCATTCCCCATGTGTCATTTTAAATGAGACAGACAAATACATTTCTGTCAATCAAATGTCAAATCAAAATCATAACTTATAGGAAAATTCAACGGTTATCTGTCATATGGACAAGATGTCATTAGAGGTTAATTTTGTTTAAATAATTATACCTGTTTTCTAAAAATTAAATTTAGATGTAGAAAAAAATACTGTGTACACCTTGTGCCCGAAATATGTTTAGTGCTCTCGAGTGGTTTTCTGACTCCGCTAAATTCTCGGCCAAATTTCTTACAATATTTAAATATTGTCAGATTCGTTCCCTATGTTTCATTTTAAATGGAAGTCGCAAATACATTTCTGTCAATCAAATTTCAAGTCGTAACCATAGATATGGCAAACCCAATGTTTCACGTTAAAAAATACTCACGGTATAACGATTTAAATTAAAAAAAAAATAAACTAACTCAACTTTGTATGAATCAAAATTATTTTCAAATAAATAATAAATTCTATCATAAAGAAGGTACAGTTATGGGCAATAGTTTATCACAATTTTTGACTAACTTATTTTCTTATTTATGAGTCATTTGGAAACTGATTTTCAGAAAAATAATAATGATTTTCCTAGAATTTCAATTCGATATGTTGATAATACTTTTGCCATTATTAATACCTACCACAACTTGTGATTTAATTACTTTTTAGCCTGATTAAATTCAGTTTTTCCCTCAACTAAATATGCTATTGAAAAAGAAACCAATAAACAATTACCATTTTTGGACACACTGGTTGTTTATTAAAAACAATACTAAACTAGAATATGACATATATACAGAACATCAACGAATACTAATCGATTTACAACAACTGACTCGAATCATTTTCGGAAACATAAATTAGCAGCCTTTAGCTTTTAATTAATAGATTGAACAAATTCTCTTTAAACAGAAAACGTTTTGAAAACGAACTGAAATATATTACACAAATAGCTAACTATAAAGGGTTGCCGTGTTGCCGATTAAATCCATTATTAATGAACTAGTCCATAAATTTAAAAACTGTCAATCCGTATTTGATTTCGCAACTCTAATGCGAACTAATAATAAAAATAATAATAATAAAATAAATATATAACATTACCAAATAATAATGCTACCAAAAGTTAAAACAAAATTTTTTAAAATCAAAATTTAACGGTAACTTATTAATGAAATAACATTATTAGGTAAGGGTTCCCGAAGGAAAAATAATCGGACAAGCAGTCTGTAGTGAAATTATTTATTTCAAGCAACGTTTCGACTAAAACGTTAGTCTTCTTCGGGGCAAGAAATAATTATCTAATAACATAAGTTTTTAGCCGCAACCATCCATGAGGAACAATTAAAATAATCACAGAGTTGATCGTCGTATTTTATAAAAACATAAATAAATAAAATTTAAAAAGATGAAAAGTCATCACTTCCGGTTAGACTATTTTAACCAAAATCTATTATGTTATTCCCAGTGATATAAAATTATTATTTACCAAATTTGAAAAGTTTTGGATTATATTTTAATGTACTTTTTCATTAAAATCTATTATAGGCTTCAAGTAAAGTACCACTTCCGAAAGTTATGTAATGACCAAAAAGGGAGGTACACAACTAGATGTTATAACAGTCCTAAATACAAAATTTTAACTGTCTACGGCTTCCCGTTTTTCAGTTATGCGAGATACGTACGTACAGACGTCACGACGAAATTAGTCAAAATGGATTCAGGGATGCTCAAAATAGATATTTTCGTTGAAATCTGGAAACCGAATTTTTTCGCGATTACAATACTTCCTTTACTTCGTACAAGGAAGTAATAACAAAATATCTGATCTGGACACCACATGACTTCCTTGTACGCCTGTTACACTATACATATGTTAATAATTGAAATATGTATTATAACAGACCCAATCATAAAATTGCACGTATTTGACATAATTTGACATCGACATTAAATTTTGATTTTTTTGTTATTTTTTGATCTAATTCATAGCAAACTTAACTACAGAAACCAAAAAGTATATAATTTTTAAATTTACATATCTCGCTTATACAAAGAGCTAATTTAATCATACTTGATGTTTTCGACGTAGAATTCAATTCTCTAAAACTTTTATTTGAAGTATTTATTATTAAAATCAAAATAACTTTTTTTAAGCAAAACTGATAACAGCTTCAAGTAAAATGTCACTTCCGGTTAGACTATTTTAACCAAAATCTATTATGTTATTCGCATTGATATAAAAATATTGAAGTAAAACATTTTTATTACTTGTCAATGTCCTTGTCAGTGTCATACTGAATGTCTGTCAATGTCAAACTGTCAATAATTATTAATCAACATCAAGTTCATTTATAATTATATAAGATGGCTAAGTTTGGTTGTTGTTGATACAGTTGTTTATATATATATATATATATATATATATATATATATATATATATATACAGGGTGTTCATTTTAAATGGGCCACCATTGCTATCTCGAGAACTACTCGTATAAGAGCTACAAAAACGGTTAAATGGGCAAACAATTTCTATTATACAAGACAAATTTAGGGAACAGAAAAAATTTTCTTTTATACATAACTGTACTCTATGAAATAATCTATTTCTAACTAATCTTAATTTTCTTCCTTCAATATTGTTCAAAATATTTTCAATGCTGTTTTTTAATTGTTGTAGATTCTGATGCACAATATCGTAGACTTTATCTTTTAAATAACCCCATAAGAAAAAGTCTAAAGGGTTTAAATCGAGTGATCTTGCAGGCCATGCAATGGGTCCTTTGGTACCTATCCATTGATTTGGAAATGTTTAATTCAGGTACGCGGTTACTTGACGAGAATTATGGGCTGGTGCTCCATCCTGTTGAAAGTGTAGATTTCTAACGACATTTAATGGCAGATCATCCAATATATCATCAAGTCTGTTTCTTAAAAATTCTAAGTAACGATCTCCAGTTAGAGTACCTTCATACATGTGAAAAAACACGGTATCGTGCAAAATTGCACACCATACATTTATATTAAATTTTCTTTGAAAACTTCTTTCATGTACCATAATAGGATTCTCGGAACTCCAATAATGTTTATTTTTTACATTAAATATTCCATTATTGGAAAAATTTGCTTCATCCGTCCAAATAACACATTTTAAAATATCAATTCCTTCATTAATGATTAAATAGCAAAATTCAAGTCTGCGGTCATAATCACCAGGTTGCAAGTGTTGAACTTTATGGAATTTGTATGGCTTATACTTGTGTCGTTTTAAAATTTTATGCACCGTCCCTACACTTAATCTGCATTCATCAGAGGCCATTCGTACAGCAGCTCTTGGATTGGCTTCAAAATATGCCAAAACATTTATTTCATTGTTTTCATCCACCGGTCTTCTGGGTTTATGTATAAATGCAGTAGTATTACCACGTAATATTAGGTCAAGTTTTCGGAAATATTTCCGCGACGGTACTACTCTTTCAGGATATCGTTCGCTATACATATTAACTGCAGCTCGCGAATTTTTTCTTGATAAAATGTGTATTTCAAACATCTCAACTTTTTCGATGTGAGTAAAATTATACATTTTTAAAATTAAATTATATGATTTTGAACTTCACTTGACAGTTATGATCACTTAACAAAACAAAATATTCACTTATTTTATTCAGAGCACTCTAATTCCAGGTTAAAAAATTACTTGTATTCAGTTTTTCCATTCATGGCACTCTTAGTAATATCATATTTTAATCAAATTAATTTAAAATTTTATATCTATTTTACTCAAAAAAATCGTTATGTAAGGATATGATAATATTATATCATTGAATTCAGAATTAAATTCTCTATCGAATAAGCAAATAAAAAAAAATATATTCACATTTAAAATAAAAAAGTTGAGTCCCAATTTTGAGAAACACTGGTCGAAAAAAATTTTTTTTCTGTTCTCTAAATTTGTCTTGTATAATGGAAATTGTTTGCCCATTTAACCGTTTTTGTAGCTCTTATAGTTCTCAAGATAGCAATGGTGGCACATTTAAAAGTATGGAGACGGCGATTTATTGTCGTTAATATTCATTTTAGGAAATTATGTTCAATACAAAAGTTTTTTAAGAAATTTTGATCTATATTTGAGAATACTTGAATTTTTTTTTTCTTCAATTGTTTTTGAGTTACGCTTGTTCGCGTAATTTTTTTAAATGGGAACCTATTAATTTTACTCTACCATTCGATAGAGTGTTTTTTCCATTTACAACAGTATGTTTGTTTTTTTGTTTTTAAATTTATTTTAATAACATTTTTACAAGGAAAAACATTTGTTCAAATATTTACGAATAGTAAGTTCATCTAAGATAGATAAAATTATTTCCAATAAAGTTGTTTGTCATAATCTTATCATTAAAAACAAATTAATAACTAAGTAAATTACATCGTTCGAGTTTGTTTATCGCTTCGCTTTTGTCTATCTGAGATGTACATACTATTCGTAAATACTTGAACCGGTGTTTTTAATTGTAAAAATGTTATTAAAATTAATTAACGACAATAAATCGCCGTCTCCATACTTTTAACTAACCCTGTATACAGGGTGTATCAAGATAATGGAACAGAAAAAAGTGATTAAGATATTTTGTAAGTCATAGAGGGGGACACATTTTAGCATAAACTTAATTATCGTAAATCCAGTGGTACTCAAACTGTAGGGCAATATTATATATTTTTAAATGGCATTATATATATTTTATTATCTCATTAAATAGAGAATTTTGTTCTGAATTCAACGATATAATAATATCATACCCTTACATTGCGAAAAATTTGATAAAAATTAATTCAAAGTTAATATTTCATTTCTACTTTATCTAAGTAATCTGAGCAAACATTCAATCAATAAAACAAAATAAAATTTATTTTTAGTTTTATTACATTCAAGTAAGCTACGATTTTGACAATAAATTCCACTTTTAAAATAAATTTTTTGTTGTCAAATCATATCTATGAATCAATTTACTTCAATATTAGTAATTAAAGTTGTCAGAACCGTGTCGTGTTTGATATCAAATAAGAGGTATCGTCTAGGGCTACCATGCAGAAATGTCAAAAATGTGACAACTCGATCGGATTTTGATTTTTGCTTAGAGTTGTCAGACACATGTCATGTTTGGTATCAAATGAGAGGTATCGTCGAGGGCTGCCATGCACAGATGTTAAAAATTTGACAACTCGATCGGCTTTTGTTTTTTGCTTAAAGTTCTGAGAAGGCTACCATGCAGAAGTGTGAAAAATTTAACAGCTCGATATGCTTTTCTTTTTTGCATAAAGTCGTTTGAGTATCTGAAAGACTGTTAGCGGTAGCACTTTGGGTTTACGGAATGGACGTACGTAAAACTTTTATAAAACACTATCGGCGGAACCCTAGATAGTTTTCGCTAGTATCATAGTAATTTTGTGATAATTCACTAGAGTAAAGTACCTCTCTGAAGGAGAGCACGAGATTGTTACGTTACCGTAGCGTGACATATTATTTTTAGATAAATTACTAATTTTGAAGCAAATCGATTCATTCTAAGTAGCCAGTCAGTAAAATTTTGTTATAATTCACTAGATTAAAGTACTTCTCTGAAGGAGAGCACAAGATTGACACGTTACCAAAGAGTGACATGTATTATTTTTAGGTAAATTACTAATTTCGAAGCAAATCAATTTATTCTAAATAGCCAGTCAGCAAAATTTTGTTATAATTCACTAAAGTAAAGTACTTCTCTGAAGGAGAGCACAAGATTGACACGTTACCAAATGGTGACATATATTATTTTTAGATAAATTACTAATTTTAAAGCAAATCGATTCATTCGAAATAGTCAGTCAGCAAAATTTTGTTATAATTCACTAGAGTAAAGTACCTCTCTGAAGGAGAGCACAAGATTGACACGTTACCAAAGGGTGACATATATTATTTTTAGATAAATTACTAATTTTGAAGCAAATCGATTCGTTCTAAATAGCCAGTCAGCAAAATTTTGTTATAATTCACTAGAGTAAAGTACCTCTTTGAAGGTGAGCTCAAGATTGATACGTTACCAAAGGATGACGTATGTTACACTGAGTTAGATTACTAAATATAAATTCAACCCGTAAATCTGAAATAGCCAGTCAATATATACAGTGTGAACACTGAAAACCGTGACATAGGCGTTTAACATGGGAAAACAGTTATTTTCAAATATTATCTGTCCCGCAAGAGTATAGTGGGAGTTTTTGATATGGTTATAAAGATTATTTAATTTGGCATCGAAGAGTATCTAAATACTCCTAATTTAATGCTTTATTGTTGAAATATTTATGAAAGTATAATGCTACTTGACAGTTATTACTTATAACTTAGTAAAAACAGTAATCATGGAAACGTATTCGGTAGCTGACTATAGTATTACGGGACAGATATTATTTGAAAAAAACTGTTTTCCCATGTTAAACGCCTATGTCACGGTTTTCAGTGTTCACACTGTATACAGGTGTCCCGTTTAAGATACGAATGCATTGGTATCTCGAGAACCGTAAGAGCTACGAGGTTGGTTAAATTAGACAAAAGTTGCCCCATTTTAATGGTGTTTTGTTATTTGCGAAAAAATGCATAGGTCACTAGATATAGGTGAAAATGTAAATTTCGCGATTTTCTTTTTTTGCTTATAACTTTGTTATATGAAATAATACGAGATTCTGGTTTGCACTTTCTTAAGGCACTTTTGTATGGTGAATTTGCAGAAGTACTCAAATTTTTTATATATCTAACCATTTACGAGTTACTCATAGCAACTTTTATTTTTCATATGTAGGTCATATTAAGCTATGGCATTTTTAAATAGAGATTTTTTTAGCTTTA
Organism: Ophonus ardosiacus; assembly: GCA_943142095.1. Taxonomy (NCBI): domain Eukaryota; kingdom Metazoa; phylum Arthropoda; class Insecta; order Coleoptera; family Carabidae; genus Ophonus; species Ophonus ardosiacus. The sequence continues at coordinate 19,778,427 of OW964832.1, read as the reverse complement.
CAATGATATAAAACAATAATAATTTATTTTTATAATTAACAGAAAAATTAATAAAAATTGTTATTTATACTAAAATTAAATTGAAAAAAGTAAATCGAAGGCTGCTATGGAAACAACAAACAATAAAAAAGTGCTACAATTGAATTTCTGAATTTTACTTGACAATAGTAGATCATTACGAGTAATAAAAATGAATTTTTCTCGTTGGGAAAAATATGATATGTTGAGTTGTTCATTCGTTGTCAAAGTTCGTTTATTACTCGTAATAATCTACTATTGTCAAGTAAAATTCAGAAATTCAATTGTAGCACTTTTTCGTTGTTCGTTGTTTCCATAGCAGCTTTCGATTTATTTTTTTCAATTTAATTTTAGTGAGTCGTTGACTAGCAGCCGAACAGAGCGGACGTGTCTGCTTCTCTTCGAGTACACTACGTAAATACTCCCCTGTAGTATAGTGTTATACAACAACAATCATATTAACACCAATTAATTTACTTCAATTAAGAAGTAATATATAAGATTAAAATGCCAAAAACGAGTGGAGGCACGAGCTTCTCCACTACTCAGGTGGTGCATACAATAACAACAACTTCAATTACAACTTATTCCAGACTACCATTTACGACAATGACATCTCCTATTATGAGTTCTCGTTACTCAACGTTACAATCTCCAATAAATCTTGTGTCACAATCATCTCCACAACTTTCCGGAGTACAAGCAATGAATGTCGAGTTACCATCGGCAAATAGTAATAGAACAGAAGATCATCCCTGCTCCTGGCAAATTATAAAAAACAAAAGAACGTAAAGCGCTCCAGAACCGAAGTAAGTAACAACTCCTCGCAAAAAGCTAAGAAATCACTTGTTAGTAGCCACAACGGACATACTAATACCGCAAACAAATATTCCGTATTAGATAACGACGACCCACGGCAAAATAACACAAATGAAGGTGGAACTAAAGAATTCAAACCACCTCCCGTCTTCATACAGAATGTAGTAAACTACTCAAATATGCTTAACTGCATCCAAACTGTGCTAAATTCTAAGGAATTCTTGTGCAAAACCCTATCTAATGACGAAGTTAAAGTTAATACTATAAACTCTAACGCATATAGAAAATTAATACATCTACTAAACCAAAACAAAGTGGCATTTCACACATACCAACTAAAAGAAGATCGTGCTTACAGAGTCGTATTAAAAAATCTGCATCCTTCAATGCCCATCGACGAAATAAAAGAAGCTTTGCAAGAAAAAGGATATGAAATTAGAAATCTAATTAATATAAAAAGCTGGCATACAAAACAACCACTGCCTATGTTTTTTATAGACCAGGAGCCCAATGACAATAACAAAGATATATACAAACTAACAAATCTTCTAGGAACAAAAATAGTAATTGAACCGCCAAGAAAAAAAAGAGACATCCCACAATGTCAAAGGTGTCAAGAATATGGGCATACAAAGACTTACTGCTCCAAACCGTATCGTTGTGTTAAATGCCCTGACTACCATTCAACGAAAGAGTGCTCTAAAAGCAAAGATACTGCACCCGTATGCACATTATGTGATGGACCACATCCTGCAAATTATAAGGGTTGTCCAATTTACCGTGAAATACAACAACGACGAAGCAAACAGCAAAATAAATCTCATTACAACCCAGTCTCCAAGGATCGGCAATCTTCTGAAACTCAACCCAATGAATATCACCATATAATAGAACCTAATACTAACAATAATTCCCTTAACCATAACACAAATACTTACGCACACGCAATAAAAATGCAAGCAAATGAACATGTTTCGCTGCAACAATTTCTGAACAAATTCGAAAATATGTTCACACAACTAATGAACCAGAACAGCAATATTATGAATATGTTATCCATGTTAATTAAACATATAAGCAATAATGGATAACACAATACGAATAGCATTGTGGAACGCCAATGGGCTCACACAACATCGACAAGGTCGAAGTATTCTTAAAATACCAAAAAATTGATATTTTATTAATATCAGAAACACATTTTACTCACAGAAGCTATTTTAACATTCGTAATTACAAAATTTACCACACCAACTATCCCGATGGAAATGCACATGGAGGCACTGCTATTATCATTAACGAAAAAATCAACCATCATGAAATGGAAAAATACGAAAAAGACTATCTTCAAGGTACCAAAATCCACATCAAAGACAAGTATGGCTCTATTGTTATCGCAGCCGTATACTGCCCACCAAAGCATGCAGTCAAACAAAACCAATTTGAAGATTATTTTAACTTGTTGGGAAATAGATTTATTGCAGGAGGTGATTTTAATGCGAAACACACTTTCTGGGGATCCAGGCTAATTAATCCAAAAGGAAGAGAACTTAAAGCTGCAAGTGACGCGAACAATTACACTCCTATCAGTACTGGTAAACCAACTTACTGGCCAACCGACACAAATAAAGTTCCGGACCTGTTAGACTTTTATATAACAAAAGGAGTTTCTTCCAATTACTTGAAGATAGAAGAATGTTTTGACTTATCATCCGACCACTCTCCAGTGTTAATCACAGTTAGTACAACAATTATACAAAAACAAGAAAAACCCTATTTAAGCAATAAAACTACAAACTGGGAAATGTTTAAAAAATACCTAAACGACGAAATAAACTTAAAAATTCCCCTGAAAACTGGAAATGACCTAGACAAAGCTGTCGAAGCAATAACAAGCGCGATACAGCAAGCAGCTAAGAAATCGACCTCAGGAAACAAAAGAAACGAAAATATTCAAAACTACCCTAAACACATCCGGGATCTTGTCAATGAAAAAAGAGAAGCCAGAAGAATATGGCAATTAACCAGGCATCCGCAAGATAAAACTACACTAAACAATCTCTGCAAAAGACTAAAACGCGTTATTTCAGATGTGAAAAATGAAACATTCCAAGAACACATTAACAGCTTAACGTCAAAAGCTGATTCCGACTATTCACTGTGGAAAGCCACAAGAAAATTAAAAAGACCACAACAACATATACCACCTATAAGAAAAAATAACAATGCTTGGGCAAGATCTGACAAGGACAAAGCGGAAACATTCGCACAGTATCTATCCAGTGTCTTCCAACCACATACCCCGAATGAAGCTAGTGACGAAGAAATTATAAAATCTCTAGACATCCCGTTGCAACTTTCACCACCAATTAAACACTGTACCCCAACAGAGGTATGCTATGAAATAAAATATTTGAACAATAAAAAAGCTCCTGGGCATGACCTCATAACTGCTACGATTCTTAAAAACCTCCCAAAGAAAGGCATCGTGGCAATTACTCAAATATACAATGCAGTACTACGATTACAATACTTTCCTAAGCACTGGAAAATCTCTCAAATAACTCTTATATCAAAACCAGGCAAACCAATTCACGAACCCTCCTCATATAGACCTATATCTTTATTACCAATTCTGTCCAAAATATTAGAAAAACTGATTCTGAAAAGAATGCAGCCAATAATCGAAGAAAACAATTTAATCCCTGCCCACCAATTTGGGTTTATGGAACAACATTCCACTACTGAACAAGTACATAGAATAGTGAAAGAGATTGAAGAAGACCTGGAAGAAGGAAAAGTATGCTCTGCGGTATTTCTCGACATCAGTCAAGCCTTCGACCGGGTATGGCATAGTGGTCTTCTTTACAAAACTAAAGAGCGCCTACCACATAATTATTACTTACTAATTAAGTCTTACCTCTCTGACCGACAATTTCGAGAAATATATGAAAACGCTCTGTCTGAAAACTACCCAATTTTAGCCGGAGTACCCCAAGGTAGTGTCTTGGGACCAACGCTATATCAGATCTTTACGGCAGACTTACCTTGTTCAAATTATGTAACAGTCGCAACTTATGCAGATGATACGGCCCTCCTTTCCTCTAACGTCAATCCTACAATAGCTTCTGAATTTCTTCAAGCTTCACTAAACGATATACAAAATTGGGCCAACAAATGGAAAATCAAAATAAATGATAATAAATCCACGCACATAACATTCACCACAAAACATGTTTAGTGTCCCGAGGTGTATATCAACAATAAGAACCTACCTAGAAAAGATCACATTACATACTTAGGAATGCATTTGCAACCAAAACTTTCTTGGAAAAGACACATCATTGCTAAAAGACAGCAAATAAATTTAAAAATGAGAAAACTCTACTGGTTAATAGGTCGAAAATCCAAACTGGACCAATGGGATTCAGCTATGGGGATGTGCTAAACCTACAAATATAAATATTATTCAACGAGCACAAAATAAGTGTTTGCGAATTATGGCTAATGCCCCCTGGTAGGTTTCCAATGAATCTTTACATAAGGATTTGAATATTAAAAAAGTAAAAGAACAAATTAATTTATTTGCGAAAAAACACGAAAAGCGACTAAATAACCACCCAAACAATCTTGCACGCGACATATTAAACAATAAGAATGAAACAAGAAGACTGAAGAGGACCAAACCACATGAATTGGCAATCTAAGAAGAATACAATGGGGTATTCCACTCAATATTTTTTATTATTTTAAATAAAACTTCATTCAGTTTTGAAGCAATTCATAGTATTAAAAAATCTTAATTGTTCCCAGTTTAACAGTATTTTATTTTCGAGAAGTCAGTGTCACGTCACATTTCCCCTATACTTGTCTTTCTCACACACACTGCTCTGAGTACGCTGCGAGAGAAAGATAACAATAGTATGACGTCAATTTTCCCTTTTAGCAAATGTGAAATATCTCGTAAAATAATTATTTAAAAAATGTTTTCATTGTTTTAACTATTATTTATTGAGCCATACTTTATGTTAAATTGAATTTTTTTTAATTTTTGTGTTATGGTGGAATACCCCTTTACAATTTAACGAAGGAGTACCGTTGGGAGCTACCTTCACTCATGTTTTGTAAAAATGTATCACAATTTCTGGTTGGCCACCAATGGCCAGTTGTAAATTAAATGATTGAAATAAAAAAAAAAAATAATAATTTTAGTATAAATAACAATTTTTATTAATTTTTCTGTTAATTATAAAAATAAATTATTATTGAGAAAGGGTTTATTTCTTGGCTGGAAATGGTGATGTAAATAAAGGAATTTCTGGATATCAGCCACTAAAATTTATTCAGTCTGACCGTTTCGACCCCACATGGGTCTTCTTCAGGAGCTATACAGTAACAATTATTTATATGAGTACAGAATTACTATTTTTAACATAAATTATATGACTAGAGACTTACATGAACTTTGTAAACCAGTAGCAATAAATGTAGTGTGTAATGTAGTTTAAAAAATAAATAAATAAATTAATAAATAACATGGAAATTCATAGAATTAAAATTGTTAAATATAATATTTAACACAGTCGTCAATATAAAATAATACATATAAAAATATGATTGTCTAACATATACAGGGTGTCCCAGAAGTCGACGATCAAACTAAATGGGGTGATAGGGGAGATCATTTCCAATCAAAATAACTATATATATTGTAATGCAATTGTTGATGGTTCAAAAGTTATTGCAACTTTTGTAGTTTCTCCTAAAAACGGCAAGGCGTCCAATAGAATTATTATTATTTTTACTACGAGACGTTTGTTTCTCTTTTTCTTTTTTATTGTATGCACCTGAAGGGTTCTACTTTCTAATAAAATCATTCTCATGAACATGAGTACCTTCTATTAATAATAAAAATATTGTTTTGTGAAAAAAATTTCTACCGAAAAAAAGCTACTTGATTTTAAAGTGACGCTGACAGAAAAAAATGTACTAAAAAAAAATTGATCAACTATCTGAAGAAGTTGTGTATTTAATGTAGATTTTAACGCGGTATAACACATGGGGATATTCAGAGCAGATTTTCTTAAATAATTTTTTTTCTGCAAGAAAGTCATTTTACTTGAAAAATACATTTGAAAAAAATTCTTGAATCATAGTTGCTGTGTCAGAAATAAAACAAAATAATAGTTGTAATAGTTTTTATACAACATTAAAACAAAATAGGGTTTATGAAGCTTTTCATGATGTTTTCAAATTTTACAAAAAGTGTTCAAAATTTCTACCATGTTTTCTAATGCACATTACGCATCGCCGAATAAAATTTCTTTTTATTGTTCGGAACGCCCGTTGATTATTTTTAATAATGTTGGTAGCCTCTCTTATTTTTCGTCGCAACTCTTGTTCATTCTGACTTTCTGTCATGTAGACTATTTCTTTAAAATAACCCCATAGAAAAAAATCTAAGGGGTTAAGATCAGGTGATCGCGGTGGCCAAGTGATAAACCCTCCTCTACCAATCCACCGATTCCGAAATTCTGTGTCAAGGTATCGTCTCACATCTACAGAATAGTGAGGAGGAGCTCCATCTTGTTGCAGCCACATATCTCGGCGTGTCTCCAATGTCACGTCTTCAAGTAGATAAGGTAACTCATTTTGCAAAAAATGCAGATAATTTTCGCTGTTAAGCCTTCCTGGGAGCTCAAATGGACCAATCAATTTTCCTTCAATTATTCCCGCCCATATGTTGACCCCAAACTTGTGTTGAAAGTTGTCATTTCTAACAACTCTAGGGTTCACATAGTCCCAAAAATGTAAATTGTGAATATTAAATATCCCGGTTCTACAAAAGTTTGATTCGTCGCTCCACAAAATCTTGTTAAAAAATTCGGAGTCTTCTCTATGACGACGCAGCATTTCCCGACAAAATTGCACTCTTTTGTCATAGTCCGCAGGTAAAAGTGCTTGCACGCGCTGCACATGGTATGGATACAACTGGCCCTTTTGCAAAACACGATGAACCGTAGATTTTGGAATTTCCAAATGTCTAGATATACGACGAACACTTGTTGACGGGTTCTCTGTCACCATTTCAATTATATCGTCTTCATTGCACTGAAGCGCATGTCTTCCTTCTCTTCGCGGATTGCCAGGGATTTCGCCTTCTAAGTAAGACCGATGAACATTTTGAAATACCCTATAATCAGGATAGCGTTCTCGATTAGGGTATCGTATCCGATACTCTCTTGCAGCAGCTCGAGCGTTCCCGTCACAAAACCCGTACACGTAATGCATTTCTGCATATTCTCGAGGGGTATAAGACATATTTTTGAGACCAAGAAGAACAAAGTTCAAATTAAAGGAGTATCAAAAACCAAAAAATACGCAAAATCACAAAAATTAAAACAAAGTTTAAGAAACGAAGAACTGATAAATCAAAAACACACAAACAGTTAAGTTATTATCGATATGTCACTTCATATACCTTCTTTTGTTTTATTTCTGACACAGCAACTATGATTCAAGAATTTTTTTCAAATGTATTTTTCAAGTAAAATGACTTTCTTGCAGAAAAAAAATTATTTAAGAAAATCTGCTCTGAATATCCCCATGTGTTATACCGCGTTAAAATCTACATTAAATACACAACTTCTTCAGATAGTTGATCAATTTTTTTTTAGTACATTTTTTTCTGTCAGCGTCACTTTAAAATCAAGTAGCTTTTTTTTCGGTAGAAATTTTTTTCACAAAACAATATTTTTATTATTAATAGAAGGTACTCATGTTCATGAGAATGATTTTATTAGAAAGTAGAACCCTTCAGGTGCATACAATAAAAAAGAAAAAGAGAAACAAACGTCTCGTAGTAAAAATAATAATAATTCTATTGGACGCCTTGCCGTTTTTAGGAGAAACTACAAAAGTTGCAATAACTTTTGAACCATCAACAATTGCATTACAATATATATAGTTATTTTGATTGGAAATGATCTCCCCTATCACCCCATTTAGTTTGATCGTCGACTTCTGGGACATCCTGTATAAAAAAAAAATGAAAATATAAAAAATATATGAAATTAGGTGTGCCACACCCTAACGGACACCTTAGACTAAGTAAAGTTTAGACTTGACCAGTTAAGTAAAGGTTTTAATTAACTACAAAATCGCGCCAAACGGTTTAAATCTTCTGAAGGTTATAGCTTGTGTTAAAAACCAATAGAGGTAGCTGTATGTTATTTGTTTATTTTATAGTCTACCAGGTGTTGCAAGTTGTTTAATTTTAGTTTTAAGTTTTGTTATATTTTAAAATGTTGTTATATATTTTACTGATGTACATAGTATCTGTTTTTAAATTTATGCTGTTATTGTCCTGATTTATGTATAGCATTTCTAGTGTAAGTCTTTTATGTAAATTGTGTTCTTTATCGAGTATTGTTGTATTGTTAAAATTAAATGTATGATTCTCGGACTGGGCATGGTGAACTAGAGCACATTTGTTGTTAGTGTTTGGATTTTTATTGCAATTTTTGTTATGTTCATTCAATCTAGTTTTTAGGTATCTCCCAGTTTGACCTGTGTAAAATGCCGTACAATTCTCACAAGGAATTTTGTAAATGATGTTGGATTGGATATTTTTGTCTATTTTTGCTTTCAAAGAACTAAATAGATTACCGACTGTTTTTACTTGTTTGAAGCCAATTCCAATATTTAAATGGTTCGTAAAACATTTCTTAAGTTTAGTTGCTATCCCGTCTATATGTTTCATAGAATAAAAACATTCCTTTGTGTTATGCTGGTTTACATTGTTGTTAGTTATTATCCTGTTTTCATTATTAATGGTAGCATTATTTAGTTGATTTGTGTTTCTTATTTTGTTTAAAATATCATGTTTCAATGAATTTACGATGCTGGTGGGATAATTGTTTAATTTTAGTAAGTGTGATACTTCATTGCAAATTTCATTATGATAAGTGTTTGAAGTTAGTGTAAGTGCTCTATTGAATAAATTTATTGCATTATTAATTCTCTGTGATAAAGGATGTTTAGAATTAAAGTTTAAATATCTTGAGCTTGCTGTTTGTTTTCTATACCATTTAGTTGAGATAGTGCCATTTTCATTATGTATTAAGGTCATGTCAAGGAAAGCTATTTTTTGTTGGGTTTCAATTTCTACTGTGAATTGTAGGTGTGTATTATAATTATTAAAAACTTCGAGTGTGTTTTGAATTTGATCTGTTGGTACCGCTAAGATAAGATCATCAACATATTTCTTCAGGAAAGGAATGTCAAAGGGAAGCAATGGTTTGAAACACAAATCAACTAAATAATGCTACCATTAATAATGAAAACAGGATAATAACTAACAACAATGTAAACCAGCATAACACAAAGGAATGTTTTTATTCTATGAAACATATAGATGGGATAGCAACTAAACTTAAGAAATGTTTTACGAACCATTTAAATATTGGAATTGGCTTCAAACAAGTAAAAACAGTCGGTAATCTATTTAGTTCTTTGAAAGCAAAAATAGACAAAAAAATCCAATCCAACATCATTTACAAAATTCCTTGTGAGAATTGTACGGCATTTTACACAGGTCAAACTGGGAGATACCTAAAAACTAGATCAAGTCTAAACTTTACTTAGTCTAAGGTGTCCGTTAGGGTGTGGCACACCTAATTTCATATATTTTTTATATTTTCATTTTTTTTATATATGTTAGACAATCATATTTTTATATGTATTATTTTATATTGACGACTGTGTTAAATATTATGTTTAACAATTTTAATTCTATGAATTTCAATGTTATTTATTAATTTATTTATTTATTTTTTAAACTACATTACACACTACATGTATTGCTACTGGTTTACAAAGTTCATGTAAGTCTCTAGTCATATAATTTATGTTAAAAATAGTAATTCTGTACTCATATAAATAATTGTTACTGTATAGCTCCTGAAGAAGACCCATGTGGGGTCGAAACGGTCGAGACTGAATAAATTTTAGTGGCTGATATCCAGAAATTCCTTTATTTATAAATTATTATTGTTTTATATCATTGTAAAGCTAAAAAAAAATCTCTATTTAAAAATGCCATAGCTTAATATGACCTACATATGAAAAATAAAAGTTGCTATCAGTAACTCGTAAATGGTTAGATATAAAAAAAATTTGAGAACTTCTGCAAATTAAATATAAAAGTACCTTAAGAAAGTGCAAACCAGAATCTCGTATTATTTCATATAACAAAGTTATAAGCAAAAAAACTAAAGAGCGCCTACCACATAATTATTACTTACTAATTAAGTCTTACCTCTCTGACCGATAATTTCGAGAAATATATGAAAACGCTCTGTCTGAAAACTACCCAATTTTACCCGGAGTACCCCAAGGTAGTGTCTTGGGACCAACGCTATATCAGATCTTTACGGCAGACTTACCTTGTTCAAATAATGTAACAGTCGCAACTTATGCAGATGATATGGCCCTCCTTTCCTCTAACGTCAATCCTACAATCATATATATATATATATATATATATATATATATATATATATATATATATATATACATACAGGGTGTCCCATTTAAGGTACGAATGCATTGGTATCTCGAGAACCGTAAGAGCTACGAGGTTGGTTAAATTAGACAAAAGTTGCCCCATTAGGAGGCTATTTTAATGGTGTTTTGTTATTTGCGAAAAAATGCATAGGTCACTAGATACAGGTGAAAATGTAAATTTAGCGATTTTCTTTTTTTGCTTATAACTTTGTTATATGAAATAATACGAGATTCTGGTTTGCACTTTCTTAAGGTACTTTTATATTTAATTTGCAGAAGTTCTCAAATTTTTTTTATATCTAACCATTTACGAGTTACTGATAGCAACTTTTATTTTTCATATGTAGGTCACATTAAGCTATGGCATTTTTAAATAGAAATTTTTTTTTAGCTTTACAATGATATAAAACAATAATAATTTATTTTTATAATTAACAGAAAAATTAATAAAAATTGTTATTTATACTAAAATTATTTTTTTTTTTTTATTTCAATCATTTAATGGCCATTGGTGGCCAACCAGCAATTGAGGGGTCCAGTGCAAGAACCAGGTATCTCCACTTTTTGGTGAAACTGGCTTACATATATGGAGATAAACTATTTTTAATTTTACATTATTGAAGGCAAGAACAGGATTTCTCCAACGTAAGCTATACAGAATACACCAATATATGGAGATACCTACAATATTTTACGTTGCAATAGTCAGACATCTCCTGGAGATATCTTTTTCTTGCACTGTAAAACTTGTTAAATTTGTACTGCGCAGAATTTTGATCATATGTTCCAACGTTAAGTTAGGTATACCATAAAATTAATCGTGAAGCCGAAAAGAAATTTGAAATCGTAGAAGTTACTCAGAAAATGATCTTAAACTTTAAGAGACATTTTTTACCTAAATTTCGCAAGACAGTATCTACAAAAAGGAACCATTGACCATATCAAAATATAGAATATTTAATTGCATATACCAGGAAATGCCTAAAATAGTATACAGTGAAAATGTTGGGTTGGTAACGTATTTCAAATTCGTAATTATGATAATAGGTGAAAAGCCTTCTATGCCAGATGACGAAATTTTGTACACTAAGAAACGTATCCTAAAACTTGCTAGAGAATATGTGCCGCAGTGTGATATGTGGTTTTATACCAATATTGAAGAGTCCCAAAAGCAAGCAGATGCAGAAGAAACAGAAATCGCGATTTCAGAACACTCAGAATTTAGTAGTGCCTCTGAATAAACCTGATAATTTCATTTGTTTTTAAAATATCGATTTAAACATACTGAGTATTATTTCTTTCTACCTATATAATTTATTTTTAGTTATGTTCATTTGTGTTTATATATTAGTTTAATAATAATAAAAAAATATTATCACATGTGCACAAATTTTTTCAAAAAAACTTGGCAATAATAAGGTATCTCCATATGTTTTTTTATTATAACATTTTTAATTTAAATGTAGAGAAAAAATAATTTAGTCAAATTCACTTCATTTACTACTATGAATCTGTAAAAATTTTAAAAAAATCACATTTGTAAAACGTAAATTTATTGCGACGTTTTTATCGCCTCCTGTAAAGTTTCAGATTATGGAGATATCTGTTTCTTGCACTGGACCCCTCAATTGTGATACATTTTTACAAAACATGAGTGAAGGTAGCTCCCAACGGTACTCCTTCGTTAAATTGTAATTGTATTCTTCTTAGATTGCCAATTCATGTGGTTTGGTCCTCTTCAGTCTTCTTGTTTCATTCTCATTGTTTAATATGTCGCGTGCAAGATTGTTTGGGTGGTTATTTAGTCGCTTTTCGTGTTTTTTCGCAAATAAATTAATTTGTTCTTTTACTTTTTTAATATTCAAATCCTTATGTAAAGATTCATTGGAAACATACCAGGGGGCATTAGCCATAATTCGTAAACAATTATTTTGTGCTCGTTGAATAATATTTATATTTGTAGGTTTAGCACATCCCCATAGCTGAATCCCATAGGTCCAGATTGGTATTATGACGGTTTTGTAGATTAATATTTTGTTATCCAAGCTATGTTTGGATTTTCGACCTATTAACCAGTAGAGTTTTCTCATTTTTAAATTTATTTGCTGTCTTTTAGCAATGATGTGTCTTTTCCAAGAAAGTTTTGGTTGCAAATGCATTCCTAAGTATGTAATGTGATCTTTTCTAGGTAGGTTCTTATTGTTGATATACACCTCGGGACACTGAACATGTTTTGTGGTAAATGTTATGTGCGTGGATTTATTATCATTTATTTTGATTTTCCATTTGTTGGCCCAATTTTGTATATCGTTTAGTGAAGCTTGAAGAAATTCAGAAGCTATTGTAGGATTGACGTTAGAGGAAAGGAGGGCCGTATCATCTGCATAAGTTGCGACTGTTACATTATTTAAACAAGGTAAGTCTGCCGTAAAGATCTGATATAGCGTTGGTCCCAAGACACTACCTTGGGGTACTCCGGCTAAAATTGGGTAGTTTTCAGACAGAGCGTTTTCATATATTTCTCGAAATTGTCGGTCAGAGAGGTAAGACTTAATTAGTAAGTAATAATTATGTGGTAGGCGCTCTTTAGTTTTGTACAGAAGACCACTATGCCATACCCTGTCGAAGGCTTGACTGATGTCGAGAAATACCGCAGAGCATACTTTTCTTTCTTCCAGGTCTTCTTCAATCTCTGTCACTATTCTATGTACTTGTTCCATAAACCCAAATTGGTGGGCAGGGATTAAATTGTTTTCTTCGATTATTGGCTGCATTCTTTTCAGAATCAGTTTTTCTAATATTTTGGACAGAATTGGTAATAAAGATATAGGTCTATATGAGGAGGGTTCGTGAATTGGTTTGCCTGGTTTTGATATAAGAGTTATTTGAGAGATTTTCCAGTGCTTAGGAAAGTATTGTAATCGTAGTACTGCATTGTATATTTGAGTAATTGCCACGATGCCTTTCTTTGGGAGGTTTTTAAGAATCGTAGCAGTTATGAGGTCATGCCCAGGAGCTTTTTTATTGTTCAAATATTTTATTTCATAGCATACCTCTGTTGGGGTACAGTGTTTAATTGGTGGTGAAAGTTGCAACGGGATGTCTAGAGATTTTATAATTTCTTCGTCACTAGCTTCATTCGGGGTATGTGGTTGGAAGACACTGGATAGATACTGTGCGAATGTTTCCGCTTTGTCCTTGTCAGATCTTGCCCAAGCATTGTTATTTTTTCTTATAGGTGGTATATGTTGTTGTGGTCTTTTTAATTTTCTTGTGGCTTTCCACAGTGAATAGTCGGAATCAGCTTTTGACGTTAAGCTGTTAATGTGTTCTTGGAATGTTTCATTTTTCACATCTGAAATAACGCGTTTTAGTCTTTTGCAGAGATTGTTTAGTGTAGTTTTATCTTGCGGATGCCTGGTTAATTGCCATATTCTTCTGGCTTCTCTTTTTTCATTGACAAGATCCCGGATGTGTTTAGGGTAGTTTTGAATATTTTCGTTTCTTTTGTTTCCTGAGGTCGATTTCTTAGCTGCTTGCTGTATCGCGCTTGTTATTGCTTCGACAGCTTTGTCTAGGTCATTTCCAGTTTTCAGGGGAATTTTTAAGTTTATTTCGTCGTTTAGGTATTTTTTAAACATTTCCCAGTTTGTAGTTTTATTGCTTAAATAGGGTTTTTCTTGTTTTTGTATAATTGTTGTACTAACTGTATATATATATATATATATATATATATATATATATATATATATATATATATGTATATGTTTTTATAATAATAAAAACTGTCATTGTATTTTCTGCAAATATATATTTCCTAATTAAAGCATATTGTTTACTTATTTTACATGTACGAATGTAAACTTCAATTTGGTAGCAGAGCATAGTTTTTGCATGTAAAATAAGGGTTCAGTTTCAACGTGTTTTTCATTTGGAATTAAATAATGGATTTCCACGGAATAGAAAAATTGTGCGTTGCTGAGAATTGGAATATTTGGAAATTTGCAGTAAGAAATTTGCTCCGCGGGATAGGGGGGCATACGAAGTTTGTACTGGTGAAATTTCAGAACCAGAATAGTTAGGAACTGGAGCTACCCCAGAACAACAAGCGTTTTATAGTTTAAAATTTCAAGAATGGGACAATGCAGATCGGTCGGCAAGTCATATTATTATTAGAACTCTAGAAGCCCGGGTAATAGCATTGCTAGTTGCTTATGAATCTGCAAGAGATATGTGGATAAAACTACATGCAATTTTTGAACAGAAAACCAAACAGGCTGCTCACACTGTCCAAGCTGTCTTGTTATATGGAAAATGTTTTGTATGTGCCCACTGCCCGAAGAAATTTATTTTCAGTAATATCTGTACCTAACAAAGGCATGATATTTAACTCATCTAAAAACGCATGTGAGTTTGTAAAAGATGGTATGGTCAAGGCTCAAGGTGTCCGCTTTGGTCAACTTTTCAAGATGTTAATGAGAATAAAGAAACCTGAAACGCCATTCGTATACGAAGGTAATCTAGCATCAAAAGAAAAACTACAAGTTTGGCATGAACGATTAGGCCACCAGAACAAACGCCACGTCAAGAAAATTCTTAAACAGCATGGTCTTGATATTGAAACTGACGATACATTTTGTGGAGCCTGCGCAGAGGGGAAGCAGCATCGGAGCAGTTTTTATTCTCATCAGCAGCTTGCAAATTAAACTGGAGAAATAATTCACGTTGATCCCGGCGGCCCAATGGAAAAGTTATCAATGGGAGGATCAAGATATTATGTCTGTTTTACATGAGATTATTCTAGATATCGCATAGTTTATTTTCTAAAAGAAAAGTCGGAAAATCAACGTGGTCAAGAAATCAAGGGGTTCCTATGAGATGGTGGTCTTGAGTTCGACAACAGGAAGGTACGAAATCTTATGAAGTCTAGAGGAATAAAATTTATAATTTCAAACCCATATACGCCAGAAAGAATGGTTGCGCGGAACGTTCAAGTAGAACAATTATTGAACTTGCTCAAACAATGCTTTTGTCAAAGAATTTGCCAAAATTTCTGTGGGCGGAAGCAGTAAGTACAGCTGTATACATACTTAACAGAACGGGACCAAGTAGTGTCGAAGAGAAAACACCGTACGAATTGTTCACGAAGAAGAATATACACTTACATAAACTTTGTGTATTTGGCACTGACTGCTATATCCATATACCGAAGGGACGCCATAAAAAATGGGATCCAAAAGGAAAGCAAGGTATATTTGTCGGCTATTCGGAAGATATTAATGGTTTTCGCATCTGGACAAAAACTGGAAATCAAATCATTAGAAGCAAAGACATCACATTTGAAAAAGAGAGTTGTGTGACTTTGGCACTATTTCCTGTTGGAAATGACAGCACAGAAAACTTGGAAACTACAAATAATAATTCAGTAGAAGAAATTCCAATAAGAGAACGATTGCGAACTCGGGATGAAATTAGAAAACCGAAACGTTTAGTAGAACCGATGTTAGCCGAAATTGATGAGCCAAGAAATTACAGTGAAGCAATGAAATCGGAACAGCAACTTCACTGGAAGAAAGCAATGAAATAAGAGATGATATCACTGAACAAAACTTCAACAAGAAATCTATATGCAACAGCTAGAAGGATTTCATGACAACACTGGCCGAGTTTGCAAACTTGAAAAAAGCTTGTATGGACTGAAGCAATCACCTAGATGCTGGAATAAACGGTTTACGGAAGTTATGCTGAATTTTGTAAGTGGTACTTTACTTGAAGCCTATAATAGATTTTAATGATAAACTATATTAAAATATAATCCAAAACTTTTCAAATTTGGTATATAATACTTTTTTATCAATGGGAATAACATAATAGATTTTGGTTAAAATAGTCTAACCGGATGTGATACTTTACTTGAAGCTGTTATCAGTTTTTCTTGAAAAAATGGTGTTACTTTGATTTGAGTAATAAATGCTTCAAATAAAAGTTTTAGAGAATTGAATTCTGCGGCGAAAACATCAAGTATGATTAAATTAGCTCTTTGTATAAGCGAGGTATGTAAATTTAAAAATCATGTGCTTTTTGGTTTCTATAATTAAGTTTGCTATGAATTAAGACAAAAAATAACAAAAAAAATAAAAAAATTAATGTCAATGTCAAATACGTCCAATTTTATGATTGAGCTATAATACATATTTTAATTATTAACAAAATATGTACAGTTTAACAGGCGTACAAGGAGTGGTGTCCACATCAGATATTTTAGTTATAATTAAACTTAAGACTCCATTTAAGTTTTTAATTAATATTTTTCTTCTCCTATAGTTTAACATGCTTATTAACAATGTATCATCTGTACTTGAATCTTGAACTCATTATAATACATACATATTTTCTTTTCATTTCAATACAAATTATCATTATAATACAGATTTTCTTTTCATTTCGATACATATTATTAGTATAATACAAATGAGTTTTCTATTGATGTCGACAATGTAGTTCTCGAAATACATATATAGTTTTTTTAAAATTATGGTTAAGGTTAAGGGATTTTTCTTTTTTAGTTAGAAAAATATAATTTTTTACCTCCCGCTACCCTTGGTAAGGGAGATATAGGGATCGTGCCAAAAATCACATATCGAGATTTTAGGGTTCCTAGAATCCAATTTTAACATTTTCACGATGATGTCTGCATGTGTGTATGTGTATGAATTTTGTCTTCGCTCTAACTCAAATATTATCATTCAGAAAATTCTGAAACCTTGTATTTCTATCCTATTCTAGTATGAAAAGAAGACATTAGATTTTGGTGCAAATCGGATAACCGGAAATGGCACTTTACCTGAAGCTCATAATGGTTTTTCTTCAAAAAATACCATTAAATGCCATTTTTTCGCAATTTATGTCTTATGAAAATTAAAGATTATTGAATTTTCTACATCTCTATATATTTTACAGATAAATTTAAAAATAATTTTTACCTCCCGCTACCCTTGGTAAGGGAGGTATAGGGATCGAGCTAACAATCACATATCGAGATTTTAGTAAATGACCACGTTTTAAGGTCCCTAGAATCCAATTTTAACATTTTCACGATGATGTCTGTGTGTGTGCGTGTGTGTGTGCGTGTGTGCATGTGTACTGATTTTGTTAGCACTCTAATTCAATTACTATCATTCAGAAAATTCTGAAACCCTGTATTTCTAGCCTATTCTAATATGGAAAGACACCATTAGATTTTGGTGTAAATCGGATGACTGGAAATGGCACTTTACCTGAAGCTCATAATGATTTTTCTTCAAAAAATACCATTAAATGCAATTTTTCGAATTTTTGTCATTAAGAAAATTAAAAATTATTGAATTTTCTACAGGAATACATTAATACTTGTTCTATATATTTTACAGATAAATTTAAAAATCATTTTTTTAAACAAATCCCGAAGCCTAAGATAAACACAATTTCTTTGTTATGTATTTCAAATGAATGTAACTACAGGTGAATGTCACTGTCAAAAAAATAATCACTTCAAATTAATAATAGTGTCATTTTAAAAAAAAAGTAGTAAATAAAGCAATAGTTATATGCAATGGAACAGTTTGCAGCATTAGTAAATAGCGGGAGGTTTTGTGTTGGCCACATCAGATTTTTTTTATTAGTTGCGAAGCCTAAGATAAACACAATTCCTTTGTTACACAGTTCATATTTCAAATAAATGTAACTGACAGTAAATGTCACTGTCAAAAAACTAATCACTTCAAATTAATAATAGTGACATTTTAAAAAGAAAATAGTAAATAAAACCAGGGCATCGAACCCGAACCTGAACCGAACCAAAACCGGAACCAAACCGTAACATTTTAAGGAACCCAAACCGAGAACCGAACCTCAGATATATTTTTAATTGAACCGGAGTCAAAACCGAACCGAGTATTAAAATTCAGGTTCGGGGTTCAACTCCAGTTCAGGTTAATTTTTAGTTCGAAAAGTAAATACAGCCGATAATCGACGTCTTAGGTGTTTGCTTTGCTGACTACGCTGACTTTTCGTGAAAATTGTGTTCGTTTCTTGTTGCGTTTTGCGTAAATTCCGGCTCTCATTTTACATTATTTCGAACCTGAACCGCGAACAAAACCGCAAATTTTATTAATGCTTGTGTTAAGGGGCTTCTCTCACAGTAAAGAAAATATTTAACAAATTACTCTCAACATATTTAACATATAAATCTGAAAAAAATACCACATAAAGACAAATGCAGTAGAAATCTATCTACGATGGCAATTTTTTAAAATTGTTGTTATTTTCATATGTAAATAATTAAAAACTATAATTCTGGGGAAAACTCTTCGTAAGTAGAATTGTATTGTAAAAAAAATTATTTGTATCACATTATTATATTAAATTTTCAAATAGTAGGCGAGTAATTTGTTAAATAAATTTAAAAATTGTATGCGTCGGACTAGCGCGCCCCTATCGGTTATCACATGTACTATTTTCAAACAATGGAAGGGGCGCGCGCGATGAAATGTAGTGGGAGAAGTAGGTTTTGCACTAATTCACTCTTTCTCTCTCTAATTCAAAACTCTCTCTTTTCTCTGAATTTCACTTTATTTCTCACAACAATTTACCGAATGCATTTTTTCTAATATGTTGAAAATTTAATCACAGTATAATACAGTAATATAAAATATGATTTTATTAATTTCAATTTATTTATATTATATTTTATAACATCGAAATGTTAGAATTGTTCACGCGCTTTTATTTTAAGTATACAGCATTTTTATGAGTAATACGTTATTATTGTTGTCAAAAATAGAAATAACAGGATAAAGCAAAATAAATAAAATATGAATAAATGTATAGGGTGTATCATGGAAAGTGAAACATAGGCGTTTAACATGGGAAATCAGTTTTTCCGTGCGCATTGCTCCCCTAATTATTTTAGACAAAAAGTTTCAAATGGATGTTGTAAAGCAAAAATTTCTACATCCGAGTCAATAAAAAATCACTTTGGCTACTTTATAACTGCAGAAATAAAATTTGAAATTTTACAGAATTACAATTTAATAGTATTAGCCGTGGAATTAGAAACAAGAGACGAACAAAAGCGTAACGTTTTATCACGTCATTGTCAGAATATTGATTGTCTAAATAAATATTTTACGTAGTAAATATTAATTTTCTAAATAGAAATTTAATAATAATAATAATAATAATAATATAATAATAATAATAAAATGATAACAATAATAATAATAATAATAATAATAATAAAGCAAATGGTAACAAAGTAATGTAATAAATTAAATTCAATATAAATAACAAACTAAAAATATTCTTTAATTCTTAAATTACAATAGATGTTCAAATAATCCTCCGTTTTGTGTTTAACAATAACCCAATCTATTGTAGAAACTTTGCCGAATATTACTTGTATATTATTTATTTTTTGATATTCTTGTGTTATAGCATTTTTAAGTTCTTCTACATTCTACATGTTTGGTTCGGATATGACACAATTTCTCTTGTGCTATGTGCAGGGCAGCCATCATGTTGGAACCACACATTTTCTTTATTTGTTTTGGCAATTTTTGGCCCAACAACATAAAGAAATATAATATTCAAACATCTTTTAAATCAAGTATAAAAATCCGAGATCTTCTTGGAAGTGTTAAAGATAAAGTTCCTCTACAATGTTCTGGCATATATAAGATTCCTTGCCATTGTGGAAAAGTGTACATTGGACAAACTGGCCGAACTATAGCTACTAGAATAAAGGAACACCAACGCCATATAAGACTTAATCAGTCTGATAAATCAGCGGTAGCTGAACATGCCATAGAAGAACTGCACGGAGTTGATTTTGAAAATACGAAAATTATAGCAAAGGAAAATCACTGGATTAGAAGATTGATAAGAGAAGCTATAGAAATTCAGAAGTCTCCTAATAATATCAATCTTAACACAGGCTATGAGCTAAATAAATCATGGTACCCTGTTATTCGTTTATAATTTTCTTTTTCATTTGCATGTTTTATATTTACCATTTATCAATGTACCTTTGATTTTATATACTTGTAGTCTTGACTGCATATTTATTTATGTATGTTATTATTATTAAAACCTGAAGAAGACAGTACCTTGCTGTCGAAACGTTGTTAATTTAATAAAATATCTACAGAACTAAACCCAAATATTGTTTAATTTTATTTTCACTATTTGTAACTTTTCTTTATTTGAATAATTGTTCATTTTTGAAAGTAATTAACTCTAATATTGTAATAATTGTAAATGCTAAATATTTCATAGAGCCTAAAGGTAAATTTGAAAGTAAAAAAAATCAATAGTCTCTAAAATAAGGCAGTTTTAACGATTTTTCGAAAAACAAAAGAACTCCAATAACTACGAACCGAGGCATCAAATAAAAAATTGGAACTAAGAAAAGTTGTTTGTTTCAATGAGTTCTAAATACCATTTTCGGGTATAATGACTTAGTATAAACACCCTGTATATATAAATCAAATCAAATGTATAAAACTTTAACAATACGTAAGAGTATCGGAAATCAGTGAGGTGGATTTCTAATTTTCATTCCTCTAGTATGTCTCGGATCAATAATTTCTGGCAGCAGACAATCAACATAAAATAATTTTAACTTAGGAAGCATTTTTTCATCCCAAAATTTATCATTCCTCTCAATTTTATCAACAATAATTCCTTGTGGAGTCCATAATACAAAATAACAGAACTGTTTCCTTGTTATTTGTAACTGTCCTTGTACCTGATAGTAATAATTATGATTAGATTTTAATCTATAGCAATTATTTTTAAATTCCATATATGCTACTTTTTTATTTATTATTGCATCTTCAGGATCAAATTTGGATGCCGAAAAAGGGCATTTCACCTCTACAATACTGTCATCAGAATTTATTACACCGTCAGGACTTGCTCCAAGATATTGATATTCCGGATGAATAAATAAGCCACAATGTAACACTTTCAAATTGTATTTTGTTTCAAAATCTCGTATTGCATTTGACTCATGATCTACTCCCCAACGTGTAGCAGCATTACCCCGGAAATCTTCATATAGTATTTTTTTTATAATTCCACAGCATGGCGTTTTTGATCGCAATTTGCATATTGGACCGAAAGTTGATGCTGTTAATCTAAACAGTCTTTGTTCCTTCCATTCTGGATTACTGGCTTGACCTACTGTTGATTTTTCTATTTTTTCTAATTCATCCGGAGATTTTTTAAAGTTAGTGTTTAAGAAAATATCTTTTTTAGAAGTTAATTCTTCTTCATTTAAATCATCGTCTCCCATTTCTACTAAACCATAATCTTCATCGGGAGGAACAAAGGTCTTCTGTTTGGATTTAAATAATTTTTTCTTCGCCTTGCATTTCATACGTCTTCTTCTTAATGTATTTATATATTTTTTGCTATGTTTACCGGGACTTTTATTTGTGATAGCTTTATGAAGAATATTATAATATTCTTCTTTCTTATTGAAAGATAAAGCTGCTGCTCTGCACCGAATATCATATCCATTTTTTATGGCAAAATTTATTCTTTTACCCCCCACAAATTTACATACAACAGAGTTGTATGATTCCGCTGCATTATTATTCATGTTTAGTAATAGACTGTATGCATTCTGAATTAGTCTATTCCCACAAGAAATAATGTCGTCCAACAAACCACATTCTTTCGTAGCATCTACATAATTTTCTTCATTATCTTTTGATCCTGTGCAAAAGTATTGCTCACAATTTTGATGTTCACCAAATACGTGATATGGACAGTTCAATATATCATTTGTAAGTTTTGATATTTGTGTAGTAATATCAATATTTTGTTGGCGCCAGTGGCCAACTGCTTTTGAAATTCCTATGCGTAGTCGTAATATCCTATTTCTTAAAATTGATCTTAATTTTGTGTTTATGTACTTATTTTTGGTACTTGTTGATTTCGTACCTAAAGTTCTTAATCTGGTACAGTAATTACGCAATAAATGATTAGTACATTGAATTTTTTGTACAATAACATCATTTCCATATGGTTTCGCAGCACATATTTTACTGTATACGCTGCTATCACCATCCCCAATTAATTTGTTATACTTGATACCATGCAATTGCACACTACACATAAAGCCTTCAAGTATAATATCGGACTCCATAGATGTTGATGTTCCAGTCCAGTTTTTAAAACATTTATGTTGCGGAGTTGGATTATTTTTGGATAAATATTTTTCACAAATTGGGCAATATTTATTTCTTACACCCATAAATAAAAGTTTTCCAGTTTTTGCTCCCACAATACAAGCAACTCCAGAAGCAGCATCATAATTCACTCTATAAGATCGTTTAGACCATGCTCCGTCAGCAATGACAGTTACTAAAGGATTACCATATTTGTCAATGTCACCAATTGCCCGAGCTAAATCTGCTTCTTCTTTTCCTGCTTCTTCCATGGCTTTCCATGTGGTTTCATGAATTTTGTCCGAAACGATATCATGATGGTTGGTATATTTTCTATACGACATTGATGGTATGTCCATTATAGCATGTTGTTCAAGCATTTCCGAATGGCCACCTCCTGTACTAACCATTGCAAGTACTGCAGCAGTGTTTATATTTAAATTAGTAGCAGTCGGATTTTCAGTTTCAATTTTTTGAATAATGTTACACATTCTACATTTCAATGTAAAAACTGAAACTAGACCGGTTCTTTTTTCCGATACAAAATCCATGTCGGATATGCCACAATCAAAGGGAGAATGATTCTTGCTATTTAATATGCAATTAAGAAAATAATTAATGTCGACAATTCTTCGTCCTGATGGGAAGCTTGTGGAATCACTAATGTCAGTATTAACTTCATGAGGAAAAAGTTCACTATTATGTTCAACAGCACTTGAATTATTATTCTCTGTACATTCTTCTTTATTACAGCCACTATTATCGACATCCATTTCAAGTTCACTATTATGTTCAACAGCACTGAAATTATTCTCTGTAAACTCTTCTTCTTCATTGCAGACACTATTATTAATATTCATTTCCTGTCCAATTTGAATGCGCATAGGTGATGTAACACTAAAAATCATGTCACTTTCAAGATTTTCTGGAGATGATATACGAATATCAGAAATCGAATCGGGAATATTATCTGCATTGGTGTTACTGGCAGCTATACGACATTGGTTTAATCTACAATTATAACAATTATGACAATAGATATTTCATTAATATTATTATACTATTATTATATACCGTTTTATTCGATTTCGTATGCTTTTTTTATGGTATGGAACATTATATTTTGTTTTATTTTTTTTATCCATATTATAAAAATAAAATCCCTTATTATAATTGTAATAATAAGAACAATTTTTTAAAAATTACACAAATAATTCCTCTACAATACCACAATATGTAAACTTGGAGAATGTTTAAACAATACGCATTCAAGGCAAATGTTTCCCCAATGTCCAGCACCCCCAGACAGTGCCTTGACTGCGGGGTGAATTCGGAGGGGGAATCATTACGCTAGCCAATCAAATCTTCTAAACAAGAACAGAGCTAGATAAATAGAGAAAACATATATTTATAGCACGTAGGCTGTCAGCGCGGGCACCTGAGGAAGGCGGGGATTTGGAAGCTAGCAGCGCTGAGTGATAAAACCCCCTTAATACACAAACAACTACCCGTCGTTTTAGGTTCAATAAAAAACAGAGTTGATGATTTATTTAGACACAGAACAAAAATACAGCCTTGATACAATCTTTCTACATAAACATACACAGCGTACTGCTTAGCACAACGTACAATACTCGACTGACTCCGGCTAGCAGCAGCCGCGCGCTCTTCCCCCTTTACAATTCCAGGAAGGTCAGTACAGTCTACAACTAAAATTTCTTGTGCTTTTCTTCACATCCTCCCACCTAGGGAAACTATACAGAGTTTCTCTATAATCCTAGAAAAACTATAAAAATGTTAATTTCAGTCTTATATCTAAAACGCACGACCACTTCTATGCACTCTTTTCATTTGATCATTCACATCACTTTCACAAACACTTTTCTCACTGGTTTTCACTGTGGTTACTTCCTCCGCACTAGAAACATCTGCAGGGATGTAGTGGTCAGCTGGCCCTCCTGCTGTCGCTGGTTCTGCTGCCTCTGCTGGTGGTGGTGCTTCTTTGGATTTTCGACATTCCAATGGATATAACCGTTGGACCGGTCGCAACAGTGTACCATTCGCTGTTTTCACGCGTACGAGGCGTACTTTATTGTCTTTTCCGCGAAAAACTTCCTCTACACGCCCTAGTAACCAGTCTATACGTTTATTAGAGTCTGACCCGACAAGTACAATTTCGTTCAGATCAATATCGCGAGACACTTTTCCTTTATACAATTGTTTTAATTGTCCCAAATACTCACTACGAAACCTTCGTCGTAAGTCATTTCGCAATTTTTGTCTATAGCGAATACGTCGGTTGAAATTATTTGTGTCTACTGCATCACAATCAGGTAGCCCAAATTCTGTTTGGTCATGCAAGAACATATTGGGTGTTAAAGCAACCAAATCTGACGGATTATTTGATAAATAAGTCAATGGTCTATTGTTAATTATTGCTTCGCAATCACAAAGAATGGTTAGCAATTCTTCATATATAAGACATGCTTTTCCAAGTACTCTCTTCAAGAGCTGTTTTACTAGTTGTATTAAACGCTCCCACCATCCTCCCCACCATGCGGCAGTAGGTGGATTAAATTTCCATGAAATTCTTTGAGCTGAACTGTAGTTCTTGATATTTTCCCAATCCAGCTTACTAAAAGCATTTTCTGCACCGACAAAATTGGTCCCATTGTCGCTGTACATTATTTTCGGTCGCCCTCTTCGTGCCACGAATCTTCTGAGTGCTTGCAAGAAGCTATTTGTGGAAAGTGAGGTCACGGCTTCCAAATGTACTGCGCGATAAACCGCACATGTGAAAAGCACAATCCACGTTTTTTGCCCTTCCTTTAAATATAAAGGGCCCGCCAAATCTACGCCAGATATTTCAAACGGTATAGCATCTCTTACCCTATCATTTGGTAATGGCGGCGCAATAGCTTCGAAGTTTTTCGACTTCTGTTTCAAACATGAAATGCATTTACTAATAGCTGATTTAATCGATCTTCTTCCTCCGAGAATCCAATATTTTTCTCTTAAGATACTCATAAGTCCTTGAACGCCACAGTGACAATTTTGTATATGTTGTTCACGTATCAGTCGATCAACGACAGGATGCTTCGCTGGTAACAACATAGGAAAACGGAAATACTGAGTGTCATCTCTATTTGCAATAGGAGTTTTCACTCGCAATATTCCTTCTTCATCTCGCACAGGGTTTAAAGAAATTATTCTTTCATCCTCAATACCCTTAAAACATTCTTCTTGTATTAACTTAACTAACTTTCTTTCCGCTGAATCTATTTCTTCAGCAGTCAATATTTCTAAATTTTTCTTCTGTGGAAAACGACAGTTTGTTATAAAACGACAAATCCAAGCCATTGTTCTAGCTGTTCGTATGAAACTCGAAAACCGATGAAAGTACCACGGTGTTCTATCAGTTGCTATAGCCGTTACAGCAGTTTTCCTCTTTTCTGCATTAATTTCATCTTCGTCAGTGTTCATAACTGTATTGGGCCATTTTGCGGAAGGCTCCCTTAACCAAGGCGGTCCCTCCCACCATCGTGATTGTAACAATCGTTTGGGTGAACAACCTCGCGAAGGCAGGTCAGCAGGGTTTAGCGTTCCCGCTATGTGATGCCAATCTTCTTTTGATGTGAGAGTACGTATCTCTTCCACACGGTTCCAAACAAAAGTAGCCCATCTATCTTCGCGTTCAATCCAAGATAGCACGGTAGACGAGTCGCTCCAAAAGTAACTCTGTATGTTTTCCAATTTCAGTGCTTTCTTAACACTTGTGTATAAACGAGCACCAATTGTTGCTCCCATTAATTCTAATCGGGGAATAGAAAGTTTTTTGATCGGAGCCACTCTAGCTTTGGCTTGTAACAAACTCACTTGTATAGAGTTTTCTGTTTCAACTCGAATGAAAACTGCAGCAGCATACGCGTCCTGACTAGCATCAACAAAGGTGTGCATGCTCCACTGTTTTTCTTCTGGGCAGCAACCAATCCATCTGTTAATGTTTATCTCTGTAAGATAATTTCTTTCATTATACCACTTGATGAATTCAATGCTAATATCCTCACTAACTTCGTCATCCCAATTTAGCTTCATATTCCACATGCGCTGTAATAATAATTTTGGTATTAATGTGGCTGGACACATAAATCCCATGGGATCAAAGGTCTTTTGTGTAATTGACAATATTTCGCGCTTTGTCACTTTTTGTATTGAAATATGTCTGACACTATCTTCATTAATTACCAGTGTATCTTTGTAACGATTCCACCTCATTCCTAACAATAACGATAAGCTATCAGCTCCTTCTGGTTCATTGGATGTCATCTCCCATCCTCTCAATTCAAAATATCCTTCTTTCATTATTTGGCTAGCTTCAACTTGAAACTGGGATAAATCTTTTTCAAGAGGTACACTGGTTATACAATTGTCCACATAAAAACTATCGATTAATTTTAGGGCAGTATCTTTTGAAAATGTTCGATTTTCTGATTCAAATCCTTCCAGAGTTTTTTCCAAGTGATACTGAATCGTAGCACCTAACAAAAACGGGCTGCAACAAACGCCAAACACAACTCTTTTGTGTCGCAAGTGGACGATAGTATTGTCTTCTTTTTGCCATATAAAACGTAAATAATCCCGGTCTTTGGGACAAACGCTTATCTGCAAAAATGCTTTTCGAATGTCGGAGACTATTCCATATTTTAAAAATCGAAATCTTAACAAAATGCTTGGAATCAATTCTATTAAATTTTCACCTTTGGCCAAACAATCATTAAGTGATGGGCAATTCTTTTCATGTGCCGATGCATCGAAAACCGGTCTTATCTTTGTAGTTTCGCTGTTTTCCTTAATAACAGCACGATGTGGCAGATAATGTCCGAATTTATTTACTTCCTCTGCCGGAATTTTCTCGATTATACCTTCTGTGAGCCACTCATTCAACACATTTTGGTAATCTTCGTACAAACTGTCTGTTCTAAGTTTTGAAACTACATTTTTTAAACGCTTTTCAGCTGCAACTAAGTTCGTTTGTAGAGGAGGATGTCCTTCTAACCATGGTAATCGCACAACATATCGACCATCATTATCTTTGTCGACAGTTCGTAAAAAATGTTGTCTTACCTCAGAATTAAATTCTTCTTTACTTTTCCTTTCGCCTGGATCCATAATACCTATAGTTTCCAATTTCCATAGTTCTTCTATCGAAGCATCTTTTAAAAGTAAAGATAACGTTGTCATCGCAACGATTCTATTTGTTTTATTTCCAGATACTTTGCCCATCAAGGTCCAACCCAAATGTGTCTGAAGTGCTACTAATCCACACTTAAGAGTCTTTTTACGCCCGGTGAATAATTTACCTACTACATCTGCCCCAATTAACAACTGAATGGGCTCGGATTTATGGGTATCAGTCAATTCTATATTCAGGTTCAATAACTCTTGACTCCATACTCCATCTGGGATTGTCGAAATATGACTACATATTTCAGGTTGATCCAAGACATCAAATCTGCACGTATATTTTCCATCTAAACTGGAAACTCTTACCTCATAGCGATTGTGTGACTGAGGTGACGTACTAACACCTCCAAACAAAGTGTGTACTAAGTCCTCTTTTCCTTTGCATCTGTATCCTAGTTCTTCTGCTACGTCTGCTGAAATGTAGGACTTTTGCGATCCCGTGTCCAATATCGCACGTATCTCTACTTCCTTTGTACTATTTAAGAGCTTAACCCGTAGGGTTTGCAAAAATACAGATGTTTCGGTGTGATTTGCTAAAACTTTATCTTTCCCAGAACTGGCTTCGGTTGCATCCAAAAGCTTCTTGTCTTCAGTTTCTTCAGGGGTAGCTTTTTATGGCTTGGTAGATTCTTACACATGAGGACAACATGCCTACCACCACATAATAAACATCTTAATCGCTCGCGGCAGTTTTTGCTTTGATGCCCTTGTTGCAAACATAGGAAACATGCTTTCTTTGCCATTAATTGCCTATTCTTCTCAGTGAGACTCATTTTTTGTGCTTTAAAACAATCTTCGCTATGGTGGCCCCCATTGCAAAAGATACATTTGCTTATGTCTGCATTTATTAAACCTGCAGCAGTTGGGATCTTTGAATCCACAACCCTTGGTTTCATAGTTTTATTTTTCTTTTCTACCGCTGAAATCCCAAATCCTTCAACTGCCAGAGCAATACGTTGTTCGCTTTCTACTTCGTTTTTCAGGAATTGCATGAGATTATTCAAACGGTCTTTCGTTGTTGCCTGTTCTTCATAGAATTTAGGAGAACGCTGCCAGACGCGTAGCATTTCTTCTGGCAGACATGACTCTACCAGTGGGAACAACATTGACGCACACTTCGTAGTGGTAACGTCTAAACTTTCTAACACCCTTAATTGTGTTTCGATTTTGTTGTATAACGAAGACAAATTAGTTCTTCCATTTGAAACGGTGTTCTGTATGACCAGTTTCAGCATATCTCGTACGTAGACCTCTATTAGGAGGTCATCTCTCCCAAACCTTGTTTTTAAACTATCGATAGCTTTCACATAGTTTTCTTTTGTTGGCGGGAAACTTTCTACAAGTTCACGAGCTCTTGAATTCTCAATTGTTGCTTGAAGTAAATATTGAAATTTATCCTCAATCGCAATATCCTGGTCGTCGTGTATTTTCTGGAATTGACTCCAGAATGGTAACCATTCCCGGATTTCGCCACTAAATTTCTTTAATTCTATAACTGGTAATTTGAACTTACGTGTACCAGTACCACCGTTGTTCGACCCGAGTGACTCCCCCGAAGGACTGCTAGTAACTGACCCTTTTTCTTCATTAGCCTTTTCGTACTGTACCTCCAACAATCGGAATTTCTGCAAATAGTTCGTGGCACTGTCAATTTCTGCCTCTAATTCTGCTTCAGCTGCGTCCGCATCCAACATGAGGTCGTAGATTTCGCTATTTAATACCTTCAAACGTTCATGCGTTTCTTCTAAAATTCTCCAATCTGCTACCAGTTCAACTGTATTGATGACTTCCGCTTTCAATTTTTTTCCTATCTGCTTTGCCATCTTTGTGAATGCTCTACGAATTACTTGACGCGACTTTTTTGCACGATCCATGTTTTAAAATTTATTATTACAATAATAAAGTCAAAATTTTATTCCGTGACGACACACGAAAATAAACGCGATTGCTATTAAAACTTATTTCCGCTAACTTACTCCGTGCGCGCGTAACACTATCCAAGGTTATCGCTGTCCACACCTTTACACTTTAAAATCACAAACACTGTCCTGTCACGGTCGCCAAATGTTAATACACAAACAACTACCCGTCGTTTTAGGTTCAATAAAAAACAGAGTTTATGTTTATTTAGACACAGAACAAAAATACAGCCTTGATACAATCTTTCTACATAAACATACACAGCGTACTGCTTAGCACAACGTACAATACTCGACTGACTCCGGCTAGCAGCAGCCGCGCGCTCTTCCCCCTTTACAATTCCAGGAAGGTCAGTACAGTCTACAACTAAAATTTCTTGTGCTTTTCTTCACAGCTTGAACCAGAACCGCACCCAAACCCATCTTTCAAAAAACAAATTAACCTGAACCTAAACCGAACCCAGTTCTTGGCGGATTCGATGCCCTAAATAAAACAATAGTTTTATGCAATGGAACAGTTTGCAGCGTTAGTAAATACGTAGGTATGTAATTAAATTAATAAAAATTAAAAAGCGGGAGGTTTTGTGTTGGTCACATCAGATTTTTTTTTTAAGATCCTGAAGCCTAAGATAAACATAATTCCTTTGTTACACAGTTCATATTTCAAATGAGTGTAACTACAGGTGAATGTCACTGTCAAAAAACTAATCACTTCAAATTAATAATAGTGACATTTTAAAAAGAAAATAGTAAATAAAACAATAGTTTTATGCAATGGAACAGTTTACAGCGTTAGTAAATACGTAAGTATGTAATTAAATTAATAAAAATTAAATAGCGGGAGGTTTTGTGTTGGCCACATCAGATTTTTTTATTTACTATTTTCAGATTTTCGTATACAAAAGTATTCAGTTATTCTATGACACAGTTTTATTTTTATATATCAATAATTTTTTCTACAATAAAAATACTTGATATTGAAAACAATTTAAAAATTTCACTTGTTAAAATTATTATCGATATATAAAAATTAAACATTGTGTTACAGAATACTGCTGATTATCAAATTTGGATCTAGCATCCCATTTCCCCGCTTTTTAGTTTATCCCTGCAACACTTGAGGCGCTGCAAACTGCTGATTTTATATTAATATACAGTTGACAAGTCTGATAGTATAGATGGTCTGTGTTCCGAACAGCAAAAATTTAAATCTAACTTCATATTTGCATAGTTATACAGGATGTAACAGAAATAAGTACATTAAATTTAACCAGTGATAGAACTTGTCGAGAGCTATAATGTTTTTTAGTAACTTTTTTTGTAAATCTTTTAGATATTTTGTTAAAAATCTTCAATGTTTTGTAAAAAAAAATCATTACCTGCCAAAAAAATAGTAAAAATAATCTGTTGTGTTCAGTACAAGACATCTCGCAATTTCTATATTAGGCTATATAAGTACATACAAAAAAAGAACCTTAACTTAAAATTAAGTTAAATTAACTAAACAAATATGATATTTCCGGCCTACTATGTTTTCATTAAATTATCTAAGTTATTTTAGTTAAATTTTCTAAATTTGTACTAACAAATTATGGTAAAATTAAATACAAAATTAGATCAAATGGCTACATTTAGTATTGAACTAAACATAAATAAAGAAATTAACTAAATATATATTTAAATTTTCTATTTACTTACCTAATTCATTAGATAAATCACCGAAAATTGTAGGGCAAAAAGAATGAAGCCAAAATATAGTAAAATTATATAAAATTTGTCATTAAAATAATTATTTTCATATTTAAATTAACGATTTTTTTACAAAATATTTATTATCTATTTCGAATTAGTTAAAATGCTAAATTAAGATTTGTAAATTATACTAAATTATTAGACATATTACCTAATAAATTAATATCTAATTATACATAATTAGGCAAAATTTCAATTCTTTTTTTTCTGTGTATTGTACATATTTAACATTTCTGGTACACACAAAAACACATATCTTCCTTATATATTTTTATATTTTTTTAATTCATTCTATAACAAGTTTCCTCTTATTCTTTTAATGTGTGATATTCTTCCAATTATTCGTTGATGAGATTTGCGGTATTGCTGAAGGGTGTATGTATTATATGTATCCATAATTATAAATATTTAATTAATAATAAAATAAGATATTTTAAACGTACTATTAGCAAAGTAAAACGCAGTGGTTTTTAATATAACACTTTATTATTATAATGATAAATGATGACATTACATTACTATTTTATTCAATGTTACATTTCTATATTTTGTTTTTATTACTAGATTTATATTTTACAAACTATATATAGATCCAGTAAACTGTTGTTTATTATTCTAATCTTTTATGGAGAAATGTTTGTTTAGTTATTCACCTATATTCTTAATTTCGTCTTCTTCTTCATTGATTATTATCATATCGTCGACATAAATTAAAATATATGTTATCTTACCATTTTTATTTTTAATGTACAAACATTGATCAGCGTTGCTCTTAACAAATCCTAGTTCTTGTAGTACCTTGTTTACTCTTATATTCCATGCTCTTGCGGATTGTTTAAGTCCATAAACTGATTTCTTTAATTTACAGACAAGATGTTCTTTATTTTTCTGAATGTATCCTTCGGGTTGAATCATGTATAAATTTTCTTCAATATTTCCATTAAGAAAAACAGTCTTGACGTCAAAATGTCTTACTGCAAGACTTTTCGCTGCTGCTACACTTAGAAGAATTCTAAAAGTACTTTGTTTTACGACAGGTGCAAATGTAACATCGTAATTTTCACCAAATTTTTGAGAATATCCTTTGGCGACGAGTCTTGCCTTGTATTTGCTTATATTTCCTGTTGAATCATATTTAATTTTAAAAATCCATTTGCAACCAATTGCTTTCTTTCCAGGTGGTAATTCCACTAAATCCCAGGTTTCATTTTCTATAAGTGAATTCATTTCGTCATTCGCAGCCTTCATCCATTTCTCTTTTTCGTTGTATGGCAGTTCTATCAATTCTTTCCAGGAGTTTGGTTCTATTTCTTTGGATTGTGCCAAATATAAAAATCTGCTGGAATTCCTTTATTAATTCTGCTTGATCTTCTTATTTCATTAAAATCTTTTATTTCTTCATTTTCAAATTCTTCTTCGAAAATATTATATTCTTCTTTATTCTTATTGATTTTGTTCCCAAGAAATATTTCTATTTCTTTATCTTCTTTCTAATCTATATCTTCTGATAATGTTTTGACAAATTGTAATCCATCATTAAATTTTTCATCAAATATGACAGTTCGGCTAATACTAACTTTGTTATTTCTTGGAAATAATATTCTGTATCTATTAGATGTATCAGAATATCCTACAAAAATGCCTTCTTCTGCTCGAGTATCCCATTTGGTTCTTCTTTCTTTAGGTATATATGAATATCCTGTGCTTCCAAATATTTTTAGATTGCTGAGGTCAGGTTTCTTGTTATGCCATATTTCATACGATGTTTTCTTCATTAATTTATTAGGGCATCTATTTTGTAAATAACATGCTGTCATAATCGCTTCTCCCCAATATTTATTTGGTAATCCAGCATCCGTAAGCATTGATCTTGCAGATTCAGTTAATGTTCTATTCTTGCGTTCTGCTATACCATTTTTCTGAGGTGAGTACTGTACTGTAGTATGAAATTTAATGCCATACTTCTTCAAAATATCTTGAGTTTTCTTTCCTGTATATTTTCCTCCATTATCTGCATACAGTACTTTTATATTTCTCTCAAATTTATTCATTACGGCTGCTATATATTTTTCTAATTTGAAACTTCATCTTTATTTGAAATTAAATATATTGTGGTATATCTTGAAAAATCATCTATGAAGCTTAGGTAATATTTCTTCTTTCCTGGTGTTTCTGTCTTCATAGGACCACAAATATCGGTATGAATTATTTGCAAAATTTCTGTTCGATTCTCAATCTTCTTATGAAAAGGTCTTCTTGTTAAATTAGCAATTATACAGTTTTTACATTTCATTAATGTGTTACAATCTTCTATTTTAATTCCATTAGCCATATTTTGGGCAAATAGCTTCTTCACTTCTTCAGGATTTCGGTGTCCCAACCGACGATGCCACGTATACAATTGTTATGTTCTTCTTTAGCAATATATGTAAATTCTTCACATAATAATCTGTATAAATCTGTTTCTATAATACCAACTGCTAACAATTCATTATTCTTCTTTATGTAACATTTATTATTTTTAAATATAACACAATTTCCTTTTTCGGTTAACTTTTTAACTGATAATAAATTACCTTGCAATTGTGGTGTATAAAGTACATCTTTCACCAAAATTTTATTTATCTTGTTTGGATATATTTTACACATTATATAACCATCTCCAATTCCTTTTGACATTATAAATTGTCCATTTTCCATTGTAATTTTATGATATTCAGTGGATGAAAAATTCTTGAAAATTTTTCTATTATTTGTCATATGACTTGTGGCTCCACTGTCAATAAACCATCCACTAATGTCATTTATGTCAGCATTATTTAAAATCAATTTAAAACATGTATTTTCTTTTTCTTCCGTTGAATTTACAGCACTTTTTACTTTATAATATTTACGTTTATTTTCTTCTTTTTTGAATTCTTCCATTTTATTTTTCCATATTCTACAGTCTTTCTTGAAATGTCCAAATTTCTTACATACAAAACATTCTTTATTAATATTTTTGTTTATAAATCTGTTTTTAACTTTGAGTGCTGAATCTTCATTTATATTCTCATTCATTCTTTTGTATTCATCTAGAAGTTTCCCTTTTACATATTCTAGTGTTAGTTCATTATCAGGACGAGCATCTAATGCAGTTACAAGTGCATTGTACTTTTCTGGTAAACCTCCTAATAATAATGCTGCTACATGGAAATCTGTTTTATAATTTATTTAAACAGTCTTACAAATTGAAATGACAGTACAATATATTCTGACAAATTATTAACTCTCTTGTTTCCTGGCTGTCTATATAAAACTAATACAATATATTTCATCATGTATCCATGACTACAGTATCTAACAACACATCTCCCTTCTAAGGCCACGTTCAGAGAGAAAGCAGGTTTCCTGCTTCAGCTTAACAAGCTCGTGAAAAACCGGTTAAGCCGAAGCAGGCTGGTACAGGTTGTGTTCACACAGAAAGCAGGCCATTCTGCTCGCACTGTCAAGTATAAAACTTAGTGTCAGTGTCACTAATAAATACAAAAGAAAATGTCTTGGGACTCGAGCTCCACAGATGAAGATTTTATTCTCTGTTATGATAATAATTTGAAACGACGTAGAAAGAAAATAGGGGTCCACGCAATTAATAAGAATAGAGTAAAATACGGAGAGTATCATCACCTATTCACCTGTTTAATATAACAGAAATCGTATTTTCATGTGATATTTATGTCTCATACCTTCACATTTCATATTGATAGAAATATCTCCCCATAATTTTTCAATAATTTTTCTATTAAAATGACATTTGTGAAATTTGTTCCAAATTGCTTCCCGTTTTTGAACTTCCGATATTAGAATATCCATATCAAAGTTATGTTCTGAACACATTTTGGGCTTGTTTACTTTAACCTGCTCAATAAGAATATTGGTTACGTTCCGGCAAAATCGGAAAGCGGGTAGTACCTGCCTGACAAGCGCCTGTTGAGCAGTTGTCTGCTTTTACTCTGAACGCCTATTCCTAATAACATGTGAACATTTTTAAAGCAGGTTAAAACAGGTAAAGCGGGTAAATCGGAAACAGGCAACCTGCTTTCTCTCTGAA
Source organism: Ophonus ardosiacus (assembly GCA_943142095.1). Taxonomy (NCBI): domain Eukaryota; kingdom Metazoa; phylum Arthropoda; class Insecta; order Coleoptera; family Carabidae; genus Ophonus; species Ophonus ardosiacus. The sequence continues at coordinate 19,742,803 of OW964832.1, read as the reverse complement.
CATACCCTAAGTTATAAAAAGTAAGAATTCTAGAATTTTGAAAAATGTAACATTCTTCAATATAGCGATTAGGTTTTCTCGATATTCGTCCACTTCTTGTAATTGTTAGATCCTGTTGTTTCTCATTTAATGGAGGTTGACTGAGAACTCGTCATTGGTGCTGTTGGTACTTGTATATCCGCTGTTTCTCTCGATGTCCCTGCCGCTGTCTCGTTGGCTAAGTGCTGTTCCTAGATTTCCTCATCGAATAGATCGTAGTCGCTGCTATTTGCATCCCATTCGTCTTTGAGCTGAATAAGATGATATCGGTTGCGTCGTATCGTCCGTTTGTTTGTGTTGACAATGTAAGATCTTGGTTCTTTAGATTTTTGAGTAATTATCCCCGTTCGCCGAAAATCAATTATCCAAACTCTATCGCCAGGCTGCAACTCTTTAAGTTCGCGCGTTCTATGTCGGCGATTATAATATTTCTTCTGGGCAGAAATTCTCTTATCTTCTCGTACATTAAGATCATTTGGATCAGGTATTTTCGGATCCAGTAATGAAGGTTTGACAGGTACAGGTGTTCTGATTCTTCGTCCCATTAGAAGTTCTGCCGGAGAAAAACCATTCGCTAAAGGTGTTGCCCTGTAACTTTGTAATGCTTCGTAGCAATCTTCTGATTTCTTCACGCTTCTTTTAATTATTTTTACTCCCGCTTCTATAAAGCCATTGCTTTGAGGGAATTTTGGGCTTGACATTTTATGTTGAAAGCCCCATTCTTCAGCAAATTTAGAGAATTTTGATTGTAACATCGGTCCAAAATGTGTTCCATTGTCGGAATATAGCACTTCTGGATTTCCGTGCCTCGCGAATATTGATTTTAAATGAGTAATCACTTCTGCTTCCCTTAATGTTTTCAATTGTCTTATCTCGGGATACCTTGAATAAAAATCAACTACGAGCAGGTACCATTTTTGTTCCAAATGGAATAGTTCCAAATGGAATAAGTCCATTCCGACTTTTTGCCATGGTCTTTTGGGAAATGCTGATGGCATCAACGGTTCATGTGTATTTGATGATTCCATTATACAACGAGGACATTCTTTTATAAGTACCTCGATGTCCGTTGATATTCTAGGCCACCAAATCGATGTCCTTGCTCTTGCACGGCATTTTACGATTCCTTGATGTCCGTCGTGAATTTTTCCAAGGATGAATTTTCTTAGGCTCCCTGGAATTACAATTCTCGAACCTTTCATAAGGAGTCCATCTTCAATTACAATGTCATCTTTTGACTGCCAATATTCTCTAATATCTGATGTAATTTCGTGTTTGCCCGGCCATCCATTTTGACTGTATTTTCTCAGCTTAGCACATATTGGGTCTGCTTCTTGTGCTTCAATTATTGTTGCAAGCTTTTGGTCTGTTACGGGTAGATGTTCCTTTATCATCTGCACGTATGCCATGACGCCGTTTACAATGTCGTTTATTCGCTTTCCGCTGCCACCATGTTTTATAATTTATTTAAACAGTCTTACAAATTGAAATGACAGTACAATATATCGTCGCGTTCAAAGCAAAACGGCCTAAGCGCCAAAAAATCGTAATTTGCGATTTTGGTACCGTTCGATAGATTGGCGCAACCTCCATCTATTAAACACAGTGACATAAGTACGAAAAAATTTATTTAAGTAGATATTTCACTTTGAAGTTGCGCAAGCGACAATCACAATTTTAAACGCAGGCGCAAAATGGCATAAGCTCCATTTGGACGTAGTTTCTTATGGGTGAATGCAGAGTGAAGTGGCCTGAGTTATTGATGTCAAAGTAAGTGTTTTAAATTTTTTTGTTATCATTGTTTGCTATAATTCATTTTAGTAAAGATCAAAGTTTTCTCATAGTATATTTTTATAATAATATAGATTCAGTATTTGTCACAAAACTTGTTTAAACATTCTGTCGCTTGTGCCATCGACCTGCAAAAATTCTGTTCGGGCACAACCGACAATCTACATGTTAAATTCATATCTCAAACTATCGGCAACAATAGGTCATTCATTATTTGTTGCTTTCACATTTTAGTTTTTTTCAATATTTTATACTTTAATGCTGGTAATTAATTAAAGTTCATGTAAATGGTAATGACAGATTATTATGTTTTTCAGCGTTCAAAATATTGGCGCTTAAGTCATTGTCCCGAGGCCAGAAAATCATTGAATTAGCTCTTTCTCTTCCATCAGCACTTGAAAATAATGATTTGATGGAAGCACTGGACAATGATGTGTTATTTTCCGATGCTCATACAGTAGAATATTTAAAAAGTTTATGTGAATTAAATGTTATACCACCAAGATATCATCAAGAATACTTGTGTTTGAAGTATGCGTCTTTTGTTCCTAATGAACTAGATGAGACTGACGTAGAAGATTATTAGATATAGTCATTTTATTTCATATCTAGTCCTGCCGGTAAAGTAACTAAAGTACAAAACATCAGAGTGATAGTTTTTTTTCTTTTATTTTTATTAATTTTGTCTGAGTTTTGATGTTTGTATAATTATAGAAGCGCAATATTTTTGTATTGGTACTTTAACAGTCCTTTAATAATTACAAGTATTACAGATCATGTCACAAACGCCGTTGTCCGTTTAAATTATCAAAAATTAAAATGGCATATCTTCGCGCAAGCAGCATTTGTGATCAAAACTTACGTTAATGTAATTGTTTTAACCGACATATAAATTTGGCATAAACACCACATAAACGAAACATTTGGCATAAGTGCTAATCAGACAACATACTTGTAATTATCATGCAGTTCTTTGATTTATATTTACATTTAAATACACACAAAAATTCAGAAAAAAATCTGCTTACTTTTAATGCAGTTAAGACATTAAAAATATATTTGTATAAAAGTGCAAACAGTTTTTTGTGTCTCCTGGCTTATTATGAAAATGGCGCTTGTGTCGTTTTGCCTTGAACGCGACGATATTCTGACAAATCATTAACTCTCTTGTTTCCTGGCTGTCTATATAAAACTAATACAATATATTTCATCATGTATCCATGACTACAGTATCTAACAACACAAAATCTTTTATTTCTTCTCCAATACCGCGTAGTCTAGCTACCAATTCTAATGTGTTTCTAATATAATCTTGCATGTTTTGATCTTTTGCTAATTTTGATTGATATAATTTTCTAAGTAAATATAATTTGTTGCTCAAATTCGTTCTCTCATATACCTTTTGTAATTCTTCCCACATATCTTTTGCAGTAGTACAGCGGCATATGTGCACTATTTGACTGTCTTCAATAGCTAAAGAAATTGTTGATTGTGCTTTTTCATCTTTATGTAGCCATTCTTCTGTAGCTTCTTCTGGCTTATCTTCTTTTATCACAGACCATGTACCTTCTCTTATAAGGAGCATTTTTATCTTGAATTTCCATGGCTGGTAGTTATTATCATTTAATTTTGATACTCCAAACTTTGTGTCATTCATTTCTGCCATCCTTATTATTTTACTTTGCTTTTACTTATTCCTGGACCTATAACCTATTAGCAAAGTAAAACGCAGTGGTTTTTAATATAACACTTTATTATTATAATGATAAATGATGACATTACATTACTATTTTATTCAATGTTACATTTCTATATTTTGTTTTTATTACTAGATCTATATTTTACAAACTATATATAGATCCAGTAAACTGTTGTTTATTATTCTAACACGTACTTCCCAGAAAAAGTCATCAGTAATATAATATCACTGGTTTTTTGACACAGATATGTATCTGTCAATTGTCAATTACAAACATTTTAAATTTTCTACTTGTTTTCCCTGGGCTGAGAGATTCATTACAATATATTATTTTAAATATTTATATTTCTCTATCTCTAACTCTATAGAAGATATAATAAAAAAATTTAAAGTGCCTGATAAAGATTTTTATATTCTTTAATATTTGTAAATAACATAAATTTTCAAAAAATAATATTTATTTTTTTAAGAAACTAGTATTTCAGGTTGTCCAATTGTTACCAAAATCTAATCAGCTCTTCCCAGTAATGTCAGATTGAGGAAACCGCAGTTAAATATGTCTTAAGTCTTATAGTATTTGAGAAACCGTGGTTCCAACATCACACACACACACACACCCACACACACACACACACACATCATCGTAAAAAATGTTTTAATCAGATTCTAGGGACTTTAAACCGAGCTTATCCACTAAAATCTGGATATGCGATTTTTGAATGATTCCATTACCTCTCTTAGCGAGAGGCAAAAATTAAAAATTCAAAATTGTTACTAAGAAATTTTGTGCTCTCGACGAGTTCTGTCAATGCACTTACTTTTTTTGTTTCACCTGTACATGTCTCGAAATTGGAAATATTTTTTTGCTATAAAATAAATTGTGATTTCGAAAAAAACTTACTAAGTAATGTTGTTGTTCTTGCCGAGTTCTATCGCTGATTAAATTGAATGTTTTGAATCATTATATAATGTATCATATTTTCTTCCCAACGTCAAGAATTACATTAAAAATTTTCATTATTATTGGTCGGGCGCCCATGACGAGGGCCCACCTCGTCACATGCAATTTTCATGAAAATCTTACTTAATTTATACATATACAATTTGTTTTACATATTTGACATTTTTGACTTATTTTAGTTATATATCATTGTTTTTACAATAATCTGTTAATATTGATATTTCTAAATTTGATTGAACCCGCAACACGTTTCAATAGATTTAATAATAAATAAAAGAAAGCTAAAAACCAGGGTTGTTAAAAGTGAACAAAGTATGTAGTGATTTGAATATCATTTTAAAAAGAACATAATACTATTTTCAATAGGACGCGAGCAGTCATGTGGCTTTGTTGACTTAGGTAAGCAGATATAGGGGCCTACATTAGGGGCTCGTGCAGGGTCAGAATGACATCTGACATCTAGTCCTAGTGAATATGTACGCAAACACAAAACTTACGAATGTGATAATTTTTACTTTCCGTCACCTTCAGGTAAGGAAAGTATGTGAATGAAGGTGGTAAATTTTTAATGAATAAGCGCGTTTTAGGGTCCCTAGTACACGATTTTACTAGTTTTATAATGGTGTGCGTATGTGTGTGACAAAAAAAAAATCCGACGATAACTCCAATACTACAATTCTAAAAATTATGATTCTTTCGTATTTCTCTTCTTTTACATCCATACGAAGTCTTGATTTTTGGCTATAATTGGTCAACCGGAAGTTCCCTTATTTAGTTCTTAACAGTTTTTCTTGAAAAACGTAGTTAAATATCATTTTTTAACATTTTATGTGATTTTCAATATGACAATATCTTATTGTCTATAATATAAGGATTGATTACACATTTTCCTTCATTCAATAAATATAGAGTTAAAGAATTATAAAGAGATTAACTTTCATAAATCAGCCGTCTTTGATATAATCCTGATTTATTCAAATAATTCTAATTGACAGATGTAGGTGTCATGTGGATTTTACGTACTGTCTGTTCTAGTTATAATTTTATTGGATTTATAGAATCTTTTCTTTCGGTATGAAAATGGAATTTGTAGTAAATAGTATATGTTCGTTACATTTTTACTGGGAATTTTTACCAAGGAACTATTGGTATGGGATTTGTACACAATGTACTGGCTACATCAGATTTTTTATTCAAAATTTCATGATATTTTGATATCGTACGGTTTATTTTTTCATTTATACGAGCATAAAATCCTGAACGATATTATTGATTTTTTTAAAACGATGAATTAAGTGGAGGTGGAGATTTAAATAATTTGTGTTATTTAAATAGTTTTTAATTTATAGATTATAATATTTAAAAAAGTATGGAGAAGAAACTGGGGCGCAAAAAAGAAAGAAGAGAATAGAATTGTCAGAGGCTTTCGAACGGAAAATGAAGAAAGTTAAAACTCTTGATAAGTATTTCCAGAAAGAAAATCGTAATCGAACACAGTGTCAACCGTCTACTTCAAGGTCATGGGAACTGGCGTCTACAGTCACTAACGTGGACGACATACCAGTTAAAAATTCACCTAGTAATAAATGAGGACGAAATTTCAGAAAAAAAATCGATTGATTTTCCGGATTTAGAAGACGAAGGCAAAATGCCACATAAAAATTCGAAGACAGTCATAAATGAGGAAGAAATTTCGGAAAAAAAATTTCAACAGATTTTCCGGATGTAAAAAAAGATAAATACCTATTCATCCGTTTTAGGTCATTATCCACAAAATCTTAAGAAGGATATGAAGAGATTTATTTTAAATTGTGGCCCTTGTAGGACAAAGGATATCGACTTCCAAAAAATTGAAAATGACAGATCGTTTTCTTCTATATATTATTCCATGAGTAATCAATCTTGTTAAGGATTGATAGATTTTGGCTTTGTTATTCACCAAAACTTAACAAAGTGTTTTGTGAATCATGTTGGTTATTTTCCAATAAGAATACGATGTGGACAACGGGAATATAGCACTGACAAATTATATCCGTAAGAAAAAAAAATAATAATAAGGGAAGTTCCGATCATATCAAGCTGTATCATGAAGAAAAATTAGGAAACCAACAATTATTGTCCAAGGACTGCAAAAGTCTGCGAAAGCTGAGGTCAGTTTTTGGCGATTAGTTTTAGAAAGATTAATAAAGTTAACTTTAAAGTTTGCAAAAATAATAATAGTTTCTGCGGACACAGAATAAATATGTAATGAGTAATTTTTTATCGAATGTAAAATTATTGGCAGAATATGATACTGTAATAAAGGAGGTTATAAGTATGGTCTCGGTCACAGTAAAGTATTTGTGTCCCGCAATTCAAAATGAATTAATCGATTGTTTTAGTACTTGCTTGAAAAGAAAGCTTGTGCATTAAATCAAAAGCTCCCCGTATTTCTGTATTATCGCCGATAGTACCCAGGACATCATAAAACATGATCAACTACGAGTACTATCGGTTTCAAAAGTAGAGTCCCCTGGGTTTGAAATGTAATAATTTTCATTATAATGGGCAAAATATAACGAAACAATTTTTTTACGAAAGCTACAACATATTTTTGTAATATATCAAAAAATCTGTATGTATTACAGAACATAGTTTTGTATAAATAAATAAAATGTAAATTGGTAGCATGAAATTTCCATGTTTTCCTCGTTAGCACATATTCTATCGTGAATTAATCACAAATTATTTAACAAAAATATCATGCTCTGACACAATCTAAACTGGACTTTAAACCTCTGAAAAACTATAATTTGAAGTTCGTCTAATTTGTTGTTTGCTATGAATTAAATAAAAAGTGACAGAGTATCTCGATTAAAATTATTCTCTAAGAAATTTTGTTCCGATATTCTGTTAGTAATAAATATTTTAAGCATATTTATTAAAAAATAAATTAATAAATATGTAATATAATGCCAAAATATAAACATTACAATTTCAACAAATTTTCTGCCTTCGGCTGAGCTAATACGTATTCTGCGCACAGCAAAGCGGCAAACGTGTATTTCGCCATTATAAGTGAAAGAAAATTTTGGTTATATTTAATAAATTTGTTATTGTACTTCACATTAAATAAATGAAAAAAATCTTATTTATTATGAAATAAAAATAAATGATTAAAAACGAGGATAAAGTAACAAATAGAGATTTTTTAAAAATAAATGTAATTAATCATTCGTCATTTTTGTAGTTATCTTCTTCTTCTTCTTCTTCTTCACAGATCCTTTATACCCTTTATAGGGTGTCGCGTATGGTTTGCTATTGCTTGTTCTTGACCCATTGTTTCCATGCTGTCCGGTCCTTTGTCAGTTTTTTCATTTCGTCCATATTTTTTCCTCTTCTTTTGCCTATGTCTTCTATTCGTCCCTCCCATGTTTTCCTTGGTCTTCCCCTTGTTCTTTTCCCAGTCTTTTTACCTTCCGTCACCTTTAGGTAAGGAAGGTATTGTCTTTGGTCAAAAAATTCGGTGGTGAGTTTTTAATGAATAAGCACGTTTTAGGGTCCCTACAATACAAATTCACTATTTTTAAGATGATGTCTGTATGTATGTGTGTGTGTGTGTGTGTGTGTGTGTCCGTGTTTTTCTCCGACGATAACTCCAATACCACAATTCTAAAAATTATAATTCTTTCGTATTCCTCTTCTGTACAACCATATGAAGAGTTGATTAGATTTTGGTTATAATTGATCCACCGGAAGTACCCTAATTTGAAGTTTTTAACAGTTTTTCTTAAAAAAACGCAGTTAAATATTATTTTTTGAAATTTTGTTATAATACATATTAAAGAAAATACTCTTCTCTATACGGTTTGATTATACATTTTCCTTCATATTCAATAGCTGTAGATTTAAAGCGTTATAAAGAAAATAATTTTCAAAAATTAGTCAGCTTTGCTATTTATCATGGAAACAGCTGATAATTTAAAAAAAAAATAATTGACAGATGTCAGTTGCAAGTGCAAAACCAAATATGGAAAGTATAGGATCTAAAATTGGTATGTCATAGTGTTCCTCGCAAGTGACGTGCATAGAAAGGCCAAAGAGAAGATGGAAGGACTGTATCGCAGAAGACTTGAGCAAGGAAGGAATGTGTGAAGAAGATGTGTTGGACAGGAATGAGT